>CM008281.1:31059213-31278779 GCA_002319775.1 Fagopyrum tataricum | reverse complement strand
CACCCCTGCGGTTTTCGGCGGCTGCAGCCGGTTTTGTTGACTCTTTTGACTCGTGCTTTACCTTTCCTTACTTCTTCCATTTTACCTTGCTGAGGAAGGATTTCATCACATTTTCAATCCAGCTTCACGTCCTTCTTGCTTCTCCTTCTTTCTCCTTGAGCTTGAGTTTGGTTTTCCCTTGAGTTGGAAGAGTTTTGTGTGGTTTTGTGGTTGTTGATGAGCTATGTGCATGGTTGAGCTTGGAAGCCAGTTGAGGTGCTAGTGATGAGCAGTTCCTGGTTAGGCCACAAAAGTGGTAAGTCTTCTTCTCCTTCTTCTCTTCCTTCTTCCTTCCTTAGCTTAGGATTAGATGTGTTGATCATAGGGTGATGTTGAAATGTGTATGTTTATGCATGTGTATGAATCTGGAATGATAAAGACGTGATTTGATCACGTGAAGACTGAAAGAAGACTCGCGGGGCTACGTTCTGCACTGTCGCGGCCCCCGCGCCTGGAAGCCGTGCCGCAGCGCCCGCGCCAGCGCCTGCGCCGTGCCTGCGTTTGCCTGCATCCTTGTCACCACGCCCGCGGCTGAGTTCCGCCGCGCCTGCGGGTTGCTTGCTCCGCCCCTGTGTCCCTTGTTTTACGCAGGTGCGTCTTGTCCCGGATCTAGGTAGATCCTTTCCTTTCCTAGTATGAGCGGTAGTAGCATGCTAGGTAGCGGATGTTGTTGAGTATGATATAGATATGCCAGTTACGGCTTTGAGGTTATGAGTTGGATATGATCCTTATGGATCCCTTAGGTCTAGGTGTGACCCTTTGTGTGATAGGAGTTTGATATATATGTATGCCTTGTATAGGCCGTGTTATCCTCCAGTTTGGAGTGGACTGAGTTGAGAGTTGATCTAGTTGAGACGACTACGAGGTTGAGGTAAGTCCGTGGGACTTACTTATCTGCCATTCATTTATAGGATGTGTGCATGAGTGGTGTTTGTTATATGCTTTATAGCATGCGTTATGATGGTCACCGACCTATGGTATATTGCTTGCCCATTGTAGGGCCGTGAGAACTTGCCCTTTCATCCCGCCGGGAGTTTGGGAGGTTCTCTGTAGGCAGACCAGACCTGGTAAACGGTTCGGGCACTCTCCATTCCCTAAGGGTACACGGGGAGGTGTTCCAGGCACCATTCCTGCTGGCTATTGGACCCAAAGGCGAGGATTATATATATTCCTCGTGTCACATATGTTTATATGGATATATATACGAGTTGATTGCTGGATTTTATAAAGATAATGAACCGGGTAAATGTGTGATATCATGTTGACGTGTTTAGTATTATTTGATGTGTGTTTGTGCTCTGCATCTCTTATATATGTGTATGGTTAGCTAACGGTTTTATACCGTGTTGTAGATACTTTGCAGGAGAGCTGCAGAGTGATCCAGGGTGGGCGATCCGCTGAGGGCTCTGTATACTGGGGCGTTATCGGGGTTATGGGACCTTTTTGTTGTACAATGTGGTTTTGTTTGTACTCAGCGGTACATTGTATTACCTTTTGATATGTATATACATATACATCAGTTTTATGTTTTGTTTTAATCTATATGTGCCTTGTTGTAAGATTCAGTGAACTTGTTGTCAAGTTAGGGTCAGGATCCATTGTGAGATCCTAGCCCAGTAGCACATCGAGTCCTACAGATTTGGGGTGTTACATACGGCTTGTTTATAAAAGTGAACAAGTTGATCCGAGATTTTTTTCGAACCAAAAATCGATATCATGTAAAAGCTCAAGGTATTACAAACAGGATAAGAATAAATAACTCAGAAAGTAAGAAACAAACATAGGTGATCCCATGCATGATAGCTGATCAAGCATGCATGACTTACATGGATCTAGTTGTGTATATACATTCATGGTTCATGCTTATGCACATGATTGATATGTGTTTGAGCAAGAAGACTATAATACCATCTTTAATCATAACCCTTGTAGCCTTATTTTTTGTGACAAAGTTAACCCCATTCTCCTCCAAAACACAACTACTGTGACAATACGTATATGATGTTAAGTTTTACTTAAAAATAGATATAATAATCAATTTTCTATTTAGAAGTTTATCTATGATTATAAAAAGTATTTTTGATTGCTAACAAATTTAATATAAAAATAAATAAAGCATGTTAATAACTTATAAATATATACTATTTATATAATTTTAAAATAAAATTACATATGTATATATTATTTCCTCATTTTAACCAAAAAATATAATTTCTTCGAAGTCATTTTTACCCGAGGAAAAATATTATAACGAGTCTCGTGAAGATATATGACACTGTATTAGAACTAGGGTAAATTAACGGAGTAAATATTGATAAATATTTTTTTATTATTTTAAAATTATATATAAGTCGTGTCTCGTATATATTATGAAGATTAATAGTGATATTTACAATAAATAGAAGATATAGATAATTATTTGTACAACTAATTTGGTAGAGATATAAATGAAAGATCGTTCATCTATATATTTACCACGCGCGAACGCGAACACATGACTAAATTAAAATCGTTGATTATTTTAATTCAAGCGTATTTTAGAATGTTATCACTTTTTAATGTAAAAAATATTTTCACTTAAATATAATCGTATGTATTACTCTCTTGAGAAATGCATAGGCTATTCAACGGTTCAAAAATGACCAATTTGAATCGAATCCGAAATTTAGAATGTCCTATACCAGTGTTCCTATTTAAATATTTTGTTTGTATTTTCATACTTTTAATTTGTATTTTCAAATTGGGTATTATTTATTTCAATTTCAAATCGATGTTTAGTTACTCATATATTCCAAGATGTTAATTTTTAAAGTAGCATACCAATTAAAAAAAAACCTTTAAGAGTGTTGTTTATAATTTTTATACGCATAATTTGTATAATGCAAATGCATAACCTTGCAGCTTCATACTTCTAGCATGTTTTCTCAATTTTGTTCTTTATAGGCAAACGTTTCTGACTACTTTCAGGTTAAAATTCTATTTATTTTGATATTATTTATTTTATTATTTTTAAGGTTGTGAATTTTCACTATTTCTCTTAATCTGATCATCCTGTGGTAAAATCTGAAAACAACGGGCTGATATAAACTAACTCCATTGCTTGTATCTTCTGACAACAACAACAAAAAGGAATAAAAAAGGAAGATGACGTACCAAAAGATATTTAAACCGCATGAAAACTAGGGTTTCACATATTACAATGATTGTTCACATGAATTTGTGTGCCAATTCACATCTTCCACTCATTTGAAACAAACCCAACAGTAAAAAAAAATGTATGAAATTTACAGTATTGTCCTTCTACTTTTAGCTTTTTATCTTGTAAGGTGATTGACACTATTGCCCTTCTATTCCATGCCAAAACTTGTATTTTAAATTGATAAAATTTTCATTATAAATATCGATTTAAATACATATTTGCTAAAAATAAATGTGTTTGGCTATATTACATATATTGCAATAAAATTCATTTTAAAAATTATAATATTATATAGATTAAATTTTAATTATAAATATTGGCTTAAAACACATATTTGAAATTAAACGGGTGTGTTATATTGCATTATTTAGGGGGGGGGATTACAATAATTTAATTTTATACGTAGGTTAAAATCTAAAATAAATTAATATAGATATGATAGGGATGCGTTTGATTACATAAATTAATTGATACAAAACTCATTTAAACAAATCACAATCTTAACTTTGGTTTTAAATATTATCAAATAAATTTTCCATCATAAATACGTATTTGCGTGAATAGAAAATAGATAATCGTTGAATTAGTTAGAGAGATAATGAATGATAAGAATCTTAATTTTTTATTATCGTTATAGTCGTTAATCTAATATATTTTGATGATGAAAAAAATTAATAAGTTTTTAATAAGACCATATGTTGAATACATATGTACTCTATTATAAGTAAAGCTTAAAATATGTAATGTCATATACGACAAAATAGATAACCGTTGAATTAGGTTGAGACATAATGAATGATAAAAAAAAAAAAATTGTTATCGTTATAACCATTAACCTGATGAAGTGACATGATGACAAAATTTAACAAGTTATAATAAGCCGGTAAGTCAAACAAGTATACTATTATAAGTAAACCTTAAAATATGCAATGTCGTATACGACAAAATAGATAACCGTTGAACTAATTGAAGATATAATGAATAATTAAAGCCTTTATTACAGTTATAAACGATAATTTGATAAAATTACGAGACGATGATTATTATTAAGTTTTAATAAGAACTGATATTGATAAATTTTGATAATTTGTTATGATTGTTGATCGTAATGTATTATCCATTTAGACTTCTTCCTTTTTCTTTTTGAAAGATTCATCCATTTAAACTACTTATTATAATTAGGGACTTAGGAATAGTAGGGACAAAAATGTCATAAGGAAAATTCAAAAATCAATTTATAATATATTTTTTGAATAATATACGTGGAAATAATAAAAAATTGAATAAAAGTAAAAAAAATATAAGATACTCGGAGGAGAAACAACAGAAAATATGAGTCATGGGTCCCACCAAACTAACTTAAGATGATTTTGTGGTGTGTATGCTGGATTCAAACATCAACATGAAGAACCCAAGGCATTTTTTTCCTGTGTTTTTTTTACCAAATTTATAAATCAATAATTGTCAGTATTTTTTATGGTTATATTTAAGTAAAAGTGTCCATAGTTTTATGAACTTTAAAGTATTAATGGTAATGAAATATTAATAATTATTACTTATCTACACATTTATTGTCAAGAAAATAATAAATAAAATAACAAATTTAAATATGTTTAATGTACTACTCTGTATTAGAAAATTCAAAATTTACCAAAAAAAATTATTAGAAAATTCACATACGTTAAAACATTAATATTATTATTTAAAAAAATAACTTCACAAGTTAAACTAATTTTAGGCTTTTTTTTTACATCAGATTTGTCAAATAAAGAATAAAATTTTAAATAAACATCTCTTAATTAAATACCGTTTTTCTATTTTTCAATAATTATTTGTATTCGTTTTTCAATTGATATAAATAAAGACCAGTCCTCACCTCATTTTTACATTTTCCATGGTACTGAGTTAGGGTCTTTGCAGGTTGTTTCATTTAATTCCTTTCCTCTTCTTCCTCCTCCTCCTCCTCTTCCTCTTCTTCTTCTTCCTTTATCTATTTAATAAGTTGTAGTTGTTGCCAGAAAATGCTCACTTCTTGCTTTTGATGCTTTCAGAAAACACCTCTTCTCTTCAACCTCGAACATCTTCTTCATCATCTAGGTTAGCAAAATCTCTATCCTTTCTCTTCATTCTCGATATAGGTTTTGATTTTTGATTGCTTGTTCTTGTAATATGTTGAATTTGCTACTCGTAATCTATGTACCTAGAAACGAGAAACCGTTTTGTTCATTGACATAGGTTTAGATTGATCTTTTAAACTATTTTTAATCTTTTGAAAGTTGTTTTTTTATTTTGATTTCGAAAACATGTTAGAAACACAGAAAGCATCGTCATTCTATGATGTTGCGACTTAAGACCCATTTTACATGTCTTTGTTTATGACTCAAATTTCAGTTACGATTCATTAAGTGATGTGTGAATGTTGGCCCTTTTTTTATATAAAAGTCTGATTTATAGAATCAAGGTTTTTACTTCTTTGTATACATTAGTTATTTGTGTACATTGATTATGAAAAAAAAGTACATTAATGTTACATGTTAATAAAGTTTTATGGTTAAAAAGTATATTATAATTAAAAAATGGTCGATTAAATATTCTTTTTATTTACTTTAGAGGTGTGGCTTTTTCCATGAAACTTTTTGTGTAATTTTCTATGGTGTGATTATGATATTTTAATTTTTAATTAAAGGGTACATAAAAACTTATATTGATTGGAAATAGAAAAATTGAACAATATAATTGCTTCTTTCGTTAGAACTTAGGAGGGCTTTTAAGTTCAAGAAAATTATGTAGTATTTAATCTCTTCATTAATTGTTTCAATATAACTTTCTGGTATTTCAATAGGTATCTTATTTGCAGGCAATCAAGCTAAATTATTCTTGTTTATTACCAACTTCGAGGTATGATGTACTCAAAGAAGGGTGATAAAAACCCACCAATGGCTACATTCAAGTACTCTCCTGCAGAAGCTTCTGGAACCTCTCTCATGAATCCATTCCCACTAGCAAGATCAGCCCCTTCTATTGCGCCAAACAACTCTTCCAAAAGTATCTTCTTCATTGAGAAAACAAGAAGCAAGTCTCCTTACCCAACCCAAACCGAAAATTTCATCTCGAAATCCAATACTTGTATCGGACTCCGAGCTGTGTTTGACCAACCTAGGACATCCAACACCAACAAGAACTTGCACTTAAGACCTCTTGTGACTACCCACTTCCCTATTCTTAGCCACCAAAACCCACCTGTTCAGCTACCAGCGCCGGACCTTAACCTGAATCACCCGGTTGGGGCCCACTCTAGTGTCATGTACTCCAAGATTGAAACCCCAACTAGGGTTCCAAATATGCTAGTCCAATCACAAGAAAAGAGCGCTCAAAATGGTCGGAATGTAACCCTTTCCGGATCAAAGAGATCGGAGAAAACCTCCTGTGATGATCCGTGCTATCTGGTTAATAGAAACCGGATGTCGATCGATAGGGCACTTGTCGAATCAGCCAACAACCCTCGGAAAAAAGCAAAAATATCAGCGGATCATAATCCCCGTAAAAGAGTGATATTTTTTATTGGATCCAACGACACTAACCATACACGTTCTGTGCATCCAACTAGGGATTTCATGATATACTGCTCGGGTTGCAAGAAAAAGTTGAATCACGCCAAGGATATATATATTTATAGGTTCGGTTATTAATCTCGAACCTCAAACATTGAGGTACATTGTGAAAAAAGTTATTATTTGATGCACTCGTTACAACATTCTTTGTTTCTCTTTTTTTGTAGGGGTGAAATGGCATTTTGTACTATCACATGCCGTGCTAGACAAGTGTATTTTGATGAGCGGATGGAAAGGAGGATGACTGAGATCCGAGCTCTACGTCTAAGATGATTGCCGGGAAACTCGACACTCGGAAGTCTCCGTGAGGCGAGATGTTAAGGGCCCAACGCAAGTGTCATGCATGCCAAAGTTACATGATTTTTAAGTTAAATTTGTTGCAATTTAGTAGCTTTGGAAGTACTTTCTCAAATTTGGATGTGATTTGAACCATATTTTGGTTAATTCTCTCATTCTTGTATTTGCTTCATGTATTTTGTTGAATTATGACTTATGAGTTGTCAACCGCTAGGGGAAGCTTTGTATCGCATTATATTTTGTTTGTTTTTTTGAGCTAATTGCGTTTTCATTTGCAAAATAAAATCTGAACAAATATTTATTCTAGGAGAATCAAATATTTATATCCATATTGGTATTTGTAAAAATGACCTCAAATCTTATATATATAGAATGAGATTGGCATTTAAACATTCTAATAATTTGCATTTATAGCATTGCATTGAATTCATAACTTAGAAATTTTTATTTCATATAAAAAAAAGTCAATTTAAATGTATACATTAAATTGGAATAATAATTAGCCATTTGGAGTTTGTATGGTCACACTTCACACATCTGAAATATTTTTGTTTTCATAGGAAGTATGCAAAAATTAGTTGATTAATATAAATTTCATCTAAACACAAATTTCACTTACATTATAGTAGCGAAAACATATAATTGAAACTTTTTGAGTAGCTAAAAATACTTGATTTAATATGTCATCTAACTCGTTTGTTTATGATTTAGCTGAATTGAGTAAAATCAATCATTTGATTCTAGTCGTTAAATTAGTTGAAGGCCAAACGATTGATAAATGTTTTTTATTTATTTATTATAACTATTGTATGTTCACACTTCACACATCTGAAATATCTAAAATTAATTATAGGAAATATGCAAATTTTAGTTTATTAATATCATGTTGAACTTCATCTAAACACAGATTTCACTTACCCTATATTCGCCAAAACATATAATTGAAACATTTTGAGTAGCTGGAAATACTTGATTTATTTTGTCATCGAACTCATTTACTTATGGTTAAGCTGCATTAAGTAAATTAAATTATTTGATTCGATTCGTTAAATTATTAGAAGGCATAACAATTGATAAATGTTTATCTTTTGCATTATAACATTGAGTTATAAAGTCGCATATTTTCTCAATATCAAATTGCATAGTCGTTATTCGTTAAGTTAGTTGCATTTAAGGCGTAACGGTTGATGAATGTTTAATCGTTACACCTTAAATGCAACAAAAGTTGCATTATAACCATTGAGTTATAAATCATATTTTTCCTCAATATCAATTGTTACGGCAACATCGATAGAATAAGATAAACATTCATCAACTGTTATTTTTTAAATTATTAGAAGGCGTAACAGTTGGTAATTGTTTATCTTTTTTATTATAACCATTGAGTTATAAAGTCACATATTTCCTCAATATCAAACTACCTAGGCTCTGTTTGGTTCGACCGAGCTTATTGGAGCTGAAGCTGAAGTTGAAGCTGAAGCTGAAGCTGATGCTAGAGCTGAAACTAGTAGCTGACGGAACTAGCTGATTTATTTCGATAAATTTGCGTAACGTTTGGGCAGTACGAACTTATAGAAGCTGATAGAAACGTAAAATTACCAATAAGGACTTTATTTATATTTTTAATGTTATATATCTTTTTGTAAATATCTAATAGATTTTTAGTTAACAAGCATACTATTAGGTACTAACTAATTACGGAGTATATTGTAATGTCCGATTTATGTAAAGTAACATTTCATTTTGTAAATATTTTTTTATAGGTTATAGCTACTAAAATAAACATTATTATTATTAAATAATAAAAAAATAATTTTTTGTAATCAAGGATCTTAACTTTTATTTCTTAGTTGAAGGATCAATTTCACTCTTGGATTCTAATCGAGGCTAATATTCATTCAATTTCATGAATGAATAATGTAATATGTTTTTCACTTAGGGGGTTATTTAAAACTAAATCTGAAACTGAAAAAATGTGAATGAAATGAATTGTTTTGTTTTGGTGCTCATTTGAAAAAGAATTGTTAAGGATATAAAATGGTATAATTATGAAAAAGGGTATGAAATATATGTGTATGACTTCAAATGATTTTTACTATTAGTCAATACAATTATATGAAACAAAATTAATAAGGGAAGCCATTAAAAGGATTAGTATTATAAAAATACAATTTATTATACATTTTTGGTAATTATTTTTATATTTAGGGTTATTAATGCAATTAATAAATCTTCTTATAACCCTAATTAGACCTCAGCCGTTTCTTCCTCCCCTTTAAAACTATAAACCATCGACCTAATTTATTCCTTCTCCTCCTCTGTTTCATAATTTTCCTCGACAGTTTCAGCTCTTCCTCTCTACCCTCCATGTCCCGGTTTTGCTAGTTCCGAGACCAGAGACAGAGAAATTCTTCATAGATGAGGAATCGAAGCGGAATTTATTATGAAAATTCAACTTCACCTAGAAACCCTGTTTCGCAACCAACACAATCTTCAAATCACTAGTCCCGGTTTCGCCAAATTCATAGGTGAAGGGCAACACCGGAAACTGTGCTTTCGAGGTCTTCTGGAATATCACAGGTGAAGGGAAACACCGAAAATCCTCAATTGAGATTTTCATCATATGAGAAGTTCAAGGGCAATTGAAGTTTTGGGGCAATTTCTTCGAATGTGGTACTTCTGTCCCAAATAAAGCTTCGAGGGTATTTCGAGGATTAATTTTCCATCAGCTACCAAAAACTTGTGTTGTGTAGCTGATGGAATTCAATGTTCGTTCATCTACCATCATCTTCAATAAGTTTTTTCAGCTTCCAAAAGCTGTTGCTGCCAAACACTACTGCTACTGTGTACAATAATTGTTTCATCTCCTATAAGCTGCTTCAGCTACAAAATGTTCCTTGCCAAACGGGGCCCTAATCGTTATTTGTTAGATTAGTTGTTGTTTAACGAGTGATTCCGGCGTAGGTCATCGGAGTTCAATGTGGGAGAATATTGAAAATCTATTTATTGTATTAAAAAATAATATAAAAATGTTTTGAGAGCAAAGAACAGCAGAAAAGCTGCGATGGATCCCACCAAACTACTTCTGCTGAACTGCCACCGAATATCAAAACAAAGAACCCAAGGCATTTTTAAAGGACATTTTATAGTATCCTAGTATCCTGCCTACAAGTATAAGATTAATAAGATTAAGTATTTTTTTTGTCATAAATATTGTATCCATGTATCCATTAATACACATTTAAAGATATATATACAATTATAATTAATAATCCAAAATTTTATATAATTGGGTTTATTTATATTTTACAACTTATTTTAAAACATGCATAAATAAAATATAGTTTGTTGCCTCAATTAGTTCAATAATATATATAAACATGTAATCAGAATCTATAAAATGGATCTCATTCAACGAAATCTGTAAATATCATCATCCTTTTCACCCGATTCGATCCAAAATATTTTTTCCGTTATTTGATCAAATACAAATAACATTTTTATAAGGCAAATATCCAATTGTATATAGATATTTATTTTAAATTAATTAAAAAATAGTCCAGATATTCGTAAATTATAATTAAAAACATACAAAGCATTAAAAATTTTAACTAAATAATAATCTTAACACTTAAATTCATAAAAATAACGTGTAAATATATTTTTAAACATGTGCATAACACGGGCCTATACATTTAGTATATTATAATATAGAGTTATTTAATCACATTTTATTCTCACCATAAAAATTATATTTTATTTTTTCTACAAATAATGTTTATGAATATTAAAAATTTCATTGATTTTTATTCATACAAAATCTTACAAAAATTGATGAACATAAACTAAACATTATTAATCTTCAATTTCTCTCTATTGTTTATTTTATTTTTTTATAATTGTAATGTTTTTATACATTTAGGAAAATTTAACTTGGTGAAACTGATAAAATTATAACCTATTAATATATATCTAAAAAAAGAGAATATTCATTTGTGTAAGATTTCTAAAATCCTAAGATGTTACAGTATCAAACTAATTAATATTTAGAATTAGTTTATCTGTACATTAATTTCACATTTTTTAATTTAATAAATGTAAATATTTTTTTAGATTTTATTTTATTATTATTTTCCCATAGTGCTATAAGTAGAGAACACCTTTGTCTAACCTCTTTTTCACATTTCCCATGGTATTGAGTTTTGTTCTTTGAAGGTGGGTTTCATTTCATTTCCCCATTCTCCTCCTTCATATTCATTAATATGCTTCGAGTGTTGCCAGAAAACACTCACTTCTTGCTTTTGATGCTTTCAGGAAACAATTTACTTGCAGCTCTGCACTTCTCTCTTGCGTGAGCTAAAGAGTTCGATCTTCTTCATCGAGTGGGTAATCAACAAAATCTCTCTTCTCTCTTTTCTCTTTTATAAATTTTGATGTTTGATAGTTAATTTTGCAAAGAATTATTAGAATTTATAGTTAATTTGTTATCGAGTTATCTCTTACACTTCTCTTACCATCGTCAAGAATCAAAGTTTGACTGTTTAAAAAACTTCAGACTCTTATTTCTTTTCTTCTTCTTCTTCTTATTATTACAATAATTCGAGAACATCTATTTGTGGCCTTGAAATTCTAACTTTTTGTTTTTTCTCCGTCAAGTTTGAGAGTTACAAATCAGATGAATCGACTTAACCAAGTAAGCTCATCAAAACCCATTAAGCTCAATTGTTAGCCGATAAGATGCTACCACTTGCAACCAACTTTTGCATGTCTTTCTTTACGTCTGAAATTCCGGTTATCAAAGTACGTGGTTGGTGTATGAAAATTAGGGGTTATAATAAACAAAGTTTTATGCAACTCAATTTTAAACTTATTATTTTATCAAAACACTATAAATATTTGTAAAGTAAATTTTTATATAGAAAAAATAATTTTACAAATTTAATTATAATTCTAGTAAATTTAATATTTTATTATATTATTTATTATAGAAATCCGAAAATTTATTACAAAAATGGTCTTTAAAACCTACATTCTTTTTTTTTTATTACAAGAATCGGATAAATTCTGAATAAAAACTAAATTTAAAATAGTTTTTTTTTTCCTTGAATTCTAAATGATATTTGTTCATTGCATGCACTTATGGTTCAAAAATTCCATTTGCAGGCATCAAGCTAAATTGTTCTTCATAGTTACAGTTTTGTGCTATGATGTCCTCAGTACAGAAGACAAACAAGGGTGATCAAAACCTATCAAAGGCTACTTTCAAGTACTCTCCTGCAGAAGCTTCTGGAATCTTCCATGGAAGCTCTCTCATGATTCCATTTTCACTAGCAAAATCTGCTCCATCCATTCTCCCTTCCAACTTCCTCAAAAGAAACTTCCTCTTTGGGAAAACAAGTAGCAAGTCAGTCAACCCAACCCAACCTGAAAATTCCGGTTCGGATTCCAACGCCGGGCTCGGAGCCATACTAAACCTAGATAGGTCAACAAATATCAATAAGAAATTGTTTATTAGACCTCTTGTGACTACTTACTTGCCCATTATTAGTCATCGTGCACCACCGGTTCGAGTTTTTGAACCTAAACCGAACCACTTGGTAATTAGGGTTCAGCCGGGTGGTTTGTACTCCAAACTTGAGACATTCTTGTTAAGTTTTTGTACTAGGGTTTCAAATGTAGTCGTGAAACCCAACCCGGAAAATGTTGTAGTTACCCGGATGTTGAGTGATCAAGTCCTTACCAAAAACTGCCCCGGGAAAAAAGCAAAAAGACCAAATGACCATTGTGGCCCTAGACGATCTTCACTGATGATGATAGGTGACGACGATCTCAATCTTGGCCCTATACACCCAACAAGTTCATTCTTGATCAATTGTTACAACTGCAAAAGGAAGTTGAAGTATACCAAGGACATCTATATCTATAAGTTTCGTCGCCTCCCTCTCATTTTCGATACGATTAACTTATACATGCATGAGTGTAACAAGAAGTGTTACGTGAAATGTAATGTAATAATCTCATGTAGTCTAAACTTTCTCTTCAATTTTGTAGGGGTGAGATGTCATTTTGCACTATCCCATGCCGTGAAAGGGAGATGTTCTATGATGAAATGAGGGAAAGGAGGGCTAAAGCTTCATGTTCGACGTCTAGGATGATCACCGGAAACCAGAATCTTCGTAACCTCCGTGGCAGGAGACTTTAATGCGACGGTATGCATACCCTCCGAGTGTTGCTCCTTTTAGGCTTTTTATAGCTCATGAATAGATGCAATTACGGAGCTTTGGAAGTACTACAATTTGGTTGGTGTTTGAACAAAGTTTTGCATTATATATGCTCCTCTTCTTTGTGTTTTATTTTATTATGTTTCTATAACGGTTTTTCTAACACATGATCCTCAACTCCTCGATTAGGAAGCTTTTCTATGGCGGAGAAAACATTTCCGTTTAATTCATTCATAAGTGCAAAAAAAGAAAAAGAAAAAACCTATACCTAAATTGTGCATATGCATGAATGTTCTTCTTCGAGTTTGCTCGAATACAACCTCATTCCGCGCTCTCTAGAATAAATAATGAAGTTAAACGGATCCCCTGATCAAGTGTAAGCAAATAAGCAACTCGACTCTTGGGGGAGTGGCTTCTAGGTGATGCAATTCGATGTTGTTGAGATGATGAATAACAACATTACATGAAGCTTATCGATGTGGGCAATCATACTTTGTAGCATTTAAGTTATCAGTTTCTGATTTTGAATAGCCCTTCAAAAACTTCCCATGCATGACCATCTATGAGCTAGAGATTAGTATTAAACATAATTACTATACACAAACCCTAAATCTACTAAACTCTGCTTACATATGCCAATGTCTTTCTCTTGATCTGTTCAGTTATCAGTTTGAGAGCACAGGCTCTATCTTCTCGGCTCTTCCGTCTTCTTTCGGAATAATAAGCCCGTATCCTCCTTCTTTCCTTAGGTAGATAATGTTGATTTCACCTAATAAATCGTACTCAGAGTTAGAGAGTGAAAAAAGGAAGACAGAACAAGAATTGATCAAGTGTTTTTAGCATACCTGTTTCCTCGTTACGAAAAGCGTAGAAATCATGACCAATCATTTCAAGCTGATGAATTGCTTCAGACACGGTCAATGGTGGCATCTCAAAGCGTTTTGTTCGAACAACCTGAGTACAAGTTAAGTTCAGTTTCAAAGCTTAGTGGACATTGAAGAGAAATCAGATAATTATCTTGCAGGCAAACAAACAACTAATATGAATGTATTATACGTCTAAAATGTTGTTTGTCATAACACTTTCTTTCCAAAACAGGTGTTATGCATCCAAACAAGCCCTACCCTTCAGCATTTGAGAAAAAATTCTAAAACTAAGCTCAAACTTCATAATATAAACTAATATGATATCTAAAATGGATCAGTAATGAACAAAAAAACGCGATACTTGAAGGTCATTTACAGTAAAAAAAATCAAAAGGATTAGGCTAAGAAATTCAAGGTCATTTAGCAGCAAGTAAAACAGCTAACCTCATGGAAACGGTCTTCTTCGTATTCTTGGGAAGCCATTTCTTTGTCCTTTTGGTCATCCTTGGGCAAAGGATCAGGGATCATATCCTCAACCAGCAATCGTCTTGGATCAGGCTCCCTCATTTTCAGTCTATTGACACCCTTCATGTGTCTACCATGATCTGTTTCCTTCTCCTTGATTTTCCCCAATTTCCTCTGTACAACAGAGGAAACCAGATCAATGCTCGCGTAGGTGGACCCTGCATCTTCCTCAGCCCGAACCACACCATGTCCCTTTGTATAGATTGTCACCTGCAATTTCTCATAATCTTACAAATAACAAAATGGAAGCAATAGCATTGTCCTTTAACTAAAATCTCCTTCACAAATTTCCAAGATATATATAAGTTGAAGTATAAAATAATATTATTTAGTAATATCCATTTACTTTACAGCAACATATGACCTTAAGTCAATTCTCATATACTCACAGAGCTGCAACACTTACCAATTCACCTTGGTCATACACCATTAATCAAAGGAACAATTCATACATACTTTAACTTGGTCATGTCACAGGACTATACTTTGCTACTTAACTGACAATTCAGATAAACACCAAGGTTAATGTCATCTCAACAGGGCAGTATAAATTCTATGATCTTTTCAGTATAAAGAGAATCAGATAATAAGGTAACAAATCTACTGCATAGGAAGTAATCACTAGTCAAGAAGAACGAACCTCACATCTGTTCCTGGGGCCTTTACCAGACTCCCTTAAAGATAATCTCACATCTACTTCCCTGACCAATTGGCTGTAATTCTTCACAGCTTTCCCAATCTTCTGTTCAACGTAACTCCTTAGAGTATCATTAACCTGCAAAAAAAAAAATCAACAATCATAATCCAATTTACCAAATGAGAATGAAACTAGTTTAGCCCAAAACTTCAATACTTCTCATAAAACAACCTGAAATATTTAGATGCTGATAAACTAACATGTCAAAGCTCCATGATAATTGATTAAATAAACCATTTTTTCAATACTATACTAGAAATCAGCTAGAAGCTACATCCTCGTTTTGTTAATTAAGCTTTTAAAATAAATTAACTAAGAGCAAAAACAAAAACCCTAAACTTGAAAGAAGTACCGGGAAATTCTTGGTCTGAAGAATCAACTTAACAGAAGAAAGAGCACCGGTCCAAGCCATGACAACAACAAGGGAACCAAATCTGAGTGATTGTGCTTCATTGTTTTTCGTCTTTCCCAAAACAAGCGAGCTTGATTTGAAGCTAAAACCCACAGGGTTTATGAAATTGGAGGAGTGGGACGAGAAATTGGACAGATGGGTTTTTATGGGGAGCAGGGAATCACTGGATTGTGGTGGAAAAGTAGCATTTAGAGCTGCAAAAGCATGCAAACCTGCCATTGTTGTATAAATGTCGAAGGAAAAGAGTATCAGACAAGGTTTTCGGGGGCAAAACTGATGAGACTGAATGGAGAAGAGACCAGAAGGAAGTAGAATGAAGTAGGCCGAATATGGGTTGAATTTTCCCGGTGTATCTGATTTGTCCGGACAAGTGTTTGATACTCGATGTGGGAAGCTCCTTATGTGTTGGCTAAAACTAAGGGATTCAATCACTACACCCTCATACGGATGAAAAATTACACTAAGTTCAATAGAAAAGTTCGAAAGCAAAACTAGTAATAATTTATTGCTTTATTAGTCCCACGGTGGATATAAAGAAACTGTAAAAATGATCTCCACACATATATACCATATTAGATAGGAAATGGTGCGGAGATGATTTCGCTCAATAAAAGTGATGACAATTTGAGAATCCGTTTTCAACATCACCGATTATTAATCGTTTAGTTTATGATTTTTTTAGTTTCGGCTACTCTAGTATTTTGATACATATTTGTTTACTATGATACTTAGACGATGTTAGCATGTCCAAGTTTGTAATCTTTGGCTTTTAATGTTGGTGTGCATGTGTGTATCTTTTCTAATAAATTTGTGATTCTAACTTCAAAATTTTAATTGTGGTTGGTATTTGATCTCAATAAAGAAATGTTTACGTATTCCATGACCTTGTCATACAAAAACGTACAATCTTTTTATTTTTTAAAAACACTTGTATCAACAAATACGATACAAAGAATATAGACTACAAAGTACGTGATTTTCATCTATATTATCTATTACCTATTAATTGTAAAGTGAATTTTCATGATTTTCTTAGTTTGTTTTCTTGTATGATTTTCCTTGTGTTTTTTTCTTGTTAATTGATTGGTCTCTAGAAAATAATTGAGTTGATATTGTATGAAATATTTTAATGTAAATTAAATTGTTGATCTCATTTAAGACATTATTATTATTGACATCAATGTAAAACTATTTAATATAAGTAAATTAATTTTACTCATTTCTCAATTAGTGATTTTTTTTAATTTATAATTTGAGATGTAGATAACTAGATTTTTAATAAAAATAAGTCTAATTTATCAAGATAATGCGAAATAAACAAAATGAAGAACATTAATCTCTCGAGTTTTTTCTTATATGTTTATGTATTTTCCTTCAACTCAAGGGAGAGCGAATTTTAAGATCGAGTTAAATTTTAACGTACATAAACTTTTCCAAAAAAACACAACATTAGAAGGAGTCAATAACCAACAACAATTTACAACCAACCTAATACACGACTTTCCTAATAAAAAAAATACATAAACACAACTTTTTATGAAGATAAAAAGCTTAATACACAAGTTTATTATTTTTTTAAGAAAAGTTGAGTTGGATAATTTTGTAAATTGTATTTAGAAATACAAAAGGGAAAATTCAAACTAAACCATCAATGTCCTCTTGCCTTTCCTTCCCCTTCTTCCCCTGCATCATCTCCTTCTCCGTCGACCCTCCGCCGCTACTTCCGGCACCATCGCCGTTATTCTGCCTCATATCGACCACCGAATCCACAAAAGCGTCCAGCACAAACTTGTAATGCTTCTTCTCGTTCAATCTCAAGAAACAGAACAGCAGCTCCTCCATAAAGCTCCAATCGACATTCTCACCATGCCTTGCACGCGCCTCCATCACATCCACCATCGATCGCCGGAAATCATCGTACGGATTAGCCGACGCTTTCAGCACCGCTATACAATCCTCGCTGGGAAGACTCTTCTTCCCCTTCGTCTCACTCCCGCTCGCTAGATCCGCTTTCGGAAATGCGGTTTTGGCCGCTGAGGTTGCGGTTATGGTGGAGGACATGAATCCACCGTCATCGATGAGCGATCCAGACGATCCCGATGAAATGAAGAACCGACGTGAATCGCGGACTGCACGTGGTGTCACATCGGGAGTCTCGAACGATCGCTGAGAGCTGTCGTAAGACGGTGGAGTCTCCGTCTCCGTCTCCGAATCTTCATCATCCTCTTCGCTACAGGATTTGTCCTTGCCAAGGTACAGAGATCTGAAGTTCTCGAACAGGAATCGATCGATATCTTCCAGCGTCGCGGCCGTCTTCTCGTTCCGATCGTCGATCACGGCGGATTCAGATGCTGCTTTCTCCGAATCACTCCGCTCGAACTGGCCGCTCCTTCGGCCGCGGAAATTGTGGCCGGAAGCGTACAGAGGTTCGCTCTTTGGATGCCTACAACCACTCAGCAGCCTGCTAGTGGTGGAACCGATGCGAAGATTAGGGGTTTGACTCTTGATCCTGCAAATCACATCGGAAAGCGATTTTTGCAGCTTTTTAGGTATTTTCTTACTGTTGATTGTCCTCATCTTCCTCATAATCTCTCTTCTGATTTTTGTAAATTTTGCTTGAGGATTGTACATGAAACAACTTGTTGAATCTTTGGTTCAAGGTTCTTGGCAGTTTTATAGAGTGATTTAATGCCAAAGTAGTAACATAAGATTTTGATTTTAATGCAATTGAAAGATTGATTCACAATTGGTTTTCAAAATTACGTTTCTCATTGAAATTAATGCCAATTTCTTGTTAGTTGCTGCACTTGGAAGCCAAATAGAGCCATAAAAGGATCGCAATATCTTTGATTGGCTAACAAATAATTTTATGACATATCCGGTTATGTATGTTTATCTTCAAGATTATCTTCTTTTCTTGAAACAAATTTGTGATTTTAATTCATAATCTTCATAAGCATCTCCTCTTAGGGAAAAAGTGGATTCCTCGTTTGGCTTTATTGTGTATGTTTATGCATCAAGTAATGTGTATAAATGCTAATTTATCTTAACATTAATTGAAGATGCATACACAAATCTAACCAATGAGATTCTAAGTTAATTTGAATAGTTTTAAGATAAGAGTCATTTTATCACCTCGTTAAAAAAAATATTTATAAAACACTATAAGTACAATTGTATTCATATGAACTCTTTTTAACGACCTTACCACAACGTGCTAGACGATCCCTAATTTGTTTTAAATTTAGCCGAATTTGATTTTGATTCGATGATTTCAACACGATGAATTTAATATGATAAGTTTTATTGGTAAATATTCATGTGAAAAGTTAAAATATAAGATTTACTCTCATTTAAAATATATAATGCAAAATAAGTAGGATTTTGGTATTCATTTGGTACATACTGAATGAACAAATTGGTATCATACTTGATTGTTTACCTGTTGTGAATATTTGTATCTTGAGCAAAGTTGATTTCAAAATGGAACAAAAATATTGTCATTTTTTTAATTATCTATTATTCCAATGTTGTTATCTTTGTTAGGGTTGTGTAAATATATATGTTATTACAAAATCTATGTATACAATTCCTGAATACATGCAAATGTATAAAGCCTATAAAAAAAATAAAGTATTTGTTTAAAAGGTAATTATTTCTATAGGTTCACACTTTACGTTTGTTTTTCAATATTCTATATCGATGTCAAAAATAAGGTTATTTGTTTCGATTAGATTGCTTGTTCCGGGGTTGGGTTATATCAAAAATAAGGTTATCTGTAATCGGATGAAAAAAGGGTACAAACTTTTAACTTATAAAAAAACTAATCGTATAATTTGATAATTATTTTTATCATGAACTCTGGCACGTAGATAAATTGGAAATAGGAAATAGTGACTGCCAACAAACGATCGTTCGCTTGTTCGTGATCGTATCTAGATTTGTCGTTTTAGTTATGTATAAATAAGGCTTAACATTTGATATATTGTTCATTAAATGCAATAATCGTATTGACGACCGTACGATCTGATGGTCCTGAAAAGTTTGGTGGATTGATTCTCGTTAAATAACTTTTTAAAAAAAATTATAAGAACAATTTTGTCTGTACGAAGTCTCTATAAATATCTAAAAACATCGTGTTGAACAAACCCTAACTGGCTTCCGATTTCACTGAAGTTGATTCAATAATTTAAACACGTTAAATGTAATATTGATTATTTTTATTTGTAGGGTTTTTTTATTCATTTGGTACTTATTTAGTGAGCAAATTAGTATCATCCTTGATTGATTACTTTCCGGTGGTTTAAGAGGAATTGGTAGATCGGTTCTCGTTAAATATGAAAAAGTTACATGTACAATCTTGTTTCGTACGAAGTTTTTGTAAAGACATTAAAAAATGTTTTAAAAAATCCTAATTTATTTCCGGTTTAATCATATTTGATTCAATACTTTCAACTTATTGAATGTAATATGGATAACTTTTATTGGTAAATATTCATATGAGAGGTCAAAAATAAAAAGATTTACTCTCATTTGAAAATATATAATGCAAATAAGTAGGATTTTGGTATTCATTTGGTACATATTGAGCGAACAAATTACTTGTTGTGAATATTTGTATCTTGAGCAAGGTTGATTTCAAAATGGACCAAAATCATTTTCGCATTTCAATTATCTAAAACTATTCCTCTATGTGATATTGTTATCTCGTTAGGGCAGTGTTAATATATATGTTACTAATATATTGATATCCATTGATTATATTCCTACTAAATCTATATACACTATTCTTGACTACATGCAAATGTTTTAAGGCCTAAAAAAATCAAAAGATTACAGTTTACAATCTAATTAGGTTCATATTTTACATGTACAGTGTATTTCTATATATTTCACATATATGTTGAAAATTAGGTTATTTGTTTGGGTTGTTCCAAATTTGCTGTCGAGTATTCCTTTTTCAATTACAAGCGTGCAATATCTTTTTCGAGATAATTTGAATTATTCATTATTGATCAAAAGAATACATTTTTTATGAATTACTTATTTTTATATAAACAATCGTTATGGTAATCGATAATTATCGATCATAAACTGCAGTACACAAATAAACTGGAAATCTAGACGATGACAATTAACATACGATTCTTCGCTTGTTCGTGAAAGCATATGGATTTCTCATTTTAATCAGGTACAAATGAGGTTATTTGTTTGAATTACATGTACGGTGTATTTATCAATATTTCAGATAGATGTTGAAAATTAGGTTATTTAAATCGGATTTGAATCGTTCAAATTTTGATGTCGAACAAGCGTGCAATATCATTTTTTTAATGATTATTCAAGATAATTTTAATCATTCTCAATCAATCGAAAAATCAAATTTTTATAAAGATAAAACAATTGTTATAGTAATTAATAATTTCCGTTCATAAACTCCGGCACACAAATAAATTGGAAATTCGGACAATGACTATTAACATACGGTTATTTGCTTGTATATGAATCTATCTAGATTTATCATTTTATTTGTTTGAATTAGGTTATTTGTTTAAGGTTTGGGTTTAAATTATGTTTTTTTTTTTTGAATTACATGTACAATGTAGTTTTCAATACTTCAGATAGTGACATAGACGTTGAAAACTAGGTTATTTTATTCGGGTTGTTCCAAATTTGATGTCAAACAATCCTTTTCAATTACAACCGTGCAGTTTTTTTGTTTTTTTTGAATGATTACTCGAGATGATTTGAGATATTCTCAACCAATTGAAAAATGTAATTTTTTAATTAAATACAAATTATTATAAAAACAATTGTTATAGCAATTGATAATTTTCGATCATAACCTCAGCCACACCCATGAATTGGAAATCTAGACGATGACTATTAAGTATTGACATATTATTCTTCGTTGGTTCGTGATCGTATCTAAAATTATCATTTTAGTTATGTATAAGTGAGACTTTATATTGAACTCGCAGGGCTAGATGTAATAATCAACTTTCCATACATGACCACATTTAAGACTTGTACGGTTAAAACTGGTTAAATCTACTGTAATAGAAAAGAAATAAACTCGATCTACCTATATTTTACTATTTATTGGTTGCAATAATTGTAGTGACGATCCCATTTTACGAAGGTTTTGGAGAACTTGGTAGATTGATTCTCTTCCATCCAAAATCATTACTCACCGAGGCCTTAAAAACGTAAAAAGTTGACTATGTTCTTTCCAACGCAGTAAGGTTACATTGCGATTAATGAACAATCACGTAAAAGTAGACTATGTTCGTTTTCACCTAGTTTATACCAAACGAGTCCTTAGTATCTTCTTCGATGATACCTAGCAAGTAGTAACAAGTTGGTGACAAATTTTAGGCCAATCCAGCACAATTAAGCCATGAGATACGGCCCATGTAATAAGGTCCAGGCTGTGACCCATTGGGCAAAATAACCCGGGCCAAATGGTCAAGCACTGGCCCAAATCCCATCTCACAAATTCCAGGCCAATGCAGCACGTAGTAACAAGTTGCTGACAAATTCCAGGCCAATGCAGCACAATTAAGCCATGAGATAAGGACCGTGTAATATGGGCTAGGTTGTGACCCATTGGGCCAAATAGCCCGGCTTAAATTGTCAAGTACTGGCCCAAATCTCATCTCACACGGTCAACTTCCTCCTACCTAACACTAACGGTATGCACATGCTTTAAACTTGCAATTCAAACACATTTCGTACTGAACAGTCAGCGCTTCATAATTTTGATTCGTTGTAATGTATAAATTAAACTCAACATTAATTATAATCATAAGAAAGTCAAACTTTAAACTGCATAATACATCAAAAAACACGAGGTATTATAAAATAAATCATTTTCCGGTTTTTCGATCATTTCTCCTCCATCTAACTTGTACACAAATTTTATCATAGTGAATGATAATTTGAGTCGGGAAAACTCGTATACTTAATTTTTTTAAGAAACTTTACTTTATATTTTTAAAAAAATAATTTTACAACTAGAGTTCTCAAAAAGTAATGATTTGAAAATATTCATGACCCTCGTATACTTAAACTCGTATACTTATGGTTAATGATTGATCATTTACCATATTAGAAGCATCGGGAAGTCTATATACTAATACTAGTATCATCAAACGAGTTGTCATTGTAATGAAAAGAAAGGTAGACGATTGACGAAGATTATGTTTCACAAAATCTATCTTTAAGAACGAAAAATAACAAACACATTATAATTAATTCAAGGAAACAATTCTAAAAAATTTAACAAAATGCATGAAAAAAACCCTCCTAACATATACTTCAATGTAAATATTTAGAATTACAAAATACATGGCACAATTTGCCTAACACATTATCCACATCTTCTTGTTTCTCCTCTATAAGATTGTTATAAGCTTTTCTCTCGCTTCATTTTCTTATGAGTTAATCATTCTTGAACCAAGAACAAATCTTGCAATTGAAATGCATGTTTACCTTTGACATTGCGACACATTCTACTTATTTTCTCGAGTTTTTCTTCAGTTTAGCCCAATGTACTTGAAGTCTAGCTCGTATTTGCCCTCTGATATTCACAAAATAATCGCAAATTATAAGAGTAAAGTTCAATATCCAAACTCAAATAATTTTAGAAAAAAAAGTTTTTAGGGTTTCATTGTATGATCATGACAAGTTTAGAGTAGGGTCAATAGTATTAAAAAAACTAAAAACAAAAATGATTTTAAATGAGCAAAAAAACTAAGAGATATGAGAATAAGAAAACGTACCAAAAACACCTCAACACATTGATGAGAAAATGGAACAAGTAGTTTTCTTCATCGAGTAAGTCTCGTTGAACCAATCTTTCGAGATTTAGGTTTCGAGGAAGAAGGTCACTATAGTACAACAACGTAGTTAAGGCGGATGTCGGATTACGGACCAATGATGATACCAATCTCACCAATGAACGAAACATCAATGGGACAATCGACTGAAAACAAAATTCAAAATATGAATACAACGAGAAATATAAGAGAATGATCGAGTTAAGTAGATTATGAACACGTACCATGATTGATTTGGTCGATGAGAGACGAAGAAACTCGACTAGAAGATAGATTTGGAGGTTTGAATTGGAGTTAGAAGATAAGAAGCCATGAGAAAGGGAAAAGAGGAAGAGAATAGAAGGACAAATAGTTGGATTTCAAGTTTAAAGCTCAGCTGCTATTCATACCAAACTGTCTAATGTAACTCATTGATATTATAACTCACATGCACTAGCCGGTCTAAGTAGAGAAGAAACGGGTTAGGTGGTTGGTTTGGTTGACCGGAGAATATTACACTTTTGCCCACTGATATAACTAAAGATTTTAATTACGGTATAATCTGTGGGAGAAGATTAATTACCGGTTGGGTGGAGTTTGATGGTTAACTTTGATTATGATTTTATTTATTTTTGGGTTTATTTTTAATATTAAGTCGTTGTCAAATGCCCGTAGTGATGTTTGTTTGGTGGGTTAGGTTGAGTTGTAAAAATAGTTTTTTTTGATAAATTTTAACTCTTCTTTTTTGGGATAATGTGGATATTAATAATATTTATAATAGATTTCACTTTATTTAATCAAGTAAGCAAAATTCATATTTTAAATTTAGTTTGGGTTTGTAATCGTTTGAAGTAGGATTATCTATTTTTGGGCCCATATCATAATTTTGAACCAGATTGAACATGAATCGATCCATAAATCTCTTTTAGAATCGGATTTGGACATATAACGGATATTCAAGTTCAGTTTATATCCAGTTCGATAGATGTGAAAGGGTATAGAAATATAAACGGGTATATTATTTCCACCCATTAAAAGTCACATCCTTCCACCCATAATTCAATAGTTTATTTTCTATTTCTTTTTCTTTTTACTTGTTATTTTCTATTATTTATATTAAAGGTACCTAGTTTATAATAAGTTGCATTTATATCCTTGTTTGTATTTTAAGGCGTATTTTGTGTGTTTTTGTGTGATCATGTCATTTGGTATCAGAGCCAAGTAGTTAAGAAAACTTAAAAAATTAATTAAAAAAAAAGAATCCAAAAAATCAATTAAAACTGAGGTTTCCGAAAATTTTTCACATAAAATAGCACCACATGCAAAACATTTAAACACTGGACAAGATCATCACGAAGCTGTTTTAAATACTATAGTAGAAGATATTGCAAATTTAAAGGCAAGTTTACGACAATTGCGATCAAGTGTTGCTAAATATCGGGAAAAAATATCTGCTGCTTTATTAGCCATAAAAGAAGAAAATCAAAAAATAGTTCTTTTAATCACAAACGAGATCCGACATCTTGGAGCAACAACTAGTCTAAACCCTCAAACCAAAAAACCTGTCGGTTTTCCTTATAAGTATCCATTCCAAAACGAAAATCCACAAAAGAAGTTTTCAGTACCAAGTTTAACTAAAAAGCTAGAAACAAAAAAGAAGTCGAAGAAGAGCCAGAAAATCAAGAAGACGCTTGATATGTCTGACAAAGAAATGAGTTCTTTTAGTAGTGACGAATCTGGTTACTACACTGATGAAGAAGATATGTATCAACAAATGGGCTTAATTAAACTAAAAGACCTAGAGACTATACCCTTAAGTGAAGTTAAAAGAAAATTAGATAAAAAGACGGGAAAAAGAGTTGTAGACGTTAATGAAGTAGAAGAAGAAATAATCCCAAAACAAGAAGTTAACAAGGCCACTAGATCTTGTTATAGAGAATATGAACAAGAGTCCACGAGTCAACAAAACACTAGCCTAAGACACAAGGAATTTTTAGAAAAAACAGCTAAGTTTGGAGTTAGGATTATGCCAAATCATAGACCTAATAAAAGAGAACTCCTACTTGAACCCATAAGTGAAACCAGATATAAACTTAGCCTAGATGGGGTAAGAAACCGAGAAGATGTGCTAGTCTTTTGGAAGAAAAGTATGATGAGTGTCTTAAACATGAACCCTGAATGGAGATCTGAAAATTTCCTAAATTACATTGAGCATAGTGTAACACCCCGAATACGCGGGACTCGGGGTGCTACCGGGGCTAGAATCTCACAATGGATCCTGACCCTAGCTTGACAACAAGTTCACTGGATCTTACAACAAGGCATATATAGATTAAAACCAAAACATCAAACTGTAATACATATATCAAAAGGTATACAAAAACACCGTTAAGTACAAACCAAAACATGTATCCATACATAACAAAATCATCCCATATCTCACGCACAATCCTAGTGTACGGAAGCCCTCAGCGGATCACCCCATCTGGATCACTCTACAGTTCTCCTAACCTGCAAAGCATCTACAACACGGTATAAAACCGTTAGCTAACCATTCATATATAAGATAATGCATAAGCACAAACACAAGTCATGGAATCATAACACATAATCATGCTAATCACACATTTACCCGGTTAATCATCTTTATAAAGTCCAACACTCAAATCGTATATATATGTATATGAACATATGTAACACGAGGAATATATAATCCCCGCCTCTGAGTGCTATAGCCAGCTGGAGTGGTATCGGCACACCTTCCCGTATACCCTAAGGGAGTGGTGAGTGTCCATCCCGTATACCGGGTCTGGCCTGACTGCAGAGAACCTCCCAGACTCCACGGCAGGATGAAAGGGAAAGGTTATCACGGCCACTACAATGGGCGGTCAATAAACCATAGGTCGGTAATAATCAACATCACATGCTACCAAGCATATAACAAGCACCACTCATGCAAACATCCGATATAAGGATGGTAGCTAAGTAAGTCATACGGACTTACCTCAACCTCAAGATATCCTCAACCACGATCAACTCCAATCCGGGGAACATCACTGCCTAGTAACAAGGCATAAAGAAATATCACATCTCCTATCAATCAAAGGGGTCACACCTAGACCCAAGGGATCCATAAGGATCATATCCACCTTATAAACCTCAACATCAACAACCTACTAAACCTCAAAGCCATAACCGGCACATATCGATATCATAATCATCCTCATCCTATCCTCATACACACACTTAACATGCCACTAACCCACTCATACTAGGAAAGGAAATGATCCATAACACTCTAGGTAGGTCCTGCACAAGACGCATCTGCGTGACAGGAAGGACGCAGGGGCGAAGCACCGGGAGGCGCAGGGGCGACGGCACTCCCACGCAGGGGCGGTGACACTAGTGGCGCAGGGGCGACTCACAGATGTCGCAAGGGCGGTTTGTAGTGTGGAAGATGATTCCCGACTTCTATTTGATTCTTCACTCAATTGTCTTCACTTCTTCATCGTCCAACAACCATACACATACATATATATACATATAAACATCAATACATGCCTAGGAGATCTAACACAAGATTCAACTTGTGGAATCCTAAGCTAAAAGAGAAAGAAAGGAAGAAAATAAGGAAGGAAGAAAGAAAGAAGAAGAACTTACCACTGCTGTAGCCTAAATAGGGGAAGAGATCAGCACCAACACAATTCAGCTGGCTCTCATAGCACAACACCAACACTCAACATCATCATCAACCAAGACTCACATAAACTTTCTTGCAAACCAAGGAAAATTCAAGAAGAAGATCAAAAGAGAAGGAAGGAGAGAAGAAGGACGTGAGGCAGTTGGAGAATGAAGGAAACCCTTCATCTTGGAACAAAGGAGGTAATTATAGAGAAGGAGAAGAGTAAAGAATGATCAAGAGTCAACAATGCCGGCTGCAGCCGCAGGAAACCGCTGAGGCGGACTCCCTGAGCCGCAGGGGCAGAATACAGAACTCACGCAAGGGCGGCTGGCTCTGGCTCAGCACCTAAAGACTAAGGCTCTTACATCTCACCCCCCTAAAAACAAGTTTCGTCCCGAAACTTGTGAAATCCCAAATCCTCTCGGACCAATATGCCGAGGTATAACTCTCTCTATCGGAGACATCACATCTCCGCTCATAAGGTATCAACCTATATCACTTTATGACCTCAAACACAGGCATGGAGGAAATCATCATCTCCAACAACAAGATCACTATACTATCCAAGGCATAGAGGAAAATCATCTCTAGCCCTATCATACTCATAACATAAGGGCATGGAGGAAAAACATCTCCAGCGAAACTATGTCCACCAAGAATAGCATGGAGGAATAACCATCTCCAGCTAAACCCTAATCACATCTCGATAGCACGGAGGAAAGAACCATCTCCAACTATAATCATCAATCGCGCTAGCACATCAAGATCTAATAAAATCATATATCACATCACAACTAGCACGAAAATAAACACATCATAACACATAAGCACATAATCACAACACTCACCAAAATAGCACTAAGATCTACTCATCGAACCTACAGGTACATCCATCTCAGCGTAGAACTCTGGATAGTTCCTTTGGATAATATCCTCAGTCTACCAGGTAGCCTCATCAGATCCTCGTCTCGGCCACTGTATCCTCAACATAGGAATGTCCTTCAAACGCAGGCGTCTCATACCTCGTTATAGGACTGCAATCGGGTGCTCAACAAAGGTGTGGTTCGGCTCGACCACCAAATCATCATAACTCACAATGTGTATCGGATCTGGTATGTACTCCCTCAGTTGAGACACGTGAAACACAGGGTGAACACCTTCTAATCTCGGAGGCAAGGCTAATCTGTATGTTGCTCTCCCTACTCGATCCAGAATCTCGAACGGTCCGACATATCGGGGGCTCAACTTCCCCTTAATGCCAAATCGTCTAACACCTCGTGTCCGAGACACTCTCAGCCACACATGAGCTCCTACTTTGAACTCTAGGGGTCTACGTCTCCTATATGCATATGACTTCTGACGACTCTGTGCAGTCAACATCCTCTCTCTAATCAATGTTACACGGGCAACATCATACTGAACCTGATCAGGTGTCAAACCACTAACACTGCTAAGCTCATCCTAGCATAACGGTGTGCGACATCTCCGTCCATACAATGCCTCATATGGGGCCATTCCAATCGATGCATGCCAGTTGTTGTTGTACGAGAACTCAACTAGTGGGAGATGTTCCGTCCACACTTGTCCCCAGTCCAACACACAAGCTCGCAGCATATCCTCCAATGTCTGAATGGTCCTCTATGACTGACCATCCATCTGAGGATGGAATGCAGTCGTGAAGTGCAAACTCGTCCCCAGGGAAGTCTGAAGCTGCTGCCAAAACCTCGAGGTAAATCGTCCATCTCTGTTTGAGACGATCGTCCTCGGTACACCATGGAGTCTCACTATTTGTCTAGTGTACTCCTCCGCCAATCTGCTCACTGGCCACGTTTCCTGAATAGGGATAAAACGTGCCGTCTTTGTCAATCTGTCAACTACAACCCAGATGGCATCAAAGCTCCTGCTCGGTCTCAAACCAGTCACAAAATCCATGGTGACGTCCTCCCACTTCCACTACGGTATAGGTAGTGGATGGAGCTCACCTCCAGGTCTACAATGCTCGATCTTGACCTGCTGACAGGTCGCACACTGTGCCACAAATCTGGCCACGTCGGGCTTCAGCCCTCCCCACCAATATGAGTGTCTCACATCTTGGTACATCTTACTCGCACCTGGGTGCACTGAGTAAGGCGTACAGTGAGCCTCCTGTAATATCATCTGTCGCAAATCCGATTCAGCGGATACACAGACGCGATCGCGGCGTCTCATCACTCCATCTGCTCCTATGGAGAACTGTGGTGCCTCACCACGGGACATCCTCTCTCGAATCCTCGTCAATGTCGGGCAGGTCCCCTGCTTCTGTTGGATCTCACCCAACAGATCAGGGAGAACCTCTAAGGTGCTCAACTGGGCGTCCTCATCAGGAAACTGGATGTCCAACTCTAGCCAAACCAAATCTCTTTGTAACTGAGGCTGAACTGTCAGTCTCACAATCGCCTTCTCTCGAGGCGTCTTCTTGCTAAGGGCGTCGGCGACAACGTTCGCCTTACTCGGATGATACAGAATCTCCAGATCAAAGTCCTTGATCAACTCAAGCCACCTACGCTGGCGGTTATTCAATTCCCGCTGCGTGAAAATATACTCCAGACTCTTGTGGTCTGTGAAGATCTGACATGTAGCTCCATACAGGTAATGTCTCCAGATCTTCAATGCATGAACTACCGCTGCCAACTCCAGGTCATGAGTCGTGTAGTTCTCCTCATACGTCTTCAGCTGTCTAGACGCATATGCAATCACTTTGCCTCGCTGCATCAACACACATCCCAAGCCTAGATTGGATGCATCACTGTAAACCACAAAATCATATGTGCCCTCCGGATGTGCTAAGATAGGAGCGGAAGTCAGACGTCTCTTCAGCTTCTCAAAACTCTGCATACACTGCTCAGACCATACAAACCTGGTGGTCTTCCTCAGCAAACTCGTAAGTGGACGGGCAATCACAGAGAATCCCTCCCCAAAGCGTCGATAATAACCGGTTAGGCCAAGAAAGCTACGTACTTCCTTGACGTTCGTCGGTGTCGTCCATGCTGCCACTGACTCGATCTTCGCGGGATCAACCTTGATCCCCTCGGCGGAAACAATATGACGCAGGAGTGCTACCTCTAGCATCCAAAACTCGCACTTAGAAAACTTAGCATAAAGTTCTCTATCTCGTAAAACTCGTAACAAAGTCCTCAGTTGTCCTGCATGTTCCTCTCTGCTGCGAGAGTACACCAAAATATCATCTATGAAGACTACCACAAACTGATCCAGGAAGTCGATGAATATGTTGTTCATCAACTCCATGAAAACTGTTGGGGCAATCGTAAGCCCAAATGGCATCACTACAAACTCGTAGTGTCCATATCGGGTCCGAAATGCCGTCTTGTGCACATCCTGCTCTCTTACCCTCAGTTGGTGATACCTTGAGCGTAGGTCAATCCTGGAGAACAACGTCGCTCCCTGTAGCTGATCTAGCAAGTCGTTAATACGGGGAAATGGATACTTATTCTTGATGGTCACCTTGTTCAGCTCTCTGTAGTCAATGCACAGTCTCAACGATCCGTCCTTCTTCCGCACGAAAAGGACAGGTGCTCCCCATGGGGATACGCTAGGGTGGATGAAGCCCTTCTCAGCCAACTCCTCGAGTTGCTTCTTCTACTCCAACATCTCGACAGGCGCCATACGATATGGGGCCTTCGAGATCGGTCTCGTACCAGGCTCCAACTCAATGCAAAAGTCCACGCTCCTCTGAGGCGGCAAACTGGACGGCTCAACAAACACATCTGTAAACTCACAGACCACTGGGATATCCTCTAACGTTGGACTCTCACCATCCTTCATGGCATAACACCAGAAGGCCTCACAACCCTGTGCAATCAATCTCGCTGCACGTACCGCACTGATCACCATGCCTGACTTCTCAAGGTCCCAACCTCGAAAAACCTCTATCTGACCTAACTCGGTAGAGACTTTCACGGTCCTCCTACCTACATCTAATACCGCATGATGCCTATCCATCCAATCCATACCCAAAATGACTTCCTCATGCACTAACGGCATGACAAAGAAGTCAACAAGTAACACACGAGTCCTTACACAAATGGGACAATCACGTATCTTGCGAGTACCTCTGACCCTACTACCATCGGGTAACCCTATACTTAAGGGTATCCCCTCAGTCGTAACTAGACTCAAACGCTCAACACATGCATCAGATATAAATGAATGTGTGGCTCCCGTATCAAACAAAACTCTAACGGGTAAACCATGAATCAGAATGGTACCTGTAGCAGCCGGTGCAGTTGGCTCCTCTGCACTCCTCATCTCAAAAGCTCTACCCTGTGCTCCTCTAGTGTAAGTGGTACTCCTACCACGACCTCTATCTCTACTCGACCCAGGAGCAGATCCTTGAGTAGTAGGACGATCTGGGACTCTCTATTGTCCTTGTGTCTGCTGCTGAGGTGGTCCGATACGGGGATAAGCCGCAAGGGTTCCCGATCTTTCAACACCACAAACTTAGGCTATCTAGAAGATGAAATAGGCGTGGAGATGATGTGATAGACGTGTGGATGGATGGATGAAGGATCCGATGATTGGTGTTGGATTGTGCTGGATAGTGAAAGAGCCTTCCTCTCGCAGTAGCGACTCTTCCTTTAATCTTGGTGGCCGGTAGAACGAGGTCCGGAACACAAAGAAGTCGCCTAGAGTTCGAAAGAGCCTTCCTCTCGCAGTAGCGACTCTTCCTAGCTGCTAGACCAACTGGACGCGCCTCTCACCCATCCAAGGTTTTGAAAAGGCCTCTCACCTAATCAAGACTCGAATCCCTCGAGAAGGTAAATACTGTAAAGTATCAATGTGTATATTAATCTGAAGTGTCTAAAACTGACGTCCGGCTTGGCCTTATATAGGCAAGATGGGACGTCTACATGGGCTGCGGGCTTGATCCAAGATCGAGCCCGAAAATGAATAAAGAAATGAATTTAAATGCGAAATGATAAGATCAAATCTTTACGAGATAAGATCTTCTAATGAAACGATAAGGTCAAATCTTTAAGAGAGCTTGACCTTCTAGAGACAAGATAATTGTTCATAAAAATAAATGCAAAAACCTAATTTAAAATGTCTAAAAAATGGTCTGGAAATAAATGATATGTTGGGCTTAATTCAGCCACTCGATTCAGCCCGGCTTCCTCCTCTTCTCACGTTTGGATTGTGTTCTTCCTCTTCTGACATGCGTGCTTCTTCCACTTCATATTCCTGCGTTTCTTCTCTCGTACTACATCTCTTCCTGGATGCTCTTGTCACTTCTTGTATTGAGACTCGGTTCCTAGATGCTCCCGCATCAACCTCCCTTTCTTGAGAAAGATTCGCCCTCGAATCTGTGAAGTTTAGACTTGATCCTGTCTCCCTGAATTCATTGCCTCCAACAGTACGAACACGAATGGATAATTCACAGTTACCACTTGAATAAGGTGTGAAAGTGACATTGACTACCTCCAATGTTTTATCTTGAAGAGATGAAAACATTTCCCTGTTATAATTGCAATGTCTGTAGGACGTGGGACTGATATTCAAGATGTCAATATGTGCAATCAACCTTAAGCGGAGATCCTCGAATAGAGTAATAATACTCAACGAAGGGTATTTAGTCGCTAAATGTCTCCAGTTATATAGTGCGATCATCCTGTTAATGTCTTTGATACTTCCAAGGAGAGCCTCAAACATACCTATCTCGAAAATGGAGGATAAGAACTCCTTGCACACATGACTGTAGATGGGACACAAAAATGGATTTGTATGTCGTGGTTCCGTCCTCTCTAGGTTTTGAATCATCAATGTCTTTTTCCCAACATCGTCTTTGTTCTTCCTCTTCTCATAATACTCAGTGACTTCCGTGGGAGTCATGGGTTTGAGTATGAAATCTTTCCCTTGAAAAGAAAAACAAAAACGATTCGTCTTTCCGTTATGTGTGATATCTCTATCATACTCCCAAGGTCGCCCAAGTAGAATGTGACAGGCTTGCATAGAAGCGATATCACATAACACAATGTCCTCATATGTTCCGATTTTGAATGTAACGTTGGCCTGCTTGTCGATTCTGATTTCTACACAATCGTTCATCCAACCTAATTTGTAAGGACAGGGATGCTGAACGATTCCTACCTGCAATTTCTCAATTACTTCATTACTCACTAAGTTGTTGCAGCTTCCACTATCGATGATCATGTTGCATACCCTTCCTTTGACCAAACATCTGGTATGGAACATATTTTCTCTTTGATTGTCTTCGCTTTTAGAAGGTAAGATGCTAAGTGCCCTTCTAATAACGAAACAGTCAAATAACTCCGAAGGTAAGACCTTTCTCGTTACTTCCTTGGCCATCTCATTAATGTCTAAGCTAACCGGTTGGTTAACAACGTCAATGCTCATGCAATCATCTAGGTACTCTTCTTCCTTTGGAACATGACTTGGAATTTCAGTAATTACGTCATTGTTATGGTCATCAATATCCATCTCGTGTGGAGTTCCTATGACAAGTTGAGGTTCAGGGATGATCTTACTCGCATGTAGACATAATCCCTCAGCGAAAAGTAGCTCGTCCACATCCTTTGCATTCTCTTTATCGGCTACAAGGACCGATTTTTCTTCGTCAAAATCCTCCGTGTCAGAATCTGATTCATAGAGACCCATGTCATTGATGAATAATGTCCTTGAGTTGGGAAAATCCCTAGCGTAGTGTCCTCTCCCATGACACTTAAAGCATGAGATGTCTCTAGCTCGAGTTGAACTAGAACTACTTCCTTGGGGTGTCATGGTAGGGATCTTGTTTGGAGTAGATGCAATTCCCAGACCTGTAGAATCTTTGCTATTGTTGCTCAGATCTCGGTTGTTGTTGGATTGATCTCGATTCGAACTTCCTCTCCATGACTGAGGGGTTCGTCTGTCCTGGTTGCGCAACTTCAGTTTCTTCTCCACTCTCACAGCGAGATGTAGCAAATCTGTCAAGTTAGTATATGCATACAACTCTATCTCATGTGCTAGGGTAGGGTGCAAAATCCTGAGGTACCTTGCCATCGTAGCTTCCTCATCCTCCTGAACATCAGCTCTGACTATAGCCATTTCCATTGCGGCGTAGACTTCTTCGGCACTCATAGAACCTTGTTTCAGGTTCTCTAATCTTTGACGGAGATCTCTTCCATGGTATGGGGGGACGAATCGGGCTCTCATGATTGCCTTCATTTGATCCCAAGTACTGATCTCGGTGTCTAGACATTGTCTTCTCTCTTTCAACATGTTATTCCACCACATTAGTGCATATCCCGTAAACTCAAGTGCAGCGTATTGTACCTTTTTTGGTTCCAGAACATTATGATAACTCCATATTTGTTCCACTTTTGCCTCCCAGACAAGGTACAAATCAACATCACACTTTCCTTCGAATGGTGGTATCTTCACCTTAGCTTTAGAGTAGACCTCGGTTTCTAGTGTTGGGTTCTCGTCTTCTCTATCCTCAAAATCCAATTCCCTTCTGATGTACCTCTTCGGCTGCAGGACTCCAGGATTAGCCCGAATCAAGGGTTGTCTAGGTGGTGGAGGGTTGTTTGGGCGTTCGTTATCCCGTGTCTCCAAAGCGTCCAACCTTTCCATAATCCTTGTCAGTATAGCCTCGGTATCCATAGTTCTAGGTGCGTCGCCTATCTGTTCGTTCTCTCTTCCTGAGTTAGACATATTAAATAAACTATACTCGCCTGCAATTTTCTCAACTAAAGTCAATTAATCTTGAGAAAGAAAAATGAAAGTAGCTTGAAATTTTAAAAGGCAAGAAAAGAAGGCTCCAAAGGAACAAAAAAAAAGTAGGAAATAATAGGTTTTGAGTGGTGCCTGCATGAAACCCAAAATGGAACAAAGGATATAAAATGTACAAGGATATTCAGAGGGATATAAACAATATAAACAAAGAGGCTCCCTTTCTTGAAAAAAAAACCAAATGAATATTTTTCAAGAAAACTGATGATGATCACAATCCCGTTCCCGTTTCTTTTTTTATTTTTTTTATTTATTTTATATACTTGCCGAAACCCTAAGGTTGGGCAAGGCTGGCGCCGGCTGGGCACTGCAGCGGCGCAGGGGCGGTGGCTGGGCTGTGCAGCAGCGGCGGACGGCGGATTGCGGTTGCTGGGTAGCGGCGGATGGTGGCGAAGGAGCCCGGCGGCAGGAAACCGGTTTGTGGCGGCTGCAGGGGTGGCTGGTGGTGAAAGCCGGCTCACGGGAGGTGGCTGGTGGTGTGTAGGGTGGCGGAGGGTGGCGGCCGGTGACTGGCGGCGGCGGGCGGCGGAACTAGGGTTCTGGCGCCGCAAAGGTAAAAAAATTTTTTGTAAGGCCGTAACCCTAAAGGGGCCAGCTGGGGGTTTTGGTGGCGGCGGGTGGTGGTTTGGTGGCGGAAAAGGGGGCGGGCGGAGGTAGTGGCGTCCGGCGGCGGAAACCGGCGGGTGGAGGCCGAAAGCTGAGAGCTTTTCTGGCTGGGTGAGGCTGCAGGGGGTAACGGAGGGCCTGCTGAGGGCAGAACCGGTGTGGGGGTGACGGTGGTGGTGCTGGGTGGTGGATAGGGTGGCGCTGGCATGAAGCCGGCGGCGCAGGGGTTGATCTCGGTCGGAATTGGCCGAGATCAGCCGGGTTTTTTTTTGTTTATGTGCAGCGGCAGTTGCGGTAGATGGCGGAGGAACAACAAGGGTGGCCCGTGGCTAAAAAGCGCGTTCTAGGTGTCCCCTACTAATTAGCCCTGCTAGGTTTGCACCGGTTGATCCGTTATAGTTTACGAGAAAAGAGAGTACTTGGATCTCAAGCGGAAAATTTCTTTTGTGGAAATAAAATTTCAGGCCACAATTCAATCTTTTTCAAGTAATTGACAGTTTAGATTGTGAAAAAGCAGTTGTTAACGAGAATAGTAAGACTAACTGTTACTCCTTCTGCCCCAATCGTTTTTTTGTTGAAACCTTCTTGACGAATCTTGAAAGCTCCGATTTTTGTTTTTGATGACGGCGGGTGTTGATTAACCTTTGCTCTGATGCCAATTTGTTACGGGGATAAGCCGTAAGGGTTCCCGATCTTTCAACACCACAAACTTAGGCTATCTAGAAGGCGAAATAGGCGTGGAGATGATGTGATAGACGTGTGGATGGATAGATGAAGGATCCGATGATTGGGGTTGGATCGTGTTGGATTGTGAAAGAGCCTTCCTCTCGCAGTAGCGACTCTTCCTTTAATCTTGGTGGCCGGTAGAAAGAGGTCCAGAACACAAAGAAGTCGCCTAGAGTTCGAAAGAGCCTTCCTCTCGCAGTAGCGACTCTTCCTAGTTGCTAGACCAACTGGACGCACCTCTCACCCGTCCAGGGTTTTGAAAAGTCCTCTCACCTAATCAAGACTCGAATCCCTCGAGAAGGTAAATACTGAAAAGTATCAATGTGTATATTAATCTAAAGTGTCTAAAACGGACGTCCGGCTTGGCCTTATATAGGCAATGTGGAACGTCTACATGGGTTGCGGGCTTGAACCAAGATCGAGCCCGAAAATGAATAAAGAAATGAATTTAAATGCGAAATGATAAGATCAAATCTTTACGAGATAAGATCTTCTAATGAAACGATAAGGTCAAATCTTTAAGAGATCTTGACCTTCTAGAGACAAGATAATTGTTCATAAAAATAAATGCAAAAACCTAATTTAAAATGTCTCAAAAATGGGTTGGAAATAAATGATATGTTGGGCTTAATTCAGCCACTCGATTCAGCCCGGCTTCCTCCTCTTCTCACGTCTGGATTGTGTTCTTCCTCTTCTAACATGCGTGCTTCTTCCACTTCATATTCCTGCATTTCTTCTCTCGTACTACGTCTCTTCCTGGATGTTCTTGTCACTTCTTGTATTGAGACTCGGTTCCTAGATGCTCCCGCATCATGGCCTCTGCCCACCTCCTGCTGCACTAGCAGGAGAAGAACCCTATTGTGATGAAGCTTCGCCATGTCTATAGAAGACAGCTCTGTGACCTGGTCTACCACAAGTGTAGTAAGTCACTGACGGCCTCGTGAACTCTGGTCGTATATGTCCATAATCACAACAGTTGAAGCACTGTCGTCCCTTATCTGCAACCGGTGCAGATGAGGAGTAACTCTGGCGTCTCTAGCCTCGCCCAAAACCAACAACTCCACCTGTACCACTGGTCTGCCCAGTCCGCTGTCTCTTCTCAGACCCTCCGGTTTGAGAAGCTCTCCTCTGTCCAACCCGCTCCCGCTCATAATCTAAGGCTCTATCCTGATAGTCCATCAGGGACTCATAGTGAAATCCCGCCATATAGGTCCGGGTGGTATCCCTCAGTCGTCGGGAAAAGAGATACACATGCTGATCCATAAGAGGTGCAGTTGGGCCCAACAAGGCCAGCTCCTCCTGAAACATCCTGATCGCCTCACAGACTGGTACATCCTCAAAGCCAGCCTCAACAAAATCCCGCAGTTTCTCCCTCCTCAATGAGGCAGGGCAGAAACGCTCTCTGATCAAACTCCTCATCTGGTCATAGCTAGCAACCTGACTCCGCACGGATCTCCACCAATGATGTGTCAAGTCTCGGAATAGAGTCTGCACTAACTCTATCTATCGGTCCTCTGGACATCTAATAGACTCAAGGGATGAGTCTACATGTCCAATCCACAAGTCCACCTCTAATCCCATCTTCCCAGAGAAAGGGGGTACTCTCATCTGATGAAATGCCTTCAACCAAGTATCTGGTCGAGGCCCTCTATGCTTCTCTGGAACTCGAGTAATCTCAGCAGGACGTGCCGGTACAACTAGCACATGAGTAGCTCCATGGAATCTCTTAGACGATCCCTCCTGTGCCGGCAGATCCGGGGCATGTCTACCCGCTCTGGCAGCCTCCTCCACTCGTCTGATGTACGCGCGGAACTCTGGTCCCCCCATAGAGACATGATCCGAGTCATTTGACTGGACACGCTGTGGTCTTTGTCTCCCAGCCATACCATTCCCAGTCTCAGGAACGACACTCTCAGCAACATCTTCATGGACCTCCTCCGCTGCAGGTGGATCAACAGCAAGAATCTGACCCTGTCCTACCACTATTGGAGGAAGAGGGGGTCTACCCCTACCTCGTCCAACTACAGATAAAGCTCTAGTCCGAACCATCTGTAGGGTATGCACACCTAACCTATAAGGCTATATATATATATATATATATAATACTGAAGGTCAATCACAACATCACATAAGGTAATTTATATATATATATATATATATATATACTGTCGAGGTCCTCAGAGGGGTGATGGCTTTCCGTACACACTATCTTAAAACATTTGTACTCAAACCAAAAATCTTTTAAAAAGTCATACCCCTTTCCGGTTTTGTTTATTTATCTATTCGACCTTTATCGCAGATTGCAAGTGCCATTGTTGTCAACCTAAGACTCTGATACCAACTTTGTAACACCCCGAATCCACGGGACTCGGGGCGCTACTGGGGCTAGAATCTCACAATGGATTCTGATCCTAGCCTGACAACAAGTTCACTGGATCTTACAACAAGGCACAGATAGATTAAAACAAAAACACCAAACTGTAATACATAAATCATAAGGTTTACAGAATACCGCTGAGTACAAACCAAACATATATTCATACCTAACAAAATCATCCCATATCCCTCGTATAATCCTAGTGTACGGAGCCCTCAGCGAATCACCACATCTGGATCACTCTGCAGTTCTCCTAACCTGCAAAGCATCTACAACACAGTATATAACCGTTAGCTAACCATTCATATATAAGATAATGCATAAGCACAAACACAAGTCATGGAATCATAAACACATAATCATGTTGTCACACATTTACCCGGTTAATCATCTTTATAAAGTCCAACACTCAAATCGTATATATATATATATATATGTATGTGATACGAGGAATATATATATATATCACGGCCTGACTACAGAGAACCTCCCAGACTCCACGCCGGGGTGAAAGGGCATGTTATCACGGCCACTACAATGGGCGGTCAATAATCCATAGGTCAGTAATAATCAACATCGCAAGCTATCAAGTGTAACACCCCAAATCCGTAGGACTCGAGGTGCTACTGGGCTAGGATCTCACAATGGATCCTGACCCTAGCCTGACAACAAGTTCACTGAATCTTACAACAAGGCACCGATATATTAAATACAAAACATCAAACTGATATAAAAGTATCAAAAGGTTTATACAACGTGCTGCTAAGTACAAACAAAACATAAATATATACATGGTCAAAAGATCCCATATCCCACGAGGACGACCCAGTGTACGGAGCCCTCAGCAGATCACCCCTCTGGATCACTCTGCATCTCTCCTAACCTGCAAAGGATCTACAACACGGTATAAAACCGTTAGCTAACCATACCCATATAAGAAGATACATAAGCACAATCACACACCAATGAATAGTAAACACATCACCATGCTATCACACATTTACCCGGTTTATTATCTTAATAACATCCAGTCACTCAAGCGTATATATATATATATCAATATGAATATATGTGACACGAGAAATATAACCCTCGCCTCTAGGGAATGGTGCCAGCTAGAGTGGGAATCCGGTCCCACCTCCCGTGTACCCTATGGGAGTGGTGCAGGTGGCCGGCCCACTGAGCCAGACTGGCCTGCCCGTAGAGAACCTCCAGACTCCCAGCGGGATGAAAGGACAAGTTGTCACGGCCCTACAATGGGCAATCACTAAACCATAGGTAGGTAATCATCACAACTCATGCTATCACTCATATAACACACACACCACTCATGCACACATCCAATATATGGATGGTAGCTAAGTAAGTCCTATGGACTTACCTCAACCTCGGAAGTCTGAAACCCAATCGGCTCTAACTCTGGAGATCAACACTGCCTAAACAAGGCATAACAACATATATCAAACTCATAACCATCAGGGGTCACACTTAGACCCAAGGGATCCATAAGGATCGTATCCTAACTCAAAAACCTCAAAGCCATAACCGGCATAAACGATAATATGATCATCCTCATTCTATCCTCATATACGGACCTAGCATGCCACTAAATCGCTCATACTAGGAAAGGATCTACCCAACTCTAGGTAGACCCGGGACAAGACACACCCGTGTGACGGAAAGACGTAGGGGCGGAACAGGCAACCCGCAGAATGTGATCCCACGGCTCCTCTTCGGCTCTTCACGTGATCAAATCACGTCTTCTCTCATCCAAAGTTACACATATACATATACATACATAAACCAACATCAATATACCTCAACATAAATCTAATCCTAATCTAGGAAGAGGAATCAAGGAAGAAAGAAAGGAAGAAGAAGCAAGAAGCTCACCACACCTGTGGTTCTAGGCCAGGAAAAGATCACCAACACAGTCTCAGCTGGCTCCCAAGCTCAGCAACAACATCATACAACATCAACCTCAACAAGGCCACACAAAACCTCTTCCAAACCAAGAGGAAGCCTAGTACAAGATCAAGAAGGAAGCAATAAGGACGTGAAGGCAGCTGAGAAAGGGAATGAAGATGCTTAGCAAGACAAAGCAAAGAAATTAGGTTAAGGAAGCGAAAGAGTAAAGCACGGGTCAAAGGTCAACAAAGCCGGTTGCAGCCGCAGGAAACCGCAGGGGCGGGTTTCCTGGCTGCAGGGGCGGAACAACAGAGGAGCCGCAGGGGTGGCTCCACGAACCCGCGGGGGCGGCTAAGGCCGAAACGGCTCCCAAAGACTAAGACTCTTACACCTCACCCCCCTAAAAACAAGTTTCGTCCCGAAACTTGTACAGTCTTGAAACCACTCGAACTCAGAAGCCGAGGTATAACTCTCTCTACCGGAGGAATCACATCTCCGCACATATGGTATCAACCTATATCACTCTATAACCTCAAGCACGGGCATGGTGGAACTCATCATCTCCAGCCATAAGATCACTATACTATCCAGGGCATAGAGGAAAAACATCTCTAGCCAAAACATCAACATAACCACGGGCATGGAGGAAAAACATCTCCAGCAAAACTATGTCCACCAAAGTAGCATGGAGGAAAGAACCATCTCCAGTTAATCCTATCACATCACAATAGCATGGAGGAAAGAACCATCTCCAGCTATGAACAATCTCACTAGCACAACAGGATCTAATAAGATCATAATCACATCATAGCTAGCACGAAAATAAACACATCATGGCATATAAGCACATAAGCATATCACTCACCAAGATAGTACTAAGATCTACTCGTCGATCCTACTGGTACATCTATCTCGGCATAAAACTCTGGATAGTTCCTCTGGATACTATCCTCAGTCTCCCATGTAGCCTCATCAGGTCCACGTCTCGACCACTGTATCCTCAACATGGGAATGTCCTTCGAACGCAGGCGTCTCATACTTCGTTCTAGGACTGCAGTCGGGTGCTCAACAAAAGTGTGGTCCGGCTCAACCACCAAATCATCATAATTCACGATATGTCTCGGATCTGGTATGTACTCCCTCAGCTGAGACACGTGAAACACAGGGTGAACACCCTCTAATCTCGGAGGCAAAGCCAATCTGTATGTTGCGCTTCCAACCCGATCTAGAATCTCGAACGGTCTGACATATCGGGGGCTTAACTTCCCCTTAATGCCAAAGCGTCTAACACCTCGTGTCGGAGACACTCTCAGCCACACATGGGCTCCAACTCTGAACTCTAGAGGTCTACGTCTCCTATTTGCATATGACTTCTGACGGCTTTGGGCAGTCAGCATCCGCTCTCTAATCAGTGCTACTCGAGCCACATCATCCTGAATCTAATCAGGTGCCAAACCACTAGCTGTACTAGGCTCATCCCAACATAACGGTGTACGACATCTCTGTCCAAACAATGCCTCGTATGGGGCCATCCCAATAGATGCATGTCAGCTGTTGTTGTACGAGAACTCAACTAGTGGGAGGTGATCCATCCACACTTGTCCCCAGTCCAACACACAAGCTCGCAGCATATCCTCCAGGGTCTGAATGGTCCTCTTTGACTGACCATCTGTCTGAGGATGAAATGCAGTAGTGAAGTGCAAACTCGTCCCCAGGGAAGTCTGAATCTGCTGCCAAAATCTCGAGGTGAATCGCCCATCTCGGTTTGAGACGATCGTCCTCGGTACACCATAGAGTCTCACTATCTACCTAGTGTACTCCTCAGCTAATCTGCTCACCGGCCACGTTTCCCTGATAGGAATGAAACGTGCCGTCTTCGTCAATCTGTCCACGATAACCCAGATAGCATCAAAACTCCGGCTCAGTCTCAACCCAGTCACAAAGTCCATGATGACGTCCTCCCACTTCCTCTGTCGAACTGGAAGTGGATGGAGCTCACCTCCAAATCTGCAATGCTCTATCTTGACCTGCTGGCAGGTCGCACACTGTGCCACAAATCTGGCCACATCGGGCTTCAACCCTCCCCACCAATATGAACGTCTCAAATCCTGATACATCTTACTCGTACCCGGATGTACAGAGTAAGGGGTACAGTGAGCCTCCTGTAAAATCCTCTGGCGTAAATCCGCATCAGCGGGTACACAGACGCGACCGCGGCGTCTCAATACTCCATCTGCTCCCAGAAGAAGTTGTGGTGCCTCATCCCGAGACATCCTATCTCGTATTCTCATCAGTGTCGGGCAGGTCTCCTGCTTTTGTTGGATCTCACCCAACAGATCATGAAGAACCTCTAAAGTACGCAGCTAGGCATCCTCATCAGGAAACTGGATGTTCAACTCTAACCAGATCAGGACTCTCTGCAACTGATGTTGAACTGTCAGCCTCGCAATCGCCTACTCTTGAGGCGTCTTCCTCCTCAGGGCGTCGGCGACAACGTTCGCCTTCCCTGGATGGTACAGAATCTCCAGATCAAAATCCTTGATCAGCTCGAGCCACCTACGTTGGCGGTTATTCAATTCCCGCTGCGTGAAAATGTACTTCAAACTCTTATGGTCTGTGAAGATCTGACATGTAGCACCATACAGGTAATGTCTCCAGATCTTCAGTGCATGAACTACCGCTGCCAACTCCAGATCATGAGTTGGGTAGTTCTCCTCATAAGTCTTCAACTGTCGAGACGCATATGCAATCACTCTGCCCCGCTAAATCAATACACATCTCAAGCTTAGCTTGGATGCATCATTGTAAACCACAAAATCCTTTGTACCCTCTGGCTGTGCCAAAATAGGAGTAGAAGTCAAACGTCTCTTCAGCTCCTCAAAACTTTGCATACATTGATCAGACCATACAAATATGGTAGTCTTCCTCAGTAGACTCGTCAGTGGACGGGCAATCACAGAAAATCCCTCAACAAAGCGTCTGTAATAACCGGTTAGGCCAAGGAAACTACGTACTTCCTTGACGTTTGTCGGTGTAGTCCAAGCTGTTACTGCCTCAATCTTGGCCGGATCCACCTTAATTCCTTCAGCTGATACCACATGACCCAGGAATGCTACCTCTGGCATCCAAAACTCGCACTTAGAGAACTTAGCATAAAGTTCTCTATCTCGTAAAACCTGCAACACAGTCCTCAACTTTCCTGTATGCTCCTCTCTACTACGAGAGTACACCAGAATGTCATCTATGAAGACCACCACAAACTGATCCAGGAAGTCGATGAAGATACTGTTCATCAACTCCATAAAAACTGTTGGGGCATTCGTAAGCCCAAATGGCATCACTACAAACTCGTAGTGACCATATCTGGTCCGGAATGTTGTCTTGTGCACATCCTGCTCTCTCACCCTCAGCTGGTGATACCATGAACGCAGATCAATCCTGAAGAATACTATCGCTCCCTGAAGCTGATCCAACAAGTCATCAATACGAGGCAATTGATACTTGTTCTTGATGTTCACCTTGTTCAGCTCTCTGTAATCAATGCATAATCTCAGTGATCCGTCCTTCTTCCGTACGAAGAGGACATGTGCTCCCCATGGGGATACGCTAGGGCGGATAAAACCCTTCTCAGCCAACTCTTGGAGTTGCTTCTTCAGCTCTAACATCTCAACATGCGCCATCTGGTATGGGGCCTTCGAGATCGGTCTCGTACCCGACTCTAACTCAATACCAAAATCCACACTCCTCTGAGGCGGCAAACTAGACGACTCAGCAAACACATCTGCAAACTCACAGACCACTGGGATATCCTCTAATGTTGGACTCTCCCCCTCCTTCATGTCATAACACCAGAAGGCCTCACAACCCTGTGCAATCAATCGAGCTGCCCGTATCGCACTGATAACCATGCTTGACTTTCCAAGGTCCCAACCTCGGAAAACCTCTATTTGCCCTAACTCGGTAGAGAAGGTAACAGTCCTCCTACCTACATCTAATACGGCAGAATGTCTATCCATCCAATCCATACCTAGAATGACTTCTTCATGCTCTAATGGCATGACAAAGAAGTCAACTAGTAACACACGGGTCCCTACAGAAATGGGACAGTCACAAATCTCATGGGTACCTCTGACCCTACTACCATCGGGTAACCCTATACTAAAGGGTATCCCCTCAATCATATCTAAATCCAGACGCTCTACACATGCATCAGATATAAAAGAGTGTGTAGCACCCGTATCAAACAAGACTCTAACAGGTAAACCATGAATCAGAATGGTACCTGTAGCAGTCGGGGCAGCTGGCTCCTCTGCACTCCTCAGCTCAAAAACTCGGCCTTGTGGCCCTCGGGTGTCAGTGGTGCTCCCACCACGACCTCTGCCTCTACTCGGCCCAGGAGCAGATCCCTGAGTCGTAGGGCGATCTGGGACTCTCTGATGTCCCTGTGTCTGTTGCTGCTGAGGTGGCCTCTGCCCACCTCCCGCTACACTGGCAGGAGAAGAACCCAGTTGAGATGTCGCTCCACCCTGTCTACAGAAGACAGCTCTGTGGCCTCGTCCACCACAAGTGAAGCAAGTCACTATCTGCCTCGTACACTCTGGTATGATATGTCCATACTCAGCACAATTGAAACACTGTCGTACCCTATTTGTAGCCGGTGCAGATGAGGGATGACTCTGACGGCTCTGGCCTCGCCCTGCACTAGCAGCCCCACTGGCCTGCCCAATACGCTGTCTCTTCTCAGACCCTCCAGTCTGAGAAGCTCTCCTCTGACTAGCACGCTCTCGTTCATAGTCGGCGGCTCTATCCTGGTAGTCCATCAAGGACTCACAATGAAATCCCTCCATATAGGCCCGGGTGGCATCCCTTAGTCGTAGGGAAAACAGATAAACATGCTGATCCGCAGAAGGTACAGCTGGTCCCAGCAATGCCAGCTCCTCTTGAAACCTTCTGATAGCCTCTGAGACTAGTACATCCTCGAATCCAACCTCAACAAAATCTCGCAGTTTCTCCCTCCTCAGTGAGGCAGGGCAGAAACACTCTCTGATCATATTCCTCATCTGCTCATAACTGGTAACCTGTACTCGTACAGACCTCCACTAGTGTTGTGCTAAGTCTCTAAACAGAGTCTGCACCAACTCTATATGTCTGTCTGTTGGACACCTAATGGACTCCAGAGCTGAGTCCACATGTCCAATCCACAGCTCAACCTCGAGCCCCACTTTCCCATAGAAAGGGGGTACACCCATCTGGTGAAATGCCTTCAACCAAGTGTATGGTTTAGGCCCTCTATGCTTCTCTGTAGCTCGAGCTATCTCAGCCACAAGTGTCGGTGCAGCTGACACCTAAGTAACCCCGTGGGATCTCTCAGATGATCCCTCATGTGCTTGTAGATCTGGGATAGGTCTACCCGCTCTGGCAGCTTCCTCCACTCGCCGGATATACTCGCGGAACTCTAGTCCTCCCATGGAGACATAATCCGAGTCATCTGACTGGACTCGCTGTGAACCCTGTCTCCCAGCTATGCCGTTCCCAGTCTCAGGAACGACACTCTCAGCAACGTCCTCGTGACCCTCTTCCGCTGCACGTGGTTCAATAGCGGAAGTCTTACCCCGTCCTCTACCTAGAGGGGGTCTAACTCTACCTCGTCCAGCTGCAGGTAAGGCTCTAGTCTGAACCATCTGCAGAGGACGTAAGCCTAACTCAGAAGGCTATATATATGCCATGTGTATAGATATATATCAAATCAATCACAACATAATATCTATATATATATCTATACTGTCGAGATCTTCAGAGGGGCGATGACTCACATACACGATATCCCAAAACAGTTGTACTCATTTCAAAACCAAAACCTTTTGAAAAGTCAGACCCCTTTCGGGTTCTGTTTATTTATCTATCGACCTTTATCGCAGATTACTAGTGCCATTGTTGTCAACCTGGGCTCTGATACCAACTTTGTAACACCCCAAATCCATAGGACTCGAGGTGCTATTAGGCTAGGATCTCACAATGGATCATGACCCTAGCCCGACAACAAGTTCACTGAATCTTACAACAAGGCACCGATAGATTAAATACAAAACATCAAACTGATATAAAAGTATCAAAAGGTTTATACAACGTGCTGTTGAGTGCAAACAAAACATAAATATATACATGGTCAAAAGATCCCATATCCCACGAGGACGACCCAGTGTACGGAGCTCTCAGCAAATCACCCCTCTGGATCACTCTACAGCTCTCCTAACCTGCAAAGGATCTACAACACGGTATAAAACCGTTAGCTAACCATACCCATATATAAGAAGATACATAAGCACAATCACACACCAATGAATAGTAAACACATCACCATGCTATCACACATTTACCCGGTTTATTATCTTAATAACGTCTAGTCACTCAAGCATATATATATATATATATATATATATATATATATATATATATATATATATATATATATATATCAATATGAATATATGTGACACGAGGAATATAACCCTCGCCTCTAGGGAATGGTGCCAGCTAGAGTGGGGATCTGGTCCACCTCCCGTGTACCCTATGGGAGTGGTGCAGGTGGCCGGCCCACTGAGCCAGACTGGCCTGCCCGTAGAGAACCTCCAGACTCCCAGCGGGATGAAAGGACAAGTTGTCACGGCCCTACAATGGGAAATCACTAAACCATAGGTAGGTAATCATCACAACTCATGCTATCACTCATATAACACACACCACTCATGCACACATCCAATATATGGATGGTAGCTAAGTAAGTCCTATGGACTTACCTCAACCTCGGAAGTCTCAAACCCAATCGGCTCCAACTCTGGAGATCAACACTGCCTAAACAAGGCATAACAACATATATCAAACTCATAACCATCACAGGGGTCACACCTAGACCCAAGGATCCATAAGGATCGTATCCTAACTCATAAACCTCAAAGCCATAACCGGCATAACCGATAATATGATCATCCTCATTCTATCCTCAAATACGTACCTAGCATGCCACTAAACCGCTCATACTAGGAAAGGAAAGGATCTACCCAACTCTAGGTAGACCCGGGACAAGACGCACCTGCGTGACGGAAAGACGCAGGGGCGGAACAGGCAACCCGCAGGCGCGGCAATGTGGGCCGCAGGCGCGGTGACAGCGGTAGCAGGCAAGCGCAGGCACGGGCGCAGGCGCTGTGACACGGCTCCCGCAAGGGCGGCGGCTTCCAGGCGCGGGTGCGGCGACAGTGCAGAATGTGATCCCGCGGCTCCTCTTCGGCTTTTCACGTGATCAAATCACGTCTTCTCTCATCCAAAGTTTCACATATACATATACATACATAAACCAACGTCAATATACCTCAACATACATCTAATCCTAAGCTAGGAAGAGGAATCACGGAAGAAAGAAAGGAAGAAGAAGCAAGAAGCTCACCACACCTGTGGTCCTAGGCCAGGAAAAGATCACCAACACAGCCTCAGCTAGCTCTCAAGCTCAGCAACAACATCAACCTCAACAAGGCCAAACAAAACCTCTTCCAAACCAAGAGGAAGCCAAGTACAAGATCAAGAAGGAAGCAAGAAGGACGTGAAGGCAGTTGGGAAAGGGAATGAGGATGCTCAGCAAGCCAAAGCAAAGGAATTAGGTTAAGGAAGTGAAAGAGTAAAGCACGGGTCCAAGGTCAACAAAGCCGGCTGCAGCCGCAGGAAACCGCAGGGGCGGGTTTCCTGGCCGCAGGGGCGGAACAACAGAGGAGCCGCAGGGGCGGCTCCACGAACCCGCGGGGGTGGCTAAGGCCGAAACGGCTCCCAAAGACTAAGGTTCTTACATCAAGCATATAACAAACACCGCTCATGCAAACATCCGATATAAGGATGGTAGCTAAGTAAGTCCTACGGACTTACCTCAACCTCAAGATACTCTCAACCACGATCAACTCCAATCCGGAGAACAACACTACCTAATAACAAGGCATAAAGAGATATCAAATCTCCTATCAATCAAAGGGGTCACACCTAGACCCAAGGGATCCATAAGGATCATATCCAACTTATAAACCTCAACAACCTACTAAACCTCAAAGTCATAACCAGCACATATCGATATCATAATCATCCTCATCATATCCTCATACACACACCTAGCATGCCACTAACCCACTCATACTAGAAAAGGAAAGGATCTACACCACTCTAGGTAGATCCTGCACAAGACACACCTGCGTGACAAGAAGGATGCGGGGGCGAAGCACCGGGAGGCGCAGGGGCGGTGACACTAGTGGCGCAGGGGCGACTCACAAATGGCGCAAGGGCGGTTTGCAGTGCAGAAGATGATTCCTGACTTCTATTTGATTCTTCACTTAATTGTCTTCACTTCTTCATCGTCCAACAACCATACACAAACATATATATACATATAAACATCAATACATGCCTAGGAGATCTAACACAAGATTCAACTTGTGGAATCCTAAGCTAAAAGAGAAAGAAAAGAAGAAAGAAAGAAAGAAAGAAAGAAAGAAAGAAGAACTTACCACTACTGTAGCCTAAACAGGGGAAGAGATCAGCACCAACACAATTCAGCTGGCTCTCATAGCACATCACCAACACTCAACATCATCATCAACCAAGACTCACACGCAGGGGCGGTGACACAGGTGGCGCAGGGGCGGCGACACTCCCACACAGGGGCGGTTTGAAGTACAGAAGATGATTCCCGCCTTCTCTTCGGTTCTTCACTTAATGTTTTCACGTCTTCAGCATTCAGCAACCATGCACATACATATATATACATATAGACATCAACATATATGCCTAGGAGATCCAATCCTAAGCTAAAGGAGAAGGAAAGGAAGAAAAGAAGGAAGGAAGAAAGAAAGAAGGAAGAAGAGGAGCTTACCACTGTTGTAGCCTAAACAGAAAGGAAGGGATCAACACTAACACATCTCAGCTGGCTCTCATAACACATCATCAACATCCCAACATCATCATCAACATCGACAACACAAACTCTCTTGCAAAACCAAGGAGAAACCAAGAAGAGGATCAAAGGAGAAGGAAGGAGAGAAGAAGAACGTGAGGCAGCTGGAGAAGGATGAAACCCTTCATCTTGAAGCAAAGGAGATGATTAAAGGGAAAGAGAAGAGTAAAGCATGGTCAAGAGTCAATAATGTCGGCTGCTGCCGCAGGAACCCGCAGGGGCGGACTCCTTGAGCCGCAAGGGCGGAATACAGAACTCACGCAGGGGCGGCTAACCCTGGCTCAGCACCTAAAGACTAAGGCTCTTACAGTGAATATTGGAACGTATAAAAAAGTGCTTAGAAAATTAGAGAATCATAGGACATTCGAGATTTGAGAAGACGAGTAACATACCTGAGGAGAGTCGAGATCTTTCAATTGAAACCCTACCTGAGGCACAAGTAACATATCGGTGACACCATGCTGCCATATACAGAGGAGATGAGAGAAGGAAAGAAAAGCGAAGAAAATTAAGAAAGAGGGACGAAGAAGAAAAAAGATGACCGGACAAAGAAATGTCGAGGAAGAAGAAAGAGGAACATAAACCATCAGACATCGACATCTGTTACATGAGTCAGCAAAGATCGTGGCATGATAAAATATGAATAAAAAAAAGTTCAACTAATGTAGGGGCAATATAGGTATTCAACTATTCGAAATCAGAACTCTTGCTTATAGAGTAGTAAGGATATAATACTAAAACGTGCCGCATTTTGCTTACGTTCCGCATCTTAAGGTATGTCACGTGAAATTTTTTTTGAGTAATTTACAGATTTTTCACAATATATTTACTCATTTGTCATTAATTCTTTTATTAAAAACATTCTTATTAAAATTATTAAACAATCGACATGTCATATCATCTTTCATCAAATATATTACCATGACACCTCATCTTATTCATTTAAAATAGATTATTATCAAAACATAATCAAAAAGAATTTTCGGTTACTTCAAATACCAAATTTAAATTAATTTATATTCTAACAAAAACAATTTTAATCGAATCTCATAATTAAACAATAATTTAAGTAGAATAATTTTAAAATTTCAAACCCTAAATCAAGCAATTCTATACTGCACTACACCTTTCTTATGAATATAGCTTTAATTACTCCAATTTTTCTAACCCATAATTAAATTTTATTTAGATTAATATTAATACATAATAAAATTTATAATATAGTATTTTTATTCAGGTAAAACTTGCACAAGATGTAGGCACTAAACTAGTTAAACATAACAAGAGACAAAGTTAGGGGACCATTACATATTGAGATGATTAAAATGTGTACCAAATTGTGAAAAATCTCGGATAGGATATATGTGATTTAACTATTATTAATTTATATTTTTTTAAATAATTACGATTAAATAACTCTTATTTAAAGGAAACTGAATAATATTATACGTAAGATCAACTTCAGCAACATCTATGATAGATTGTGGGGAGTTTGTATAGAGATTGAATGCAGGATTGTTTATTCAAGTTGAACGATGAACGTATATATACACCGGAGTTATCAAGTACTATGATAACCATAATCCTAGTATATCTCTAACAATAGTTCAAACCAAAATCATATAAGATCTTAACTAACAAATTAATAATATTGTTTACATTCCCCCTCAAGCAAAGCGACACTTAGCGAGTTGAAGCTTGTCCAGAATAACAAGAAATCGATGTCGTGGGAGAGGTTTGTGAGAATATGTATTAGCTAGTCGCTAGTGGGAACAAAACTAACTGTAAGAAGTCCCTTTTGAACCAGTTCCCGAACGAAGTGGAATGCCAAAACTATATATTTCATACGAGAATGGAAAACAAGGTTCGCACTCAAGCTCATCGCTCCTAAGTTATAACAGTACACCATTGGAGGTAAACTAGTCGGTTGATGAAGTTATTTCATTGATTGTGACAACCAAATGATCTCATATGGAATATCAACAACTACTTTGAATTCGGCGTCCGTTGAAGACCTTGCAATTTATTTTTGTTTGCGAGAGCTCTAGCTTATTGGAGTTGAGCCCATGTAAATAGTATAATCCGTAGTTGATACAAAATCATCTTTATCTCTTGCAAATCTGCATCAAAAATGCATGTATAACAGTGTACTTTAAGGCAGTAATATGCAAACCAAGATCAATGGAACCAACTAAGTAGTGTAGCAGTCTCCTGAGAGCTACCTAGTGAGTAGTTGTAGGTGCCTGCATAAACTGTGACAACTTGTTCACTGTGAACCCTATGTATGGACTAGTGAGATACAAATATTGGAGGCTGACAACTAATGTTCTATAGTTTGTTGGAGTGGGAATATTTACCATTTAACTTACTTAAATTGTTTGGTGTAGGTACTGATTTGGCTTCTCCCACCCGCCTTGAGCAGTTGGTCTTGAACGTACTTACGTTTTGACATAAATATTCCTCCAGACATTGGTAGAATTTCAACACCCAAGAAGTAAGAGAGATTTCCAAGGTCCTTGAGAGAGAACTTAGAGGATAGCAAAGCAATCGATTAAACTAACAAGGAGGTAGAGTTACATGTTAATTAAAATAATGTCATCAACATATACAAGTAAGTACATTAGATCATGTCCCTATGCATCGACAAATAGAGAAGCATCGGCTACGGAGTTGGTGAAGCCTATCTAGAGTAAGTATACTTTGAGCTCGTTGTACAGCGCCCTAGGAGCTTGTTTCAACCCATAAATTGCCTTTCTAAGCTTGCAAATGTGATATGGGTGAGCTTGATCAATGAAACCAAGAGGTTGAGTCATATAAACATCATCGTAAATAATTTCCTGTTAAAAAAACATTATTGATATCCAATTGCCTAAGTGACCAAACTCAGAAATAGCAAGAACAAGAACCACTCTTATTGTGACCGATTTAACTACCGGACTAAACATTTAATTATAGTCACACCTTGGTCTTTGATTGAAACCTTTAGCTACTAGACGAGTTTTGTACTTATCCACCTTACCATTAGGATGATATTTAACATGATATATCCACTTGTACCTGACAAGATTCTCTTTGGTAGTAGGTAGGTAAAGATCCCATATCCTATTCAAGCGTAGAACGTCGTATTCATTCTACAAAGCCTCCCTTCACTCAAGTGAATTTAGGGCATGAGAGATGGTCTTAGGTGAAGGTTAGTTGTTACAAAAAGGTTCAGTTTTTGGATAGGTTTCACAATGTTGTTCCTCGAGCGAGTGACTATGCCTTGTGGAAGTTGTGGGGCAACAATGGAGGCTGGTTAGTGGAAGAGGTAGATGTTGATGTTGGAGTGGATTCAGGCGAGTTGGCAAGGGGTAAGAGGTTAGCCTCAATTCGGCTTGCGATCCTAACATGTGGACAATTTTCAACTTGGTCTATACCCTAGTTGCACTTGCTGGGGCGTGTTGGAGATAATCAGTTCTTATATTTAGAATGATTGGGACATTATGAGCCTTGTATATAAGGTCGGTGGGTTAATACTCCTATTGTCAATTGGTTTTAGTATGAAACCTCATCGGGTTTATGTGCTGGGCTTAGGCCTAACACGCATGTGCGCTCGTATGCACACGACTCCCGCTCTACAGTCCGTTTGTGTCGGACTTTGACACACGGGGAGGACACAGACCGTGTCTGGTCAAGATACGGTTCATAAGTAGGACATAACGAGGAAACGAGACGAACACGACTAGGACACAAAACGGACACGGAGCGTGTCCGCTCAAGACACGATCAATGAAAGTTTCAACTATTTCTTAATTTTAAAGAAAAACTGATTTTTTAAATAAATAAAAATTAATTTACCGTAACATTTCTTCTTCTCTCCCTTACCCCCAAATCTAATCCCCATATGACCACATGTGAGATTGTGATTGCGGAAGTAGGACACCGATCTTCTTATAAAGTTCTATTGTTGAAATGTCATTTTTCCGCCGGCCTTTTCGTTTCTCCTTTCTCTTCCATTCTTATGCAGAAATATTCTGGAAATTGATTTTGAACCTTTGATTACTAATTTAGTGTGTAATCTTTGTTGAATGTTGAGTGTGTTATTTCAATTTCTTCCGCTTTTTTTTATTCACGATTTATTTATTTATTTATTTTTCTTGATTGATTTTGTTGTTTGATTGTTGTAGATTTGAAAGACTAAACATGTTTATTTTTATGTTTTGTAAGACTGAAAATGTTTGTTTTTAAGTGTTTGTTTTAGTTTTTTGTTGTCATATTAATCATTGAGATTTTCATATATATATATATATATATATATATATATATATATATATATATATATATATATATATATATATATATATATATATAAATTCTTCATTTTAATAGCTTTAAAAGATATTTTATTTTCTCATCGTTTCCCGTCTCGATGATTTTAAGAATTGTCGCTTTCCATTTCTCACCGTGTACGTTTCATGTGTCCGTGTCCATGCATCATAGATTATTACAGAGCATTCGGATATGTCCAAAATGACTTCATCATCAAATCACGACCATATTTACCTACCCACTTAATACATCCATAAAATTTATAATATTTGACACCTCTCGTTCACATTTGACAACTTTTGAACCAATAAGTTTGCTTTTCCTTGTCATCCCTAATGAACTTTATGTTCTCCTTCGCGGAATCCAATATCCCCATCCATAATGGACTTTAGAAATTTAGTAATAGTAACCTTGCCACTAAAAGAAAAGGAAGTCCTAAAACTCTCCCGTTGCGTATGCTTAAAAAAGATAAAATTAACCTATAATTCCAAGAAAAGAACGCGCTGGCACGCGCTTGTATTCCTCCCCAAAACCCAGAAACCCTAGTCCCTAACCTGTCGTTTTTTCTTAGCCGTTCATGGCTGTTAGGCTTAAAAAAGCCTTCGTCACAAATCAAAATACAATAACAAAGTCTCTTTTAGAATCGCCGCCACCACATAGATACCCTAATCCCGTAACCCTTCAAAAACACAGAAAATTTTCTACCCAGATTCAAGAAGTTGTAACCCAATTTCTACCTCAATATCCCTCTATTGATGGTGCCTCTACTCCAAAAGCCTACAAAGAGCACACAACCCTCAAATATACACCGTACCGTTCCAAGCGAGAGGCGATGACTCTCCTCGTTGGATCTGGAAGAAGTTCATTCGAGCGACCTTCTCCAGTGTTACAACTAAACATCGAAAAAAAGGTAACCAAAGGCAAGAAAAGATTCCAGCATGGTTATTTGTTCCGTCGGACAGAAATAGGGACAAGGTGTGACGGGTGGTGTCGACGTAGGCGGCAACGGTGGTGAGGGGTGCTTATTATTTGATGGGCTCCTATTCTCGACGAGAAGACACCTCTCCAAAACCACTGGTGAGTATATGAGCGAAATGAAAGGCTTTTATTTTAAAATAAAAATCAACCATGGGTTGTACTGAACAATACACAAGTCTTTACTTGTGTGCTATGAGCAATAATCTTGTCCGCCTATGTTGTCAAACTCCTTCTCTTTGGAGGAGGAACTTTAAACCAAATCCAAGAACTCCCAGATAATTTCACTTGAGACTTCTCTCCTCATTAGATTGGTCATGGTTTCAACAACCCACCCTATTTGGATTCCTTTACAGAACCTTAAACAAGTAAACTTAGCCCAACGACAAGCAACAACTCCCTACAGGCTTCTTGAAAACAAATTGGGCTTATACTTCATGAAGGTTTATTCCCACAACAACCATGTTTGAATCAAATGGAAGAATCAAAGTGTATAGTTTCTTTCTGCATTGAACAAGAGAGAACCCAACAAGTTTTCAAGTTCTAGGGTTCTTTGCTTTTGCATTTGTGTGAAGGATAAGTTGATTTCTAGACTACTTGTAACAAGTTTTTTTAAAAAACAGAATGAATCTGAATATGAATTGCACATGTTTATACTCACCCTGTCGTCCCTTATACGAGCTGCTTGATCTATCTATGATTTATGTGGAACTGTCGGTCATCTCTGTCTGTGTTTTGTACAGGGAAAAAATAGAGGAGAGTATATTGCTTCATCGATGTCTAGTATTTGTCGCAAGGAAGCAGAGGACTGCACTACAAGACCGGTTGCTGGATTGGAATCCAACAAGAACAATTCGAACAAGGGAAAATTGTCAGCTATTGAAAAATACAGCAGCATATTGCCTCAATTTGAACAACAAGATATCTTGAAAAATGAAAAACTCCTTAAAGATGTGGCCAAATTAATATGTAATAGAAATCTACTTTCATATTGCTACAGGTCCGCTTTGTATTTCTACTAGGTAAGAACTAGAATATGTATTTGCCATGTCAGGAGGAATTATCGGTTATATAGGAAAATATTGTGTTTGGTTCACAAAACTTATAAAAATGACCAACTATTGATAAATAAGCAACAACAGTATGTTGTCTTGTACTATCCTACTTGGAACAATCAAAATAGAGTATCCTACTTGGAACAATCAAAATAGAGAACCGGTTTCAACATGCTGAATTTTAATGGAGCAACCTGATCCCGCCGTTTTCTTTTTTTTCATGTTGGTACATAATTTTTATAAAAATTGTTATATAATGGTTTGTCAGGATTGTTCTGAATGTTTTGACTTTCCTTGTGTAGTCGGTCTCGAAATTTTGACAAATGGTCTCGAAATTTTGACAAATGTTGCTTTAAAAGTGCCTAATTAGTTGGGATGAATTTCCATATGAAGTCGTTGCTTGAGTATGACTTAAAAGAATGTTCCGGAAGATGCCGTAGTCACATGCCTTTATTGATCGTGTTTTGATCGTGGTAGTGTGCGAGATCTTTAAAGATCCTCATTTAGGTGCGGGACGTCGAGGGATCCACATTTCCGCAGGAGGTATGCTTTCCCTTGTATAGGGTTTCTACTATCCTACTTCCCGGCAGCGAGACACCGCGTTAGTTCTGCTATCCCGTGCTCTCTCCCTGTTTCTGTCAGGCTCGAGTGCTCCTCGCCTTCTCGTATGGTTTGGTTTGTTTCGTCTGGTTTTGACTCTTGTTACCTTTTTCGGATTTTTGTGGTGTTGTGTTTTGTTTTCTTTGTTTCTCGTTTTGCATGACGGTTAGTCCGTTTTGCCGGTTTCCAGCCTCTCAATACACCAAGTATGTTTGATGTTTGTCGAGCTTTTTACCCTCGTTCATCAAATAAAGAAAAGGAAGTCCTAAAGTTAGGGACATTATGATAATATTTTCAGGTGATAAGGTATCTTTGTATAAATATACGAAAACGTTAGGGTGCGTACCTGCAATTTTGATAAAATTTAAACGCGTGGCGCGTGTGATATTTTATCTTTTCCCTTTTTCCCACCTTATAAAATAGGTATCGATTCCTTTTGCGAGGGGTTTGAGTTTCGGTCTCCGTTTAACTCACGCCATCTCTGTCGAGGAACAGAATTTAGCAGATCAAACCCTAACCCTAGACGAACGCAGCCATGTCTAAGCAAGGTTCTTCCTCTCTCCTTCTCAAATTCCTAAATAATTTCTGCTCAATTTGTCTTTGCGTTAAGATCTGATTCCAATTTGTTTTCGAATAGGTGGAAAGTTGAAGCCCTTGAAGGCACCCAAAACTGATAAGAAAGAGTATGACGAGGTATAATTTAACGCTATTTCGTTCTCAATCTTGTCGAGTTTTATTTGAATCTGATTTCGTTCTATCGTTTGGTTGTTACGGTGACTTGTTTAGATCTGCAGGTTTTAGAGTTAATTGTTTGTTCTAGAGTTTTTTATTTGTTGCCTGGCTATTGATATCCTTGTATTGAATTTCCGAATAGATTCAAGATGACTTTGTGGATATATGTTCATCTGTGCTGTTGCTTTTTGTGTGTGCGTGTGGTTAATTAATTATGTAGATGAATTGACTATTAGGCTACCCTATTCATTAATATCTTTGATTTGCTATCATCATAGTATTAATCTTGTGGCTCAGTAGCCCTGCTGTGCTGCCTGTGTTAGTTACTTAGGAATCCACTGGTATTGGTATCAACTTATCAGTATGGAAAATATGGATAGGTATTTGCGTCTGGTTAGGATTTTGATATTAGAATTGGTATCTCCCCACTGACCACTGGTTATGACATATTCCAAACACTTTCTTGGTTCTTCTTGGGGATAATTAGTTATGCAAATGATTTTGTTTGTGATTTAAGGCTGTTGCTTAGTTTGTGTTTTGTAGATTCTGGCGATGAAGTGACAATTACTCAACCCTAGTCATTGATCTCGTTAGTTTGATATCATCATAGTATCAATGATTGAACATATTGATCTACTGAGGTAGTGATTGAGGACTCGATCGGTTTTTGTATTGAGATATCAGTATGATAAAAATACGCGATAGATATTGGCAATGGTGTCTGGTTAAGGTTTTGATATGAAGATTGGTATGACCCCCACTGGTAATGCCCATATGATTGATTCTAAACACCCCCTTATGTCCCGTCTTCTGTTTTTTGCTTAATTTTTATAGTAACTAGAGATTCTGCCCCCATCTGTTAGTTGAATTATCTGTTAAACATGTTCTTTTATTTATACAGAGTGGTAATAGAATATGATTGATGATTGTTGATTGTTGATTGTTGATTGTTTGATATGGAGTAATCACAGTTTATGCTTATTTTACATTAAATCATGTTTTAATCCATGGATTTTATGTCCAACAGTCCGACTTGGCATATCTTCAGAAGAAGAAGGACGAGGAAAAGGTAACTTATTGGTTCATTGATGTCTTGCTGTTATCATCTGTCTTTCGGTAGATATGGTTGTAATCTCGAAAACCTTCCAACTTGTTTAGGCATTGAAGGAACTTAAGACGAAGGCACAGAAAGGAGCATTGGGAGGCTCGGGTCTGAAGAAGAGTGGGAAGAAATGAGGATTGTCGACACAACAATGATCCTTGTGCTTGAAATTGGTGCTCATGTTATCTCTCCGTGCTTTTCTCTTATGAATCGTTAACTGGCTTGTCATATTAACCTAAATAAACAAAATTCTGGTTTGTGTTTGCATTGTGAACTTTACTTTGAAGCATGTCTCTCGTGGCAATGTCTGCAACAAGTGACCAATATATGTGGCCTTTGTAAATTTGACGCGAGTAGATCATTAAACCTTACATAGATCTCTAGAATGCGATTACACTAATGCCTGTTTTTTTCCGTCTAAATCGAGATTTTTGTCAAAATTTTCGGTTATAAGTGCATAGGTTACGTTGCTCCTCTCACAAGTCTCACTGTTTTTTCGTCATATTTCAAACATTATATTACAAAAGCATTGAAAGAGAGCATAAGTCTTTTAAACCTATTTGAAAAGTTTCAACTGTCCGCAAAGCTTTCAATACTAAGAAATCATAAGCTCTATCAGTCCAGAAAGTTTAACTATTCGAAAAACATTGAAACTTATAAGGGCTAGTTCAATATGCTTGTGGAATCGATCTTGACACACAAATTGAACCAGAATCACTAAAGTAATAAAAAATAAATTTGTTAATAAACCTGAAATCAATAGTTCATGAAATAATTTCGATTTATATTTCAAAGTTTACGGAATCTGATTACTGAAATTCATCAATTCTCTTTTTGATTTTCTATGTCATGGAATTAATACCAAATAAATCCTAAATACTCAAAAAGAGTGTAGGTTCAAGTCAAAATGATAAATCAAATAAACGATTGAGAAGAGTAAGTTGATGGGGTAGCTTTATGATAAATTTACCATATACAAGGATACAAATTCTACACCCACCAAATAACTTTCATTTTTTATGAACCAACACAAAATATTGACTGCATATTCCTGTAAACTATGATAAAACTTCACCAGCTCGAAATATATTTAACGAATTGAGTGATCCTAAAGAGGAATTACCCAATACTAAAAGGCAAACTGGATGCCATCTTCAAAGAAAGTACCCACAATAAGAGTCCTTAGCAAATGAATAAGAAAACTAGAGGTGGAGAAGTTTTATAACAAGAACCACACATGACTTGCAAAGGCTAGTTCATAATCGTATATTCACATGTCCCATCTCTTGAACTTAATCAAGCTTTAGTAGGGACTTTGGAGTCTCCCCTCAAGTCCCCACAGTCTCATGCTTAACTAACTACCTACCCAAGTGAAGGCTCTTAGATTTTGGACGACAAAAAACAACCACTAGGACCACGCCTTATCAACTGAACTAATGAGCGAGAAAGTTTATAGGTTCAAATTTTTTATGATGAACAAAAACAAAATGCTATAGAATCAACCAACTAAATATTTATCTAGACATTTTAATAGAGATATTTTAAAATATGGTTTAGAAGAAATAAATATGGTAATATGTATAATCACTTCAGGTTACTAAAATCGTCCTTAATTACACCGACTTGTATCCCGTTGATTAAACTATAATTGTTCAAATATTATACACGAGAGTACTAGACCGCGGTGATTGGTCAACCAGGCATTTACATTGGATGTAGACGACGGTTTTCTCTTAATAACTTACCCTTACAACCACTCATAAGTCGACACTTGTCCATATCCCTTGCCATGTCCCTACCACGTGCAACGGTCCCCCAGAATTCAAATTTTGTTTACTGAAAGCCCAATACCAAAACGCACAACTCATATGAAGAAAACGACGCCGTATCTTACCCCAAAGCCCACACACGTATCTCGCACGTGCCACCCTTTTTCATCCACAACGCTCCTTCTTACCCTTTTCAAAGCGCCTCTTCCCTTCGCACTTCACTCACTCTCTCTCTTCTGTGAATTTCGAAGCTTTCATCAATCATCAATGGCGTCCTCGAGATCTCAATAGGAACTAAAATTCATAGATAGAGAGTTGAAGCGTTGCTTTCCGTGTTTGCTTCAGTTGAATCACTAGCTGCTGAAGAAGAAGTGTGATTGAAAAGGATCTGAAGATGACTACTGGCAGACCAATGCAAAGATCTGGCATTCCCAGTGCTCCTCACCACCAGAGGCAGTACTCGGATAACTTTTTGGAGACCTCTAATGGACGCTGGCTTCAGTCCAATGGACTCCAGCATTTGAACCCTTCCTCTCAGGTCTCAGTGATCCAGATGAGATCAGATCTGATTCCGATAGCTTGTTAAATGTTTTTTACATGAGTTTTTGCTTATGAGGTTTGAATTTGTGATTTGGGCAGGATTTTGGTTACTACGGCCAGGGATCGAGGGCGGCGCAGAGGGATTTTGGCTATTACGAGCCGCCGACGACCCCACCGGGGAACTCCCGGTTGGTGAGGAAGAACAGTGAGGGTCAGGTTTCCACTGGCGAGCTCAGCCCAGGGCTTCTGGATCTGCATTCATTTGATACCGAGCTTCTAACCGAGGTTTGTTCTTGCTTTATCCGAGCTGCATCCTTTTCTGTATTGCTGAGTTTCTATTTCAAATTGGCCTTAATTTTGATATATGATCTTATAACTTTTAGGTTTTAGTTGATGTGCAAGCTGTTCCATTAGTAATAGTAACTTATAGTTATATGCTTTGTGTGGTGAATTAGTGAATTCAATTATGCTGATTTATAGGATGATTCTTATTGTGTATGATCACATTCGCCAGATGTCAGGTCCTGTTATAGACAACACCACTTCCATGTACAATTTTCACAGCAGAAGCTATGATGACTTTGAAATTTCAGCAAACAAGCCAATTGGCAACAACAGGGTTCGTGCTGTGCCGGATAATACTCTTCTGAAAAGCCTCTCCATTGATAAAGATAAAGCCAGTGCTGTTGCAAAGATCAAAGTTGTGGTATGACTTTTCCCCCGTTCTTAGACGTTAGTTTTTAAAGCTCAGATGACTTGATATATCAGTCTGTCATTGTGATTCTTGCAAGGTTGTTGTGGATGATCACTATTAAGACATTAGTGTCTAATATATCTGTTACCTTTTTATCAATGGTTGTTCACGTTCAGGTGCGTAAGAGGCCGATGAACAAAAAGGAATTAACAAAGAATGAGGAGGACATCATTGAGACAAATGCCAATTCTCTTACAGTTCATGAGACCAAATTAAAGGTATGATGTTCACCACGCAATATAACCTCCTTTAATTTTGCTGCTTAACTTAATAAGAATTTTAGATGAGAAATTTTACCCAATCGGAATTTGTTAATGTTCAAAGCTGCCATGTGTACTGACAAGTAGCCTAGTATTGATAACAACCTGAATTGTTTGAAATAATTAAAATTTACAATATTTTTGTGAGTTTTGAAGATACTGGTTTCACACCTTCTGTACCCTTCAATCCTGAAATTTTGATTCTATATTCACTAAGGAGACGCCTCAGCTATTTACTCTTTAATCTTATTCCTTAAACCCAATCTGCGCCTGATCCATTGTAACTGATTGAAATGCCTGGATCATTTCATAATCACTCAAACTGGTAGAGTGGCTACAATATGCATAGGGCCTTGTGGGTATTACTTAATCTAAATATGCAATCCTCTGTACCTGTTAAGCTATGTTCCACCTTTACGAGTTATAGCAATTAGGAGTCTAGACCACTCAAGAATTATTTCATGCTTCTCACAAGAATTTTCCTGGAATCATTTGGTTTATTTTCTCCAATACCATTCCAAGGTTCTAGTTTCTCTCTGCTTTTTAAAGTCATATAACCTTAGCTGGATATATGTTCTATTTCTTTTAGAAAATAAGTGGCTTTGTTCTACACGTCGAGAAGGTATAAGAATAATTAGCTGCAATGGTTATGAAGGTTGTTTTATACCTGACGTGGGGATATGGTGCAAGGCGGATTAGCACCCTCTACAATATGGCACATACGCCCAAAGTTGATTATATCCTATCTGCACCTTTGTGATCCTCCATAGTTGTTAAACTGAGAGGATATGATATCTATAGTATGCTGTATTGCCCTTCCTGATATAACGAGTTCTGTCACTAGATGTGCTTGTTTGTCTTAGGTACATGCATACAAAATACAATTGTTTCAAACATGACCATATGCAAAACAATTTTTGCAGGTTGATCTAACAGAATATGTAGAGAAGCATAATTTTGTCTTTGATGCAGTACTGGATGAGGAAGTTTCGAATGATGAGGTGAGCACAAAAAAGGATGAATGTAGAGATTGAGTATTTCAGTTAACTTCAGTGACACTAACAAAAATTTCACTGTGAATTCAGGTATACCATGAGACAGTGGAGCCAATTGTTCCTATTATCTTTCAGCGCACAAAAGCAACTTGCTTTGCCTATGGACAAACAGGTATTCGAGTTTACGCACATTCTAGGCCTAATGATTTTCCTTTGGAAGTCACAATATAGTCATTAAGTGTTACTTCGCTTGATCAGGTAGTGGAAAAACCTTTACCATGAAACCATTGCCTCTAAAAGCGGCTAGAGATATCCTGCGGTTAATGCATCATACATACAGAGGCCAAGGATTTCAGTTACTTGTCAGTTTTTTTGAGATATATGGTGGAAAACTTTACGATCTCCTCAATGACCGCAAGTATGTTGTTGCTAATTTGTCCTCCTCTTAACATTATTTATGGCAACTGCGACCTTTTGCTAGTTTTGTGCTCACAAGCTCCTTTGCAGAAAACTTTGCATGAGAGAGGATGGGAAACAACAAGTTGTCATTGTGGGACTGCAAGAATACCGAGTGTCTGATTTGGAGATGATTAAGGAGCTCATCGAGAGAGGGAATGCCACACGAAGTACTGGTACTACTGGTGCCAACGAAGAGTCGTCTCGTTCACATGCCATACTTCAGCTTGCCATCAAAAGAACAGTTGAGGGTGCTGAATCAAAACCTCCCCGGCTTGTCGGCAAACTCTCTTTCATTGATCTTGCTGGGAGTGAACGTGGTGCAGATACCACAGATAATGATAAGCAAACCAGGTACTTCATGCTCTTTATTCTTCTTGTGCGCTTGCAAAAGCATTTTTCTGGCAAATTCCTCTTGTGTTTCCAGTGAGCAAAATTTGCTGTTAGCTTGCTCAGCATGTCATCAATGGTGAACTAGAAAGAATGCTATGTATGTCATCAATGGTGAACTAGAAAGATTAGTAGATCACCTCGTTAATTGTCAAGGTTTTCATCTATAAGAAGCATGCTATGTATGTCGTCATTGGTGATAGTAATCTTGATTATATACTCATTTCTAATGTTGGTTGTTATTGTCTTTTCTGTAACTGTAATATCAATCAAAGATTAAGTATATTATATTGGTGCATTGCACGGGACTTCAATCAGTGTACACATGATTGTAATCAGTAATCACCAAGTTGAATTCTGCAAAAAACTACTTAGCTGATTAACTTTCAAATGGTTTAAATTCTTGTTTGCAGAATAGAGGGTGCTGAAATCAATAAAAGCTTGTTAGCATTGAAGGAATGCATAAGAGCTCTTGACAATGACCAAAATCATATACCTTTCCGAGGCAGTAAATTAACCGAAGTTCTCAGGGACTCGTTTGTTGGCAACTCACGCACTGTTATGATATCATGTATTTCTCCAAGTTCCGGGTCATCTGAACACACTCTTAACACACTGAGATATGCTGATAGGTATACCACTAAATAACCCATATCCCTGTCTCTTACGCTAATTTTGTAAAATCTTATCTTTTATATGTTTGATTTACTATAGAGTGAAGAGTCTTTCTAAAGGGAACACCTCAAAGAAGGAAGTTCTGTTATCTACAGCAAATATCAGAGAATCAACAAGTATATCTACATCTTCAGCTATTCCTGTAGCACCAACAGTGAGAGATGATGTGAGTGATGTATGGGGTCAGAAGGTTCAGAGAGAAGAATATGAAGTTCCTGAAGAGTCATACGATCAAGTGAAACTTCCATGGAATAATAATAATAATAGCAAGCTAGATAATGCATCTGGCTTCTCTAGTTTGGAGGACAATGTGAGGAAAGCAAATGCCCAAACAAAGAGGAAAGATCAGCCCAGATATGAATCTAGAAACTCTGATTCTGACGAGGACTTAAGTGACCTCTTACAGGTAAATAAAAAAATACCAATCTCTGAAACAATGCTTGCAACCAGGTTTATGTGTTAATTGAGCTAGTTATAATTTCTATTAACAGGAGGAGGAAGACCTTGTCAATGCTCATCGGAAGCAAGTTGAAGAAACCATGGACATTGTCAGAGAGGTGCGTAAAAATGTCTTTTAACAACACAAAGTTTGTATCATGCATCCAAACAAGCCCTACAAAAGTTCAGTTGATTTGATATTTTTAACAGGAGATGAGCTTGCTAGTTGAAGCTGACCAACCCGGAAATCAGTTGGATGATTATATATCTAGATTGAATACAATCCTTACACAGAAGGCTGCTGGCATTATGCAGCTGCAAACGCGTCTAGCGCAGTTTCAAAAGCGACTTAAGGAACATAACGTTCTCGTCTCATCGTCAGCCTACTGATCCCAGCTGCAAACTCCATTGCCATGACCTTCTTTTTGTTTTACTGTCTGACCTCATCCCGTCAGCAATTTTCTGCTTACCTGGACCGACCTTTAAACAAGTCCAGGCATGTCTTTAATGTCTTTCTGCCATCCCCAGGCAGTTTTGTTCTTCCTGTTCATTGACATGATGTGAAAAAGAAAGAGTTGAAAGATATATGGATGTTGTTTCAGAATACTTGTTTAATAATCAATTGAATTGATTAGTTCAATCAGTGTTCTTGGCTTTGAGGGCAATGTACTTATGTACTTATAGTTCTTTCACTGAATTTGCCAATTTGGCTTGTTTGCAGATGTGTACTTTCCTTTCCGATTTTACAGTTGAAGTTACTTGAGAGCAATGCTAACTTTATGTGCACCTAAGAACAATTACCACATGACAGAATTGTGAGGTGTAAACCCCTCTTATATACTATCAAGTTATTAAACAATACAAGAAGCCAATATTTTAGTATTTTTTTACCCACAAATTATAAGTTTCTTGCCAGCATCTTTAATTAATCTACTATCTATCTATATACTAAATACTAAAGCAGCCCGTGAACTTACACGTGACACCGTTTGGTGAATCCACGTCATTAAATTTACACGTGGCACAGTCTGGTGAATCAACTTTAACACCCCGAATTTTGAGAACCCGGAATGCTACTGGTTAGGACCTCACAATGGGTCCCGACCTTAGTTGAACAACAACTTAACTAGAATCTTACAACAAGGCACAAAAAGAAACCGGTAAAACTGGAAAATATTTTTATTAATGCATGAATGTCAAGAAGAAGTATATTAGCCGACAAGGACTAGTATCTAACACAAATAAAAGAAAAATAAACTCCACATAACCCGAAAGGAAACAAAAGACGAAATGACCAGTTATGAAAACCCCGGCTGACCACACTCTCCGGTTCCCTCAAGGCGGCTAACCTGCAAGGTCTACAACATCGGTTTTCACCGTTAGCTAACAATAATTATATAAGGATAACTATATAGCACACACACACACAACATCACACATCAGGAAACACACAACACCAATTCTTATCTTTGTATTAAGTGATTGTCCATTATTAGTTCAACTTCAGTTGTGGCACGACTCACGAGGATCCCATCGACCCTCGCCTCTATCCCCGTATACTGAGTGGAATGGTTCCAATGCATATCTACCGTATACCGTACGGTCTGGTCGCAGAGAGTCTTCCCAGTCATCTTACAGTGCTGGGTAGTGATGCCACAACCCGTTATCATACACTTGGGTCTCATTAAATTATAACGTCGTCTAATCAATTCCCATTAAAACAATAAACACACACCACCACGTAGCATACACTCATATATTATCATCAGCTAAGCAAGTCCATAAGACTTACCTGAATAGTACGTCTACCAGCCATCACCAACTAATGTCCGCTCTTGCAAACACTATCCACTACCTGATCAAGGAAGATCGACTTAGAATCATCTTTCTAAGTCTTACAGAAATTATAGAAGGCTTCTATACTAATGAGAAAGCTCTCATATTCAAAAGAACGAGAAAACCTAACTTTAGTGGAAATTACCAAAACGCCCCTCACTTTTCGGAAAATCCGAAAAGTGCCCAAACCGGTTCCAAGTCTACTCTATACCCCAACAACACTTACTAAACTCCAAAACTCTAAAACAAGTTTGAGGGTTTGCTCAAACTTACATTCTAAGTCCAAACTCGCTTTCCGAAACTACACCAAGCACTCAACTTTGGCCTATCGGAAGTACCTCATACTAAATTCCGAAAATTCTAAAGAAAATATTTATACATACTAGGTCATACCTACTCTAATCTAGAACAGTCGAAATCCAAAAATAACATTTTCCAAGTTCTACACAAATTCCCAAAGTTGCTTCTAACACACGTAACTTGCAAAACTAAGTTTCGAGTCAACTTTGGAGACTTATAACTCTAGATCCGACCGTTGGATCTTTCCCAAATTTTAATACCATAAACTAGGTATATCCATATACAACATACTACAAAATCAACGGTAGATGTTCATTCTAAGTTCACGAAACCTAGTCCTCAAGTTAGCTGCTCAAACCAGATTTTCCTAAGCAACAGATTGTGCAAGCAGTCATGGGTTCAACTCTCACAAGCAACACTCTCAGAGATTTAACATAACCTCATGTCCAGAGATCGATTCCTATGAACATCACAAGTGTGAAGGCCCTAGATCTTTAGTTCCCGAGTTCAAATCGTAAACTGCACTCCTAGGCCTACCATTCTATGCTCAAAATTGATAAAGAACCAACAAGAAGAGGCAAGACTTACCTCCTAGATTCCCTGCAGTCTCCAGCCCAGATTAAGGTTCAACTCTGCTGCAGTTCCTCGTCTCTTGTGGTTTTGAAGCAAGAACAGATTAACCGCTCTAACTGCAATCCCATCGATCTGTCTGGCCCGATGCTAGACTGTAGGATGCGTTGTCCAGGGAAAGAAGAGACAAGAAGCAGAGGGACTGAAGAAACGCGATTAACAGATTAGAACAAGATGTAGGAGGGGAGAAAAGAGAAGCAGTGAAGAGAGGAGGCAAAGAGAGACAGGTATCCTCACCTCTGCAATACGTTGGTTGCTTCAAATCCGATCCAAAGAGAACACAGGAAACGGTGGTGGTGGTGCTGAGCGTTGAGAAGCCAACCCCAGTCTTGAGAGCGTGCAGAAAGGGAGAAGGAGGTCGCTGTAGGGTGCTCGACAACGCCGGCTAAGGAGGGAAGGAACTGCTGCTGCTCGACGTCGCCTGCCATGAAAGAAAGAGGACGAGGCTCTTCCTGCTAGTGTCTCCGGCGATTCGAAGGAGAGAGAGAAGTCGATCCCGGTCCGGTACTGCAAGGATAGGGACAAGAGACACGTTGTAGGCTTGCTTGCACTAAGGAGAAGCAAGACGAGGCTGCGTGCCAACCTGATATGCCCTGGAGGAGCACTCGCCGTCTGTCTGCAGTCACCCGGTCCGCCAAGGAAGATCAGCCGCAGGCCCTTTGTTGCTGTCCAGTGGGTAGTTCTTAACTCGACAATTTTGTGTAGTGGTATGGGCAAGTCTGTGTTCAGTGGTGGTCAAGACTCGAGAAAGCAGGTGGTTAGGCTGGGTAGAAGATCCCGACTTTAACGGAATCCAGAGGAAGGAAGAGATCGGGACCGAGAAAAACGTAACAAGAAACTGAGTTAAGCCGAGACGTGGCCGTCTGTTTCTTCACGTGAGGAAGAAACCAAGAGTGCAGATACCACAGATAATGACGGCCCAAACGAAAGAAGAAAGAACGAGGTGGGCTGCGTTACTTCAGGCCCGGAAAGGAGAAACCAAGAGTCCTATGGGCCGTAAATGAAAAGAGTGTAAGGAAAGTGTATCTGGCCCAAGAGAAATAATATAAGGAGCCCAAAGACCAACTAGCTTAACTATATACTTGTATTTCGTGGTTTTATTCGATTTAAAATCCGATAACATTATCGGTATCGAAGATAAAAGTTTTCGGTTATCACATCTACGTCATTAAATTTACACGTGTCAATTTTTTGTTAATTCAGGTACCACCATGTTAAAACAATTATTTAAAACATTTGATTTACGGATTTTAACTAATTTATTTTATATACTGAGTCTTCAAATTTTTTATTAATATACGCATAACCTTTCACCAAATATCATTCACCAAATTTATTTTAAATATTTTATTAATTGATTTTTTTATTAGTCTCTCATATGAATAATAGACTTTTAATTATTTGTAATAAAAAATTAAAATAGTTAAGATTTGTAATATAATTTCAAATATCTTAATATTTTATCAACTTATAATTTTTAATTTCAATTGAACTTATATTTCCTACCGCTTATAAACTTTAATTTAAATTTTATTTTATTTTGTTTAAATATATTTTTCAACTCAAAGTTGTTGTTTTTTTTACAACTTATGAAATTTATTATTTATTTAAACTTTTGAATATTTTAATATTTTTTATTTATATTTTTAATTTTCAGGTGAACTTTTTTTTTCTTTCTGAAACTTATAATTTTTTTGTTGTTTTCAAAATCATTTTTTTAAACGATTAACAAAAATATTTCTTTATTTTTTAGAATAAAGAAAATTTAAGAATTAAGAAAATTTGTTTTTTATAAATATATTTTTTTCATTTTTTAAAATTCGAATTATATATTTTTTGGAAAAAATTTCCGATATTTTTAAATAATTTTGTATAAAAACTCATAAATTTCATATTAAAAATATATGGAAAAAAATAAAAATAAATTTTCCAAAAAAATATATTTTCGATTTTTTAAAATAATTATATGGACTTTTTTTTAAAAATCAAATACTTTTAATAATTTTTATTTTGTCATTTACACAAAAGTATGTAAAAAATCAGGGGAAAAAACTCCGGTTAATTTATGACTTTTAACATTTTAATTTATTTTAAAAAATTCATATTACACTCATAATCCTAAATTTTTTAATGACATGTAAAAAAATTAGTTGTCAAATCTTCACCGGAGTTAGAATTTTTTTCGGAAAAATAAGTTATATTATTTTTTATAAATAAGTTGATATTATGTATCATTTTCAATAATTTTTAAAATTCTTATTATTTTGAGTATAATTGATAGTTGTTATAATTTTGATTTTTTTTTAAAAAAATATTTTGAGTAATATTTATTATTTTAATAACTTTACATATGTTATTAGTCATACTAATTGTTAGGTAATTCACTATTTAAATTTAACTATTTGATATTGTAATTTTTGACTTAGACATGTTACTTATATTATTCAAATCTCTTTTATTTATATATTAATATATTATTATTTAATATTGTTAATTTAAATTTTATGATTTGTTTTACCCTTCTTTTTTTTTGTTAGTATATGTTTTACACATGACTTCTTATCCATCTTATATAATAATACAACCTCTGAACTGATACTTGACGTAATTTTGTGTGGTCACCTCATCAATTTTAAAGTGTCGTCCATTCGTTAACCAAAATCACATATTCTAACATTTAATTTAATAAACCCTAATTCTTTCTTGGATTGATACTAACTTTGACATTCGAGTATCTCAAATAATATTGTCCCAAAACCCTCTTTCCCGATTGTTAGTGAATAATTTGAATTCTTGCTTGATTTTCATTCATAATGTGAAAAATAAAGTCTTACAACAATTATCGCATAACAATTAATACAATTCTCAACATAATGAATTATCAAACATTTTTTGACACTCAATTATCGTCTAACCCGTGCAGGGCACGGGTATTAAAACTAGTATAATACTAAAGCAGAAGTGTATATTGCCACTTGTCATCCTAACATTGCGCCACATCATATTACGCCAAGTGTCGTCTTTAAATTGCGCCACATTGGATTTTGCCACATGTCGCTTATACATTCTGCCACCTATTTACATGATTTTTCAAAAATTATTTTATATCTCTTAATTAAGATAACAAATAAAGACATAATCTAAATAGGGAAATTGTATAATTTATTTTAAATATGGTTCCATTTTGTATATTGACTTTCTATAATCGTAGGAAAAATTTTAGATTATTATCCATAATTTCTTATTCAATAATTATCATATTTCATTTTCATATTTATCTATTATTTTTATGTTATTATTATTTCCTAACTAAGTTTACCCATTTACCCATATCTTTTATTTAGGAGTTAAAATATTATATTATATATTTAAGTTTTATGTACCAATTAAATTCACTTGGTGAAAATATATTAATCTTATCTTTTATATATATATATATATATATATATATATATATATATATATATTTTAAATTAAATTATTTGTCTTTTCTATATAAAATGTATATATAAAAGATTTTATACTATTATTAGATTATATAAAAAGTGTTATCACACAAATAAATATTTAACTTATTTAATAACATAAATATAAGTCATTTTATATTATTAAAAAAGATTAAAATTTTATTTAAAGTTATTATATATTATTTTTTATTTAACATTGACTCTTTATTACATTAATAACTATTCCTTAATATAAATTTTTACAAACTCCTTGTGTACTAAGCTAGTTATAACTAAAGAATATAAACATGAGTAGCATGAGTTATTATTTTTTATTTTTTATGAAGAGATGATGATTTGTGAGTTGTTACACAATGTCCTTGATTCAAATGAAAAAGATGATTTGGATACTTATTTTGATTAATGTGTCACATTGTTTAAAACTGAAAACAATAGTGTAGTGTATATGTGTATTTATTTTAGTTGCACTTGAGTCAATTAAGACCTTGTTAACAATTAAAAATCCACTTTGATTGTGTAAAAATAAACTCAAAATTTAATGACTTTGCAACTCTCATTTGCATACAAAATAAAAAATAATAATTTGTAGAAAATTTTCTAAAATAAAACAAAAAAGAGTAAAGAAAGAAAAGGTGAAATATATATAAAATTTTGCAAACCCTAATTTCGCTTCTAAAGCGGAAGAAGTATAAGATCAAAAATCCTACGCCGAACCGAGTTCCTTCCGCTCTTTGTTTCAGTCTCCCACCTGCACATCCCTGAAGTTCCGCTTCATCTGCTGCTTCAATGGTGACTATCTTCCTTGATCTCTTTATTCTAATAGCAGATCTATATCTTTCTCGATATAGATTGATTTGAGTTTGAAATGTTCAGGGGAAAGGAACAGGGAGTTTCGGTAAGCGAAGGAACAAGACTCACACGCTCTGCGTGCGATGTGGTCGTCGCAGCTTCCACCTCCAGAAGAGCCGTTGTTCCGCCTGTGCTTACCCTGCCGCTCGCCTGAGGAAGTGTATGCTCCTTCGCATTTCAATCCGTTGCTTTCAATTGTTTCCATTACTTCAATTTTAGTTCATTGTTTTGAATTGTTTCCGTTACTTCAAGTTGTATAATTGAAACAATATTCCATCAGTTCATTCACGTCATTATCGCTAGTAATATGAGTAAAGAGAAATTAGAATATGTAAAACAAATGTTGGCGCTCGGGTGTTAATTTTTGGTATTTGTTTAAATGATAGATAACTGGAGTGTGAAGGCTATTAGGAGAAAGACCACCGGAACCGGTAGGATGAGGTACCTCCGCAATGTTCCTCGCCGATTCAAGACCAACTTCAGAGAAGGTACATAAACAATGTTGATCCATATCTTCTATTGTTGGTAAAGTTTGTATTTGAAGACTGAACCTGATACGAATTAATGGAAGAAAAAATGCATATTATTGGTGAATTGTGACACTAGTTGATTCTTATTACATCAGTGCAAAAACATCAATTGAATTCTTAGAATGAAAATTCCAAGTTTAGCTGATTGCTCATATCTTGTAAACGAGAAACCAATTGTTGTTTTGGTTTGGTGTTTCTTGCTGTTTTATTTTCATCAATCAATTTACATTGACTTGTTCCACTCTCTAAATCACTAAATCATCATGATTACTTCTCAAATTTGCATGTTATCTTTGAGCAGGAACTCAAGCAACACCAAGGAAGGTGTCTGCTGCAGCTGCTTGAAGAGGTTCGTAAGGAGGGGATGGAGAATGTCAAATTTTGATTTGGGGTACTCTTATATAACTTCAACCCATATTTTTATTGGCCTCTTTTGGAAGTTGTGGAACTATTGAAAGTTTGAAACATCATTTGATCTTTAGTCTTTACTCATCCGTGTAGTCAAATTGACCCGAGTTATTGAATGATTTGTGTGATGGTAGCTTCAGTTTTAAGTCCGTGTAAACTCTAGATTATCTTGTGTTGCTATCAAGTGTTAACAATAGACATGAACTAAGGCAACATGCGTCGAACTATATGTTTGTGCTTGTAATCGAGAGTATTCTCGTGTTTCAAGCATTCATATATAGTTCGTGCTTGTAATCGAGAGTATTCTCGTGTTTCAAGCATTCATATACGTCGGGAAGAGAGTCTTAGGTTGTGCTTGTCTTATTTATAGTTTTGGCTAATGTTTTATAACACTAGCAAGCTCTGGATACATGTCTGCTTATTAATTAGGTGAATTATAGTAGCATGCTTACGAGAAGGGATATCTTTCTGAATGACTGTTAAACTATATGATTTTTGTGAAGAAATATTATTATTTTGAATTGCAAGTCAATGTTTCTGCCTATTGCTGGTATTATAGACTTGTAAATAGGGGTGTGCATACGGTCCGGACCGGAAATTACGGTCTGGACCGGACCGGACCCGGAAACCCGTCCAGCGCAGCGCACGAAGACCTGTGGACCGGACTGGACTGGACCATAACGGTCCGGTCCATGGTTTGGACCGTTTGGCCAACCAAAGACGGTCAGGTCCAAACGGTCCAGACCGTTTGCGCTTTCTAACCTTCAACTCGAGTAATCAAAATACCTAGTAACTTCAACTTTGAGGCGACGAACAGAAATCGACATACCTATACAGAGAGAACTCGAAATTGAACAGAGAAAGAGCCCGAAATCGAACAGAGAAAGAGCCTGAAATCGAACAGAGAGAACTCGAAATACCCAGAAATTGAGTGACGAACAGAATTCGAATAATGGAGTAGCAAACAGTAAATTTCAACTCGAGTGACAAACAGAGAGAAATCGAACGAGAGAACTCGAGAAATCGACATACCTGAGTCAAAGTCGAAATCGGAGTAGAACGGAGAGAATTTGAGACTTGAATGAGAGAAGTGAATGGAGTAGAAAGATGTTACTGAACGACATAAGAGTATAACAAACTCATTAACCCTAGGACGGGTATAATACGGTCTGCACCGGACCGTAACCCGTCAGCTTTGGACTGTCTGGACCGTGAGGTTTCAAGATCCGGTTCGGTCCATGGACCGGACCGTAAAATTCAGTCCTGTCTTGCGGTCTGGTCTGATTGTGAACAGTCCTACTTGTAAACGCTTGTGTAATCTTATATATGTATTAAAGGAAAGACCTTCTTTATCACGTGTCAATGCCACAATTCACGCAGCTCTCAAAAATATTTTAAAAAGTTATTTATAAAAATTAATAATTTTGATATTTACAAATTCAAATCTTAATAATTTGTTAATCAGTACAAATTCAAATCTTAATCTTATCTTATATCTTATATTATAAGTATTAAAAGAGAGCCCTTCTTTGCCACGTGTCAGCACCAGATTTAACGCAACCTAAAAAAAATATTTTAAATAGTTAATTATTTAAAAAGTTAATTTTTTTAGTTGTTAATATGAATTATTATCGAAGCCCAACAAAATCTTTTTACTAAAGTTATTTATCTAGATTATTAAAAAAATGGGTTTACAACTTCATCTTCAACCAATTAATCACTAATTAGTTTCAAATATATTTTTCGTGCAAACATTATCTCTTTAAATAGTCTCTGTTCATTGAAGTTATTCCAATTATTCCTTTGATATAGTATTTTTATTGATCAATCTTTTATTGTTTTACTTAATAATCATGCAATTTCTTTAATAAATATTTTTAGTTGATTATCTTATAAATATAAAATTATATATTAATAAAATATTCCATTCTCCACATTTTTATCTTTTGAAATATACATATAAATTTATTAGTATTAACAATTTATTAAAACTAATTCCGCACCTTGTACGGGTAATACACTAGTTTATTGATTATAAGAGAGAATCTATACAGAAAAGAGATTAAGAGAATAAGTAACAAACCTAGAAGCTTTCTAACAATATTAGATATTTGATCATAACTAAATAGAATAGACTATATTCTTAACAGGTATGTCGATAGCAACAGAGTATGAATGTATACTTCTAGTCAGAAAATGATGGGTCGAGCTTGTAAAAATTTATGTTTTTATGATATGATACTGCTATAGCTTTTAATTGGTCTGTTTATGGAGCCTTTTGTTTAATTTCGTGACATGTCTACAACGTTTAAAAAGCCTTTATATATATATATGAGAATTATCATGAGACAAATTGAAATGTCACGAGAGCATGTGTTATATTAATAAAATTGTAATATAATGGTAGTACGTTTTTTTGTTGTTTGACGAGAAGTATATTGGGGCTTGTTAGGTGTACGCGTCGAAATTGGGTTAGAATTAGGGATAGAATGAGAAAATGTCCGGTCTTGTTTATAGTACGAAAAATAGATTGATTTTATTAAGTAATGGTTATCTTATTTTGCTCATATTGATCAACGCATTAGAACACTGTTAAAATGACTTAAACCTATACGTAGTCTATTTCATAATTTCAATAGGATTATTAAGTGGTAGGGGGTGTGTGCCGAATCCGATTCCGGCGGAATTTTATTCAAAATTATATATTTCGAACCTGTTCCGCCAAAACTATGTGGGACGGGATGTGTGCCTTATTTTTTTCTTCTAGATCCATCCCGTATATAATAAAGTTTTAATTTAAAATAATAAATATAAATAAAATCCACGAGCATTGGTGATATACTTATATAATTATGTTTATATATTTTTAAAAATAAACTATTTGGTTAAACCGTCCAAATCGACAAATAGTTTATATGGACCAAATTTATTTAAATGTGTTTTATTATGAATATTGAAAACTTTAATGTAAATTGTAATATGTTATAATGGATATTTGAAAATTTTAACTTTTTGGGTTTTAAGTACGATATATACGAATATTTTTGCGGATAAAATGTAAAATTTAAAAACGGTAAATAAAATAATGGGCAAGCCGGATTGACTCATCCTGTCCCGATCCCAATCGGGCTAGTACCTAGTGGGATTCAATCTAATATACTCCCGATTCCGTCCCATATAAAATAGCCGGGACGGAACTAGGATGACCTCAATCCTTCCCCCTCTCGTCTGATGCTTACCCCTATTAAGTGGTTCTTTTTTTATTTTAAGGAATAAAGTTAACATGTGAGCTGCTAAATTAGTCGAGATTTAAATTTATTTATAATTGTATTAGTTTTAATACTATCTTGAAATTGATTCATTTGTTTCTGTCTGGTGTGTTTTGTCCTATGCCTAATTGTGGAAGACCTTGGATGATTTTGGGAGCATGTGGTTCATTGTAAAGAACTATCCGACTTCAAATATAGGCACGATCTGGTTCGTGATATTTTATGTGACATGTTTAAGAGAACATGGATTTCGACCAAGAACGAGGCGCTTGTATCTTTATTGACTGATCCGCGTGAAGGAAGGTCTACGCTAAGGCCGGTAGATGTGTTAGTGTTTGGATGAGTGGGGGAAAAACATGCTTGTATTGATTTGACAGGAGTATCTCCTTTGATTGGTTTGGGTAACGGGTCTTTTGTGGTGGGTAAGGCGGCCCTCAGCGCAACCTCTATGAAGGTGGCTAAGCATGAAAGGGCTTGTCTTGAAAATCAACACATGTTTCTTCTGTTTGCATTTGATACATTTGGTTTTCTTTCGCTTAATGTTGTCGATATTCTCAAGAGGGTGCAACGAGTCTTGCACGGTAATGTTGTGTCACCTAGGTCTTTAGATGCAGTGTTTACGAGTATCGGATTTGCTATTCAGAAAAGGTTAGCGGAATAACTTGTTGCCTGCCTAACTTTTAACTCGTTGTAAAATTCTTTTATTTAAATTGGAATAATGGAGAATGTCGAACGGATTCAAATCCATGTTGAACGAAATGAAAATAGAACCAAATTTGAAATTCACTCACTTCAAACCAAACATAACAAATCACACGGAACAAATTCGAAGTTCATTCAATCTGATGCAAAATAGAAGATTTGTGTATTGAGAGATGCAAAATAAGGGCATGTCGTTTTACCTCGCTTGCTATCACCGGGTAAGAGAATGCGAAATTGGGAGCCGAACAATGAATGTTTCGAGGGATATGCCCTAACCAGAAGTCCAGTATATTTTTTTTTGTATATTTTTTCCAGAAGTTGAAAAAACTAGAGAAAAATGAGCTATAAATGCCCTTTTTGTTTTCCCGGTACCAATTGGGCCCTTCATTTTTTTAATTCAAAAAGGGCTATTTTGGGTTGGCTGAGTGTAGTAATTTTTATTACACTAAGGGACAAAACGGGTATTTTGTAGCTTCTAGGCGGCAAAAAGGAGGAGCTGACGGGACTCTTCACTTTTCATCTTCTACTTCGTTGTTTCCTTTGTCTTCTCCACAACTTCTCTCTTCATCGTCTTCGTTTTCGTCTTCGTTCTTCCTTCATCTTCTCCCCAACCTCTTGCTTTCATCTCGTTTCGTCGTCTTCGTTCTTCCTTCATCTTCGTTCGTTGTTCCTTCATCTTTTCGCTCACTCTTTCCTTCACTATTGACATCGTCTTCCACAATCATCTTCTTCCATCTTTTCCAGTACTAACTGGTAATGCCTTCTCCCAATCCTTCTTATTTTACACTATTTTATACTTTTGTTGCTGTGTTTTCCTTGTATTTCGTTTCACAAATTAGGTTTTCATTTTTTTCATAATGCGTTTCGAATTTTTCATTTTAGGTTCACTTGTTAGGTTATTAGGTTAAGTTATTACTGAATGTTGTTATATTCAGCTTCATTTTTGTGTACATTGTTTTGCTATTTGTGGATTTCAAATTTTACACTGATTATGCTCAAGTTTACACAAATTACGTTAACTTTATGTATTTCATTTTGTAATATGTAGTATTATTTCAAAATGGCCCGGCCAAAAGTTAGGTCTTTCAAGCCATCAAAGGATGTTAAGGTTCCTACTACACCACAAGAGGTATATTTTTGTATTGTATTGTTGGTTTTTGTTTGTGTCTGCATGTATATTATATGTGTTATTATGTGTGTGCACTTTATGTATTCTTATCTATGTTCTCTGTCTGTTTTACATTATGTACTGACTTTGTATGTTCAATGTTCTTTTATGTACATTCTATTTATGTACTGATTGTCTATACATTAACTTGTTTTATGTACATTGTGTTTATGTACTGATTGTGTATTGACTTTCCATCTATGTGTACCTGACTTTTAATGTTCATATGTTCTTTTATTTTGAAGTTCACATATAGGTGGCCTGAGACAGATTCAAATGTCTCTGTGAGGCTTAATTGTTATAGTAGGATGTCTCTAATCCCACATATATTGGAACAACTTTCTGATGCTGATAAAAATAGATTTCAATCCGGTGTTTTCCGGTCTATTATCAAAATGGGCACAAGTTTGAAGTTGTGCAATCAGATTATACACTTCCTGCTCATGAGGAAAGTTGTAACTTCAAGAAACTATTCAATGTACTTTGCCATTTAACAATGTTCTTCTTTGTTTTAGTTTGAATGAATTTGAAGAGATTACAGGGCTTCATTGTGGTGATGAAGGCTTAAAAGAGGGAGAGAGTATTGATTATGTTGATATGCGTACTGTCGTTGGCTGCGACAGATGTACTAATGGTGAACTAGAACAACTATTTGAAAAGGAGCCTAAAGAATCTGAATTTAAGTATAAGATGGCTCTTATAATATTTGTTGAAGGAGTTCTATCATCCAAAGACAAGAAGACGATGGTTAGCCAGTAAATCATCAATCTTGTTAGTGACTTGTTTATTTTCGATGCTTACCCATGGGGTCGTCACTCTTTCCTGCATTCTAAGAAATTCTTCCAGTCCTGTGAGGCTGGTAAAGAAAGATGTAGTTGTGGCTATAATATTGGTGGTTTTCCTCTTGCCCTTCACGTACATTGTGTATTTACATGAAATTTATTTTTTTGTTTAAGTTAAAATGTTTTTTCTTGCTTTCTAACTCATTTTCTTGTTTTAGATACTTGCATTCCATTGTATGCCGAAGCTTGCAATGGAATTTGCAACCCTTTTAGATACTCCTACAGATCACTTGTGTAACAAGTGGGTGTCGAAGTCATTGAAGGTCAAACCCTATCCTGGATATTCTGACATCAAAGTCTTGGTTGATAGCTTTACAAAGGAAGATATCAAGACTGTCCAGGGCCATTATGAAGATAATGATTCTGATATGTGGGAGGATGAGTGTGATGGTGAAAGATTAGACTCTTTATTTTTTTACGGATTTGAAAAATGTAATATTCAGGTACATCGTCCTGTTTATCAGGACAAGAAGAAAAAAGGACAAACAGGGTAATTATGACTGCTTTTATTTTATGTACCTTGTTTATATTTGCCTTATGTACTTGTTTCTATTGTCTTTCTCATTTGCCTAATGTACTGACTTTATATTGTCCTTATGTATTGATCTTTCATGATAACTGTTTACATATTACGTTGGTTTATGAACATTGTGTTTATGTACTAACTGTGTATTGATCTTTCATGATAACTGTTTATACATTGATTTGATTTATGTATACTGTTTTTATGTATTGCTTTCTATTGCCTTTCTCATTTGTCTTATGTACTGACTTTATATTGTCCTTATGTATACACATTATGTGGCCTTCTTTATATTGTTTTTTCAACTAATTTATACTGTATCTGTCATTTGGCTTATGTACTGTTTATCTTTTATTAAAACATTGTTTTTTTTCCCACTTCATATTCTGTTATTATTTAGTCGAAAATCTCAGGAAAAAGGATACTTCCAAAAAAGTTCTTGAAGAACAGTCTAGTGGCGATGACTTTGTCAATCCCCCAAGACAAGGTCCAAGTCTATTAAAATTCAAGAACCTCTTCAAAAGGAAGTATCCAAGTTGGGGAAGAGAAAGTTTTCTAAGACAGTTCCTGCTGCACCATCTCCTGCACCATCTCCAATGTTTGTAACCTTAATTTATGTATTGTACATTTTCAATTCAGTTCAACTTATATTTTTTTTTGTTATTTTTGTAGTTCTAAGAAGAAGAAGAGTGCCAAGGGGAAAGAACCACTGACCCCTCCCTGTCATGCTGAAGAAGAAGCAGATAAGTCAGCTGACAAGAGTGGTTTTACTTTGCAGTGAGTTTCTGTATCTATCTTTACCATTATTATTGACTTATGTTCTTACTTGCTACTATATGTGTTATGTAGTGAGTTTATTTTTCTATTTTCATATGTTTTTGCACTGTCTTATGTACCTTTATTATTCAATTATATTCTGACTTGCTAATATATGTTTATTTTCTGTCTTCTGTTTTAGGGGTGAAGACACTAAACCCGTTTGAGTTTCTACAATCATTGAAATGCTTGTTCAACTTCAGAAGGATCAAACTGAGGTAAATCATAAAGTTGAGGAGCAACAATCATTGATTGATGAGTGGGTGTCCTACTCTAAAGATTTGGGGACTGTGTATGAAAAACTCGATTCAACAATTTATCTATCATCCAAGAGAACTGAAAAAAATATCAAGAAGATGATCAAAGAGCTTGCCTCTTCTGCAACTGCTACTGGTGATAAAGTTGCACCTTCTCATGAAGTCAATGATGTTGAAGATTTATGTGACGACAAAAATGATGACTTGAGTGAGGTATAATTATTAGTTTTATGTTCATTTTCCAATTGCTGTATTTAAATATGTATTCATATTATTATATGAATTTGTATGAGTTCTTTGTGTATGGTAAGTTAACACATTTGTTATGAAGGAAACTGAAAAAGAAGATGCTGATACTGAGGAGGCCAAGCCTTCACGTCGTATGGGTATGAGGGTCCGTCAAGAGAGCAAATGGAAGAGGACCCCATATAGAAAGGACGTGAAGGTTCCAAAAGCTCCTTCTGGTTGTACTATCAAGAGAAGTGATCGTCAAAAGTTTTATAATTGGGTTCAAGCCAAAGAAAACAAAGGATCCATTACGGGGTACACAAAAAACTTCACCAGGACTTCTATTCAAAGTATTTTGCAAAAAGGAGGCTGGTTGAAGAATGAGGAAACTTTCCCATTCCTCTTTCTACTTATATTATGTATAGGTTATGTACATCTCTTTTGACCACCCTCCATTCTGCTTATATTATGTACATGTTATGTCATATCCGTACACATGTTTGTGCACCGACATTCCTCATTTTGTTAATATATTTGTTTTTGCTCCTGTTTTTGCAAGAAATTGATGAAATCATAATGCTTATGAGGAAGTCAATTATGGAGTTCAAAGATTTGTTTGCACTTACTACTGTACTGGATTGTAGCTTTGCTCGTGCATACAATAGGACAACCCTTGACAAGTTTTCTGCTGTCGGCCCAAATTCATTTGAGTTTGAAGATACTTTTTTTGATGTACTCAAAGGAGACATACCAAGGCTTTTCAGGAAAGAATTATATGATGTCAATTTTATATATGCTCCATTCAATCTTATTGACTCACATTGGGTGGCTATTGAAATCAATTTCATCGACTGGTGCATATACGTATATGATCTTCAAGTGGTGTATGTCAAGGAAGACAAGCTTCAGTTCTATTTAGAGCCTCTTGCTGTTTTGTTTCCTCACGTGTTGAGAATTCATGGTCACCACACAAGATTGAGAGATAAATTGCAGATGTCATTCAAAATTGTGAGAAAGGATGTACTTAATTCCAATTTAGACGGATATGTGTATCTCTTTACATTTCTTATGTTTATTCAAATTATACTTATGTACATTCATATGTATTGCATATGCATGCTAAATGTCTAAACATGTTATTCTTATGCATATAAATATTATAATTATGTTACTACATATACATTTCTTATGTACTGGTTTCTATTGACTTTCTCATTTGCCTTATGTATTGACTTTGTATTGTGTTTATTTATGTATCTTTCATGATAACTGTTTATACATTCAGTTGGTTTATTTATATTGTGTTTATGTACTGGTTTCTATACTGACTTTGTATTTTACTTATGTACTGACTTTGTCTTATGTACTAACTATGTATTGTCCTTATGTACTGACTTTGTATTGTCCTTATGTACTGACTATGTATTGTCCTTATGTACTGACTTTGTATTGTCCTTATGTATTGACTATGTATTGTCCTTATGTACTGACTTTGTATTGTCCTTATGTATTGACTTTGTCTTATAAACTGACTTTGTATTGTCCTTATGTATACATACCATATTGCAGAGGAAGTTGTGGTATTTATACCATTAAATATATTCAATATTTGGCATCTGGACGTAGCGACTTATCAAACATTAGCGATGCTTCTCTCCCGTTGTACAGAGAGCAACTTGCATTTGCTGTATATGATAGGGACTGGCCAATGTGGTTCGAAGAGATTTAGTCCTATGTTGTTTTTAATATGATGTAACTGCTACTCAGATCCTTCCACTTATTGTTTTGTGTACTCAAACAGTTTGGTGTTATTGTAAAGGTTGTTTTGTGTACTCAAACAGTTTGCTATCAATGGACGACTTAACTTTGTGTACTCTTTATATTTTACTTGTTTTATACCTGTCGTGTATTTGTACATATATGTTTATATGCATTTGTACATATATGTTTATATTTATGTAGACGCAGTGTGTGTACATAACATTGTCCTGTTTACAACAAAGAAATGTAATGACTTTCTGTAGTTATATTATGTAACCCAAAACTATCTGTTTGTCCCATTTTGTATGTACCTGAATATAGTCTTACAATTATTCCCTAGTTTGTGTATCATTAATGTATACTAATACGCAACAGTCCAATATAGATTTAAAGCAATTAAAATTTCCTATTCTGGTTGATTAAGACATGTCTTCTTGTTGTGCCCACTCATTCCAAAACAGCTGCATTTCCGTTTACTCTTTAATTCCCATGCAGCACGTTTCCTAGCTTTTGGCAGATGACCAAACCTCTTACGCTTCTTTGGAGGATCACATGAGATTTCTAATACTGACGGAGGAACATTCCACTCTGACTTGTTAGGAATTGGATAAATTGTCTCTACATAAGCAGTCCTCCAACTCTCACATGTATAATACTTACCGATTAGATCAAATGCATTCAGACCCATGTGTTTAGCTGCAACCATGGCATGTACACACGGTATCTCTTCAATATCAAACTCCTTGCAGTCACAACTCTTCATTAACAAACAAACAATAACTTGTTCATCTCCCTTCTTCACTTCAAACTCTAGTTTTTCTGCATCTAGTACATAAATAAAGTAGCTACCACATTCTGTGTACTTTTTCTGGATTATTGCTTCTATTTTCGGTGGACACTTCTCTACACAAGATGTAGACTTTGTTCGACGCTCTGCAAACCACCTAGTCATGAATTGTCTTATTTCCTCAAGCATTGCTAGAACCGGATACTCTCTACCTTATTTCATTATACCATTTACACACTCTGCGTTGTTGCTAGTAAGGATGTTGTACCTTTTCACCGGACAAAACGAACGTGCCCATGTTGGAATTCCAATTTCCTTAAGCATCTCCCCTACATTTGGCTTCTCCTGTTTGTCAAAATACATACATATTATGAATAATTACTGTCAACAAAACACGCAACTTTCAAATCAACATAAATGTGTGTAATAAGATGCATTAATGTACATACCCCTGAGATTTGTTCAAGAATTCTCATGCAATCTGTCCTCTTATATTTTCGTGCACAATCCATGAACATTTCAAGTATTCTGTCGGATCTCGTTCTTTTCCTCAAATTTCCTTTAAGATGCCAATTGCAATATCCATGGAATGTCATCTCATAGTTTGATGCTATTCCCTTTTTAATGGAGCTATGCCGATCTGATATGAACAAAAGTTCATTGTTGTTTGGTACAAACCGTTTGAGATTCTTGAAGAACAAATCCCAAGATGCATCATTTTCACTGTCAACGACAACAAATGCTATTGGGTAAATCTGCTGATTTACATCTTGTGCAATTGCTACAAACAAGACTCCCCCATATTTTCCCTTCAGATGAGTTCCATCTACTGTGATTACCTACATATACATAATGATTTAAACACACACACATCAAGTACATAAAGCATGATCAGAGGAGTCAGTACATACGTTCTATCAGTTACAAAATCACACACACAAATCAAGTACATAAAGTGTGAACAGAGTAGTCGGTACACAAGTTATATCTGATACACAATTTCATGTAGATATCAAGTACATAAAGCTTGGACAGAGTACTCATTACACAAGATATATCCGATACACAAGGTCATATATATTTCAAGTATATAAAGCGTGAATAGAGTAGTCAGTACACAAGTGGTATCAGATACACACGTTCATGTACATAATTGTTAATTTCAATAATTATTAGTACATAAAGCGTGAACAAAGGAGTGGTTACAAAAGTTATTACCTTTCTCATCACTTTAAATCCTCTTATTGATTGTCCATAGGCAACAAACACATACTTGAAACATCTATCTTCATGAAGCTTTAGAGTAACAATGGTGCCTTCATTTATCTGTCCCAACACATACAAATATCAAGGTATCAACATAAAATTATCCTCCGGTGTACCTCTTATCATGTCCTTCACTTCTTCTTGGGCCTTTCAACACTTCCAGTAACTGACATCAATGTTATGTAAACTCTTCATAATTGTGCTGATTTGGTCGATTGTAGGTAACTTCTTTGAGTTATAATACCTACATAATCAGAACATACATTTATGTAACTTAATGTAAGTTATGTAATGTTACACTTTAACAACTATTTAGTAAAATAAAACTTACATTGATTTAATCTTCTCGGCTATTACATTATAAGAAGCCTCCCTTTTGACTGATCTCCTTAATTGAAAAGAACATGTGTGGGTGGAGTTATACCTTGTTGTAAAGTAACTTGATTGTCCAAGCATAGTGAAGCGCACCCTCCATTTACATTCTTTGTCAACACACACTGCTGTTAATGCCCTCAATTTTGACTTGACAATTTTGTATTGGGAACATTCTGAGATGGCATGTAGACACAATGCATTCTTCACTTCACTTTTCGTACAATAGGTTTTCCCAATTCCAAGATACATATCTGTCTCTGTAGGTACATAACCTGGTATTTGAGGAATGATGACCATAGATGTATCTTCAAAATGCTCTGTGTGTACATTATTTGATGAACTCTCTCCATGATAAATATGTATTTCCTTCTCACCATTCTGTATTTCATCATCCTTATGTAACTGTTTTTTGATTATACATAAGGGAATACTCCAGCGGTACTTGTCCATTTCATTTATCTTAATATATGTTTCAAAATCTTCCCTTGTGTTGACATCAAATGGCATCAGTGCTGGATTAAAAATATTTTTGTACGATAACTCTATTGCAAATTCTGAAACACAAATTCCAAATGTTGAAGCAACCAATCCTTTCAACTCATCAAATGTGCATGCTACATCAATCAACAAAGGCTTACTTGAGATATTTCCACTATATTTCCATAAACCTTCTTCCTCTATCCAGTGTCCCCCACCATATGTTGTTATACCCAACAATGTCATTACATCTACATAAGTACAGTTCCACACTAATTAGTACATAGCAGCAATGTCATTACTCATTACACAACAATGTCTGTAAACAAAATTGATTATCAATACTATCCACACTAATCAGTACATTTTAGAGCATTTTAGGAAAAAACAGATAGATTGAAAGGAAATATATTGATTCATTTAAGAACAATAGAAAAATTGAGGTTGATTTTCTACATTCACTTGATTTTAGCAACATATACAACAATTGAAGGGAACAGATCTATGAAATCATAAATTCAACTAATATATATCATAGAACATACCAGGGAGTTTCGAAAATTTGACGATTACTGTTTGGTTGATGTTTGAGAAGCAGCACTTTGAGAAGTTTACGCTGATGTTTGAGAAGTAGGACTTTTTCTCACTGACGACAAGCTTGATCAAGCCGATTGAATCGAAAATCGTAATGTAAGGATGCTTCGTTTGGAATCGTAATCGGACGAAGATGAAGATCGGTTGCCGACACAACACATCCAACTTTTAATGGAACATTAAAGCATCTTACGTTTTTGTCTTTGGCGGCTGGAGGGTTATGATTTCAGGGATATAATGGTCCAAACAAAAAACCGTTCTCATTGTTTTATTTTATTATCATTTTCTATGGACCTACTTACTCCCCATAGATGCATCATTTTTTTTTATAGGACGAGCAATAATATTATGGGCTTACATAATGTTCATTATGTATAAAAGGGCCTCCTTACCCATTTAAGCCTATTCGTAGTCATAATTGTTTGATTTTTTTGGGAAGTGTGACTACGTCCTCTACGACTCTAAATAAATTCTAAAATTAACTTAAAATTACTCATGTCGTAATCATAATCTTGAAACGTCTAAATTTCGGCGTTAAATAAATTCTAAAATTCCCCTATACAAAATAGATCAGTTTGACAAAGTCGTTGATTGCATTGCGCGTGGTTCCCGTTACTAAAATTCAACTGTTGACCGGTGACCGTCCAGTTGACTTGTCTGCCGCATTTTCCTCCACGTTACATTTTTTTTTAAAACACTTCAACGTCACTTGCATTATCCTTTGGTTTGGTCTTGGACTATGGCAATCTTGCTTTCTTTTCCTTCCCACATTAATATATGTATGCAAAATATAAATTTTGTAAAAATAGAAATATTGAAATATTTTTTTAAAAAAATCAACAAATTGGTCCATTACAACCCAAATAAATTAAATAATTGATGGATTATAATTTATAATATATTTATTTATGAACTGGACCTTAAGTTAAAAACCGATTGACTTGATCACTAAAATGAGTTAAACTAAATAATAACCCGGCCTAGATCGTAGTTTTTAATACAAAATATACTCAAACTACAAATCTACTCAACATGAGATAAAATAATATAATTCACTTAGTCATCAAATAATATATATAAATAAAACTCCGTTTGTGGACATAAAGCTTGAACTAATGGGGAATTTTGACGTAATAATCTTCCATCTTTATTAGGTGATTTTTTTTAATTGTAATTTCTTTTATTAATAACGTAATATTATATAATTTAAAATCTAAACTATTTACATCGAGATAGAGGGAAGACGAACAACAAGCTGTGCCACCAACCTTTTTAAATTGCAACAACATCGGGCGAAAGAAAACCAAAAGTGTCAAAAGAGAACATAGTGCCACCGTGCAAGATTCGTTGCACCCTCTTGAGAATCTCAACAACATCGGGCGAAAGAAAACCAAAAGTGTCAAAAGAGAACGGAAGAAACATGTTGTTTGTCGATACAAGCCCTCTTATGTTTGACCCCCTTATCAGATGCTGCATTAAGCTCTGCCTTGCCCACCACAAAAGGCCCGTTGTCCCAACTAACCCGTGTAAAAACCCCTGTCAGAACAATACAAACATGTTTTCCACCATCCCCTCCAAACACTAAGATGTCCGCCGGCCTCAACGTAGATCAGTCAAGAAGGTCACATAACAGTCGTAAATATATGTAAAATTTCAGATATTGTCTTTACGTTTTATATTTTTTCATATTATATATAGCAATTTTTGAGTTTTCGTACGATGTCTTTGAACTTTATAATTTATAATTTATATGTCATTTTTCATTCATAAGTTAACATTCTGAAGAAAAATAAGATAATTGTTTTTATTAGGTATTGTTAATAATTATTTTAAAATTCTAGACATCTTATTAAATGAATATCTTTTTTTATTCCATTAAAGTTTTAATAAATATTAACGTGTATAATGATAGAAAGGTCTAATCTGAAAAAAATTAAAATTAAGGGACAATTTTCAAAATCTGAAAAATCCTTGTACATAATTCCAAAAAATTAAAAATACATTATACTATCCGTAATTTCCTTATAAATAATCTGGGGGTGTAATTGAAACTAACGTGACCACCTAAAACTTGAAATGACATGGCCTGTCCTATTACCACATGTTAAGATATTGAACAAGTCAAACCTTTTTTAAGCTTTGGTGTTATATTTGATATATTATTTAGGTTATATAGGATTATTTTTTGATATTATATTGATAATATAGATTATTATTCCTGTATATTCATCACTGAATAATGATAAAATTGGCCGAAACTTTTTTATTGTGATAAAATGAGACAAGTTCCAATTATTTTGAGTAATTAAAATCCTATCTAGAATGGATTTTAAACGTTTATTTTGTTTGAATTTGAAAGATAAGTTTTCACCATAGATGTTTAGCTATGAAATAACCAATTTTAAACGAATGTTTAATTACGATATAATTCTTACGTTGCATCTGAAATAAATTATTGTGTTATATATAATATTGATTTGTTATTTAGCTAATTGTTTTGGTCATAATAAAATATAATTTTAATTTCATAAATAATTATATTTTATCATAATTTTTTTTAAAAGTATACTTACCTCTAATTAAAAGAATTTATTATAGACTTTCGTAGAATTGATTTTGAACAAAAAGACAAATTAATTCAAACATTGTACAACATTTCAAAGTCAATATTAAGCTAAGAATAGACTTCATTAGGGGCATGTAGGTCCAAATTGATTACATACACTCATCAAAAACCCCATTACATTTCGCATAAAGAAAACCAGACTTCACCAAAATCATCAATTAGATTCTCCGACAGCAAAACGCGTGATCGGCGACGATGTTCCGTCGGCAGTTACCTCAATTATACTTCTCAAGTTTAACTCTCTTAGTAATCTCATTTCTTGTCCACGGTGTCAAAGCCGCTACCGACGGCACAATCACAAATTGTCTTGACAGCGTACCCTTATTCACCGCCAACTCTACGTTCGAGAAAAACCTCAACCTCCTCTTCACAACGTTATCATCAAACGCAAACACTTCAACCACAATTGGTGCCTTCTCCAATGTAACAATCGGAAGAGGTACCGATCAACCTGCCTATGGTATCTTTGTTTGTCGTGGGGATGCGACGCCGTCCACTTGTGGATCTTGCGTCGCTAATGCTATCACTAGCATCCAAAGTTTATGTGCCAACAAGAACAAGACGTATGCAATGAACGGATACAGTGATTGCATGTTCAAGTACTCTAACTCATCCTTCTTTGGCCAACTAGACCAGAGCATGAAAGTCTTCTCATGGAATCCCCAAAACGTAACCAACAACGTTACCGGTTTTACAAGTGTCCTCCGCAATACCGTTAATCAAGTCGTCACAAAAGCGGCATCTGGTGGTACGTTTCAAGTTGGTATTAGTAAAATAATTTTTTTTAAAAAAATCTTGAATTAATATTACTTGTGAGACTACTACTATAACATGAGAGTACTTTTTTTTAATCAATTTTAGAATCTAAATATTTTTTTCCTAATTTATTTGAATTGATGTTTTATTTTTAGCATAATTGGTGAACCGTTAAGTATAGCTATATATCAGTATAATAATAAAATAGTATAACTAAGTAGTTTATTAAAATATATGTATTTGGTAAATTAAAATGAAAAAATATATGGATCAGTACAATAAAATATTAGTTATGTGTTACATCGGGTCAAAAAGCCATAGAGTAAAGGAAGGTTCACATTTTTTTACTTTCTCTTTGAGTTGTTTGAATTTTCAAACCCTACTTAATACGGGGATTTTCAGGCCTTTGTACTAACCCATTGACCTACGTGAACCACCTTCCTAAAGTCTTTATCTTATATATATATAATATGAGTAGCATTCTTTACCACGTATCACGTATAAAATACTCACTGTTACGTGTTATTTTAACATTTAATCACAACCCACCAAAATTTTAATTAAGTTTATTCACTACAAATTATTTAACGAAATATTAAAATCAAATCTTAATTAAATCCATCCCTTCCAATCACTTTTTTTTTGTTATCTGAGATATGTATAACAGATTAGAATCACATCCTTAACAAATTTTAGTAGTACAAAAAAAGAAAAGAATTAATTAAATTTACTTTTAACAATTAATTTAACACCATATGCTACCAATGTACTATTTCTATTAATATATGAATTAGTATAATAAGGGGGAGAAAAATCAAAATATAAATTATTATACGATTAGATATTTTATTAATGTATTATATAATATTATAGGCAAAATGTACAAATATTTATTGCGTATTATCTATTCTATTTAATGACAAAAAAATAGCTCATATACAATCCCTTAAAGAAATATAAAAATAAATAATATTTTTATCAAAATCCCGTACAAGACAAGGATAATACACTAATTTTTCATTAAATAGCACCCTATCTTTATTATTATAAGTCAGAATAAAGAAAAAAAACACTATTTTTAAGAAAATTTATCGTTTATTCGCCAAGCTTTCGAGCAACTCTTTCAACTGCCACCTAATCTTTCAACATGCTAAAAAACCCGAGAGCCGTCTAATATTCTCTAGATGGTCAGAGGAAGCTTGCTTATAGAAAAAAGATAGGTCGATCTATGGTATATATGTGTCAGTGGACTACTCATCTTTTCTTTTTCTTTTTTTTTGAGATACGATATATTACTCACCTTATTATTAATAATTGATTTTAAAAATGAATATTTATATGTTGTACGTGAAACCAATATGCAAGTAGGTTTGGATCCGTGGTGAAATCCACATGATGTTTGACTTGATTTAATCTTATTTTATATTTATTTCTTATTAAATTTGTTATTTATTTACTTTTTGAAATAATTAAAATTACCATGAATACTTATAAAAATATGGATTGGATATATTCACATTTATATATGTTGATGAATAGATATGAAGTTGAAGATGCGACGTCAGAGGCTCTATACAATCCTTTCCAAACGTTGTATACTTTGGCACAGTGCACGCCGGACTTATCGGCATCGGACTGTTACACTTGCTTGCAAAATTGTATTTCGGCGGCCATACCAAGTGTGGGAGTAAAGTTGGGCTATTGGGTTATGTTTCCGAGTTGCAATCTGCGGTACGAGGTTACTAAGTTCTACCAGACGGTTCCGGTGGCTCCGGCTCCGGCACCCACTAGCTCCGACAACATTCCGATAACTCCCGGAGCTAGTAATGCTTCCACAACTATCGGAGGTAAGCGAAACCTCTCGTCTATATACATATATATAATAAATATTGTATTTTTTTTATATATAGATTTTCATTTTAGCTTTTTTCTAAAGGGGACCTAAACGTAATTCTCGATCTTACGTGGTAGGGAATAAGAAGTTGTCATCTGAGGCTGTGATTGGGATTGTTGCCGGAGCGATTGCTATTGGAATAGTCGTTATTGCCATTGTTATCTGTCTGGTTCCGAAGAAGAAGCTGCAGCTAGTAGCGCTTGAAAGTTCTGAAAAGACTGCAAGTCGTAAGTCGATATAGCTCATATCTATAAGATTCAGTGATCGTTATTTGTTGTTCTATACTTACCTTGTTCAATTGTCTTAGGGACTACCGATGATTTCACCACGATGCAGTCGTTGGTGTATGATTTCCATGTACTTCAAGCTGCAACTAATAACTTCTCAGAGGATAATATGCTTGGGGAAGGAGGCTTTGGTGCTGTCTACAAGGTGAAATTCTATGCATTAATTAATTCTTTGTTCACTCTTTTATATAAATTCGATAAACTACTCTTTTTAATTAACTTTTGCGTTCGAATGTACACTACTTATATACTTTTTAATTTTATTTTAGGATTAAATCTATTTGAACTCATGTTTTATGTTTTTAGGGTTTACTACCGAATGGACAAGAAGTTGCGATTAAAAGGTTGTCGAGAAGCGCTCATCAAGGAGTAGAACAATTCAAGAATGAGGTGGTGGTGGTAGCAAAACTTCAACACGGAAATCTAGTGAGATTGTTAGGGTTTTGTCTTGCTAGGGACGAGAAGTTACTTGTCTTGGAATACGTCTCTAACAAAAGTCTTGATTTCTTTCTCTTCGGTATGTTATCAATCGTTTTCCATGTTATATCGTGTGAAAACTATATATTTTATGTTGATTATAAGTGATGAAGAGTCTTATATATAACTTTGGTGGATTGTAGATTCCGAGAGGTCGAGACAACTAGATTGGTCTATACGCTACAAAATCATAGAGGGGATTGCTAGGGGAATGTTGTATCTCCACGAAGATTCTCAGATGAGAATCATTCACCATGATTTGAAAGCAAGTAATGTCCTTCTCGATAACGATATGAAGCCGAAAATAACAGACTTTGGGACCGCGAGGATTTTCGGAGTAGATCAAACTCGAGGCAATACAAGCAAAATTATGGGAACATAGTACGTCCTAGTTTTTTTTTTCATAATTAAAAGTTGATATTAGCTTTTCTTTTTGTTCCGGGTTAAATCGATTATCGATATTGTTTAATGCCATCTTGTAGTGGTTACATGTCTCCGGAGTACGTAATGCAAAGACACTTCTCTGTGAAGTCGGATGTATATAGCTTTGGAGTACTAGTTTTGGAGATCATGAGCAGCAAGAAGAATAGCAACTTCAACGCGTTTGACGATCAAGACGATCTCATAAGCTCTGTAAGTCATGTTCTTGATTTTTGGTCCTATTGTCGTCTTAATACATTGTTTGACAAATATCAACAATTTATTAGAAAAATTAGCATTTTCAAAATCACCGGTCTTATATAATATTTTTGTATATTCATCAACGACCTTCCAACGTAAATTACAATATAAAAAAAATCATTTTTAATACATGTAAAACTTGATTAAATTTTATCTCCCTTCAAACTATTACGATAGGTCTCTCCCCATTTTCAATCATTTTTAACTGAAATATTTCAAAACCCATAGACTATTTTGTAATTACTAAATTAGTCTACACCACTCTTATTATGGGTCCGTCCGACAGTTTCTCGGATTATTATATTGATTATAATTTCCAATAATCTCCCAAATAATCGATAGTTTAAGTGCAATTGAATTATATAAAATTTGGTCATATAATCCCGAAATAATCTAAGTCAAAACAATACCTCTAATAATCCCCCACAATGTGTTTGCTAACAAACCTATATCCTTAAACTTCTATAAATTCTCCGAATCCTCCAAAACGTTTCCCATCCTACTACACCATTTTACACTCGTCTTTTAGGTTTTGAAATATTCCGTGATATTCCGAAATTTTTGCCGAGTTTGGAGATGAATTACCCCTCACCCAGGATCTGACGTTGCCCCTTTAGATCCGGTCCATCTATTTTATATGTAATCCAAACTTCTACAAAAATCTTCAAGTGGATGTAGTCTTTATTGAGTGAAGTCTAAATTTATGAACCGTTTATATTTCTGTTTGTTACGATTTCTTCTCATAAAATGCACTTATTCGATAGGCTTGGAAGGCATGGAGGGATGGATCACCAATGGATTTTGTGGATCCAAATATCAGAAGTGCATGCTCGATCCAAGAAGTGTCGACGTGCATTCATATTGGGTTAGCTTGCGTGCAAGACGACATGGACGAAAGGCCGAATATGACTTCCATTATGCTCATGCTCAATAATTACTCTAGTGCTTTACCACCTCCTCTTCGTCCTTGTTTTGTTCCTCATTCACGAAGTAGATCAGATGATACAACTCATACACCAAAGAGGAAGACGATGCAATTGACAGTAAATGAAGTTACAATTACTGAAGTTGATCCAAGATAACGGAAAATATGTAAGTTTGATTTTGTGATTGTTTAATTAATTTTACTTTTCACATCTATGTATAGATTTTGGTTCCGATAAAAGGTCCTTACGGAGAGGAGTGATGATGAATGTCAGCTACAATACCAAAATCAATGGACAACTGAGATTAAAAGAAGTTTATATACGGGTAAGGTATATCAGGTGTATAATGGGCAATAGTGTGTTGTATATTTTTTGTGTGTGACTGTGTAGTTTATTATTTGTCAACATGTTAGTTCATTTCATATGAACATGTGGCCCATTTTTTGAAAAAAGGCGTAGTACCCAACAACCAATATGTAAAATACAATGTTGAAGACAAAATTTACAAGTAGGCATATTTTTAAAGTAAAAGAAAATCATATTCAATTATAGTTCATTTTCAGTCGTATTGAATTTATTTTTCATACCTAATACGTTCAGTGTTTATATGTATCAAACTATTATGAAGTTTCATTTAATAAATAGAATTGGTTTTGTTTGTGCGGAATTAATGAGAAAGAAAAGAATTTAACAAACAAGAAAGACAACATACACATGTTTATAGCAATTCACCCAGTAATGGTTACGTCCACTTTCTAAATAGATTTTATCGAGGAGTTTCAGAATACAAATAAGAGGATGAACTGAGTTATTAGAAGACAAAGAGAACCTTAGTGTGTGTATATATATATAGGAACGAAACCCTAGGTTTATACTTGGACTTCAAGTATGAGACCGGGCCAAACAGAAAATGCCCAAATAAAAAAAATCCCAAACAAAAGTCAAATTCAAGGCATATAAACAAATCTTCACCTTCACTTGAATCCTCACAGATATACCAGATGTATTAATCAGTGCCAAACCCTCACAAACATACCAAATGCATTAGTCAATGCTCATACCAAAGGCATTAGTCAATCACCAAACCTACTCATCTCTATATCCAGATGTGCCCTTTGGGCACTCAACAACTTCTGACGTTTAGTAAGTCCAAACAATGTTTGAACTTGCTGCGAGATACCGGCTTGGTGAACATATTAACAGGGTTATCAACAATTTTTATTTTCTTCACCTTGATCATCTTCTCACTTATCAAGAAATGATACCTAACGTCAATATGTTTAGTCCTCTCATGATGAACCTGATCCTTGACCAAACAAGTTGCACTGTCACAATATACAACAACTTGATCATGAAGTATATCAAGATCACTAACCAATGGCTTCCACCAAATTCCCTCTTTAGCTACTTGTGTCAATGCCATGAACTTTGCCTCTATGGTAGACAATGTAACCGTGAGTTGTAAGGTTGCCTTCCAACTCACAACAGAACCTCCAAGAGTGAATACATAACCGATCATAATTCTTCTAGTATCAACATCTCCTGCGTAATCGGAATCAGAGTACCCTGTGACCAAACATTGTGTAACATTCCAAAAACGAGCCCAATGTCAAATGTACCTCTAAGGTACCGAAATATCCTCTTCACAGCTCGCTAGTGTTCTTTTCCTGGTTGTCCCATGAACATGCTGACGATATTAACAACTTGTGCAATATTTGGTCTTGTGCAGACCATAGCATACATCAAGCTCCCTACTGCACTAGCATAAGGGACTCGCGCCATATACTCCTTCTCCTTATCCGAATTAGGTGAAAACAAAGTGATAAGATGGATGTTAGCAGCACTAGGTGTATCAATATGCTTGGCCGATGACATTTTGAACCTTGACACCACCTTTTCAATGTAGTCTTCATGCGATAAGAAAATCTTCTTATGACCTCTATCTCTAAGAATCTCCATTCCTAGAATTTTTGCTGCTCCTGAATCTTTCATCTCATCTCCCGTTGTTTCAAACCACCGTGTAGCTTCAGACCCAAATACATCTTCTCTATAGGTGGATGGTTCATGAGTATCCACCTCTTCAGCAACTTATAGAACATAACCATATATATCCTAAAAATCATACCTTTGTTGAGGGTTTTACTTCAATTCTTCGATCTTGAGTGTAACACCCCAAATCCGCGGGACTCGGGGTGCTACTAGGTGAGACCTCACAATGGGTCCCGACCCTTAGCTTGACAACAATTTCACCGGACCTTTCAACATGGCACAAAACGTTTTTAATGTATGCGGAAACCGAAAAGTAAGAAACTACAACTTGGAAACTCAGCCGAGTCCTCAAGACACACAACTCCAATACGAAACTTAAACCGTACAACATAAACTACAAAACAAAGAGGTAACCCAAAAACATCCCCGTCCTATAATGTACGGAGACCCCGGCTGTCCACTCCTCCGCCTCACTCGGCGGCGTCCCTAACCTGCAAGTCATCTACACAAACGGTTTAAAACCGTTAGCTAATATTCTAGGCATTAGAAAAGCGGTGAAGGCACAAACACATATATAACGCACATCATAAAACACACAAGTCCCGTTTATTATCTTTTTATTACTTAGTCATATCCCGTTCTAATTCAACTTCTGTTGTGACACGAGACCCCAATGGTCTCGCCTCGGTCCCTACTTACCGGCAAGGAATGACACAGATGCACCCGCCCGTATACCCGCCGGGCTAGTCGCCAAGATCCTCCTAGCCCTAGTCAAGGCTAGGCAGTGATGTCACCGCCCGTTATCATACACTTGGCCCAACATACATATAAGGTTGGTGGTCCTATTTTACCGGTTTAATGGTTTATAACAAAAACATAAACACACACCACCAAACACACATACAACAACCTACAACAGTCCATAATTCCACAAGAGTAATCCTCAACCAAAGAGGCACAAGCTAGCCTAAAAGGTCCATCATGCTCACATGCTCATATCCATCACTTACATCGAGCCTTAAGGGCTCTTAGGTTCACAACCACTAAGTGGCATTCCAAGCTACTCTAGATCCATCCTAGGCATGCTACTAACATGATCCAACATGAATACTAAGGAAGGAACGAAGAGGAAAGGAGAGGAGGAACCTACTGTCGAAGAAACGCAATCGCGGAGTCAAGCTGGCGCCCCGGCGGAGCAGGAGCCGCCCCTGCGGAACCAGAGGCCGCCCCCTGCGGCGCTGCCGGCCGCACCCGCGGCGTTGCCACCCGCGGCTATGCCGGCCGCACCCGTGGAGGAAGGGAGCCGCCCCCGCGGCCGTCTTGTCCTGGAGCCCCGGAGCATGCCGCCGCCCCGCGGCCATGCCGAGCCGCACCCGTGGCGGTGCTGTGCCGCTCCCGCAGCGGTGATGTGCCGCTCCCGCGGCCGTGCTGAGCCGTGAGCCTGCCGCCGCCCCCGCAGCCATGCCGAGCCGCACCCGCGGCGGTGCTGTGCCGCTCCCGCGGCGGTGCTGTGCCGCTCCCGCGGCCGTGCTTAGCCGCCCCTGCGGCCGTCCGCGCCCGCGGCTGTGATAATCCGCCCCGCGGTCGTGCTGCAGAACGTCGTCTTCTTCGTTTTCGATCGTGGATCCTTGGCTCCCAAGTGCTTCTTCTCTTGCTGGATCTTCTCCAAACACCCACCATTGGTCTTAGGCACCTCTCCTCGACCTAATCGAGCTAAGAACGCAGCCATGCAAGGAGTTGAGTAAAAACCACTCAAATGCTTCATCCATGGCTATGGATGAAGGAGGGAAGAAGGAAGGGAGAAAGACAGCAAAGAAGAGAGGGGCAGGAGAGGAAGGAGCTTACCAAAACAAAGCTGGAACTTCTCCACTGCAGTCCACAGTCCAACCTTCAAGCAAACATGGAGAAGAGAAGAGAAGAGAGGAGAAAAGAGGAGAAGTGAAGGAGTGTGTGAGTGACTAACGTGAAATGAAAGCAAGGAGAGGAGAGACAGAGGACAAGATGGCTGAAAAGGGGTGTGGGGATCAAGGGTTCAGCTGACCTCTTGTCCCTCCCCACGGACCGAGGGGTCGAAAATGACCCTTTGTTATTTTTAACCCGGAACGAAGGGTCGGAACACGGAAAAAGAGGAAAAACGACGAGTCTGCTCGGGATTTTCTTAGGAATAAATCCCGGCTCTCGGCATCTCGGGATTACGGGATAACTACAAGGTGCTCCAAGTCCGGAATTAAATTAATAAAATTCCGGGCGTTACAACTAACCCCCCTAAAAACAAGTTTCGTCCCGAAACTTGCTAAACCCAACACTCTCGGACAACACGTCACGTAACCACGTGAAACTCATAAAACGTCAACTATCGGCTGTAATCCAAGTCTACGTATAGCATCACATCAAGACCTCGCAAGGTACACATATCTCAAACAAAATCACATAATCACCCAGAACAAACAAGGAAGATCTCGGGACTAGCCCGACGGTCCTATCGATGTCGCTAAATCTGCGTAAAACTCAGGATAGTCCTCCGGATACTATCCTCAATCTTCCATGTAGCCTCATCGGCTCTCTGCCTCGACCACTGAATCTTCAGCATCGGTATCTCCTTCGATTGAAGGCGTCTCGTACTCCGCTCTAAAACCGCTATCGGGTGCTTCTGCAAAGGTATGGTCCGGCTCGACCACTAGGTCCTCGTGGCTGATGATGTGCCTCGTGCTAATCCGTTCTCTCAACTCCTGATTCGACTATGCCCAAATACGACGTCCCTGGCGTCGCAGTAATCCATCTGCTCCAGTGATAAACTGCGGTGTCTCTCCTCGGGACACCCTGTCCCGTATCCTCCTCAAAATGGGAGATCCCTCCTGTTTCTGCAGGGTCTCACCGGACATGTCAGGTAATACCTCTAACTCGGACAGCCGACAGTCTGTATCCGAGAACCGGATATCCAGCTCCAAATCCACCAAATCCCTCTGCAGCTGAGGCTGAACTGTAAGCTGAGCTATCACCTCCTCCCGAGGTGTCCTCCTACTCAAAGCATCGGCGACTACGTTCGCCTTCCCGGGATGGTATAAAATCTTCAAGTCAAAGTCCTTAATCAGCTCCAACCATCTCCTCTGGCGGTTATTCAACTCCCGCTGAGTGAATATATACTTCAGACTCTTATGTTCTGTGAAGATCTGGCACGTAGCCCCGTACAAGTAGTGTCGCCAGATCTTCAGGGCATGAATCACTGCCGCTAGCTCAAGATCGTGGGTAGGGTAATTCTCCTCGTACGGCTACAACTGCCGAGAAGCGTACACAATAACCCTACCTCTTTGCATCAAAATGCACTCCAATCCTAGCTTGGAGGCGTCACTATACACTACAAAAACCTCCATGCCCTCAGGCCGGGCTAAAACACTTAATATTTTAACCTATTACTTTTTTAGATTTAATTTTAATCATTTCTATAAATTATTGGTTTATTATCACTTAATATTTTTAGGTAATATAGTAGTCAATTTTTTTAATATTTAAATTAATTAATAAAAAATATAAAAACTTATATTTATTGACCCACTTATTATGAATTTTCTGAAATTCAAAAAACATAATTACTAAAAGTGTTTTTGGTTTAGTTATATATTTTAGTATTTAAATTTCAAGATATCTATTTATTTTTCTTGAATTCAAACTTTACTAAGATAGACTTTTTAAACAAAAATAAATAATATTTATTTATTTTTTTAAAAATATTTTTTTATAATTTGAGGCTTGATATCATAAATGTGAATTATAACATATAATATTAAAATTAATTTATTTAAGGATATATTTTAACAAATCCTGTGTAAGGCACGGGTAATACACTAGTATATATTATAGGAGTAACACTCCTTGCCACGTGTCACGTAGAAAAATGCTCACTGCCTTGTGTCATTTAAACATTTAACCACATCCCATCAAAATATTAATTAAGTTTATTTATTAAAAAATTATATAACGAAATATTAAAATCAAATCTTAATTAAATTGGGCAAACCAATTGGGCCTGTTATACAACAAACATGATTAATCTTAAACGTAATTAGTTTTGATTATAGATTGTGTTATTTCTTAAATTAATTTATATAACAATTAAATTAACACCATATACTACGAATGTACTATTTCTATTAACATATGAATCAATATAATAAAAGGAGAAAAATCAAAATATGAATTATTATACGATTAGATATTTTATTAATGCATTATATAATATTATATGTAAAGTGTACAAATATTTATTGCTTATTATCTACTCTATCTAATAACAAAAAATAGTTTATATATAATCCCTTAAAGAAATATAATAACAAATAATATTTCTATCAAAATTCCGTGCAAGGCACGGGTAATACACTAGTTACTAAAGTAGAGAACATCTAAAGCTGATGTAGCGTGCTGTGGGAGCACTATTTTGAAATGCGGCTCTCACAATTAACGCCGTAAATTCTTTTTAAAAAAAAATCTGTTAATTATTTTGTTCCCCCGATTTTTTTGAAGATCTTCTTATTAGTATATTTACAAGCCACATTTTTATTAATCTTTCTCTAGAAGTTTTGTTTTTACGTTAACTACATCTAATTACGTTTATTTTGTTATATTCCCCCGATTTTTTAAAGATCTTATCAGTATATTTATCGTCCGCGCTTTTAACAATCTTTCTCGAGAAGTTTCGTTTTTATGTTAACTCATCTATATATATACTTATTTCCATAATGTTTCAACCAAATACTAAATTGATCTTCTCTGTTTTTTCAGTGCAGAAACTCTATTATGTCGGTACCATGGATCGACTAATATCAACTTATGATTTCATGGTTCTTGTACGTTCTATTTACCGTTGATTCATTGTTTGATGATTTTCAGTTGCCTTCTGATTTTGTGGTTAAACTATCATATATTATGTGGTCAAAGCGCATCTTTATCCGCATCACACTGATACATGTTTGTATAGTAAGATAGATTGCATAGTACAGTTGAAGCAAAGAGAAAGAAGTTCCTAACATCGTTCAAATTCAGACCAAAATTTGAAACGAATCGTCTCAATCAATGGTGAACCCTAAAATCGAAATTGTGGAGGACATCCGAATGATTTTTTGTCTGAAGAACAAGAAGACATAGGAAGGATTGAAGAAGAGGAAGATCGTTTCATTCTCGATTTCTGTTCTTTTGAGCCAATACAGTTCGTGAAACTGTCTCTTGATTCTGCTGAAGATGATACTCATCTTGTAGTCGTCGGTGAGAAGAGTGGCAAGGTGATTCAAATTCCAAAACCCTAATTTGGCTTTCAATCCTGTACGCGCTTATTTTTCATTGATTGGTTTTCATTTGAAATCATTTTTTGAATCTTTCGATTACTTTTCTCTGAATCTAAATTGCTGACAAACTGTATATTGATATTTGATGGTTGTTTTAAATGGTGGTTAAAGGTGGCAGAGATTACCCACATCCAAGACATGTATGTGAAAACACACCCGTTTGAAAAGACTTCCCATGAGAAGTATTATGAACATGTAATCATCTATGTATTATAGGTTGGTTGGACACAGATAAGTAGTTGTTCATATTTATCATCTACTTAAAACTACAGTTTTGCAGTGTTACTATATAGTATGTAATAAGCCATCCCCATGTGAGTAATGGAAAGAGCTTCTAGAAGTATTATGATCTGAAGCATTGCAGTGCAACTTATAGGATTCTCAATTTGAAGACTGCTCCTCATGTTCCTACTATGGGAGGAGGAATCCAAGGCGCTGTAATTATCCGATCGACAATCATTTCAAAGTGCAATTAAGTTTGATTCATGTTTTATTTTGTAAAAAGAATATAGCTAAGGGAAAAAAAATTACATTAGCAGAAGCTTGAAACATGGTGGGTTCAACCCTCTTTTGCCTCATGTGGTTTAATATATGATATGAAGAAGTTTGATCAATAAAGGGTTTTAATCAAATAAGTTTGCTAATATTTTTTTCCTGTTGTGACTTTCAGGCATCGACAACCTCACCTTCGATCGATTTCCAAAGGAAATTCGTCCAAGTTGTTATTATTTCAACTCCGGCTCTATCCAGTGACGATGACCCCACTACTCTACATCGGGCGCAAATAGCGATGATGATCCTCCACAAGTTGTTTCATGTGAGAATTTGTTATTTCCTGTGAGTACTGAAGTTGCCTACGATGGGCGAAAATTCTGAAATTGGTTTTTGTGAAAAATTGTTATTTACTGTTAAATTTTTCAGTGCTTATGTCTTCTCTACAGATCAGATAACACGCTGGAGATGCCAAGTAGACTCGATGAAGCTAATCCAAGAAGAGGCGACGTCTGTTTTTGTTTTACACAAGGCAATATATCTCAACAACTCCTTTTCCTGCATGAACGGATAGAATTTGAAAATGCATGTATGTGAGGTAGATCTGTAGAGGGTTGATGTAGTCATACTTTGGATTCAAAATGGTACAGAATTTCATTGCTTGCTTTATCAAAATGTTGTCTTTCTTCCCTAGCAATTTGAAGACGCCTGTTAGCAACAGCTAACAAAGTATTGACCTGCACTGATGGAGCAATCTTAGAATAAAAATTCCAGTCAAGGAAACTATAGATTATATCAAACGATATTTAGTTCAAACTTATTTCAAACAATATACTTATTTTAAAACATAAGTTGTATCACAATTTCTTAAAGATTAAAACCTTGTTAATATGGGTTTATTTTTTTACAATTTATTAAAAAAATAATATTTCTTTTAAGCAAATACACTAACTAATATAAATAAGTACACAATTTTATGTGTCCGGATTTAAATCCTTTTTAATTTAGTTGTATCATCGATCAATTAGTCTTGACATTGTAATCACGAACTATCAAGCGGCAGCAGCCTTAACTACTTGCTAAAATAATTCTCCGTTTTTTTAATTGCGTCTTTGATTTTAACTGCATACCGAGCCCATGACCTCTTCTTTATACACTTTACTATTTAAATTTGAAGATATCTATTATTGTATGAATTCAAACTATCGTTCAAATTTATTTATGAAAGTCACGTTGTTGTGAACTTATTATTAAATAAATTGAAATTTTTGAAATTACCGCTATCAATTTTTTTAAGAATAAATTTTTTAAATATTTAAACAAAACAATCGATTTTTATTTGTTTAATTTCGTCAAATATTATTTTTGAGTGTGAAACTTAATATCGTTTTAGGTTTAAAGATTTTATAAAAAAATCTTATACTAATATTTTTTATACCAATATTTATATCATGTATATCCACTAAATTCAAACTTCAAACTTATCATTTAATGAATTTATAAATCTTTCTCACCAAAAAAATAAATTTATAAATCTTTCTCTATCAATAAAAAAAGATACTTACCTAGAATAATGATAACAAAATATTGTTAAATTTTATATTTTTTTTAAAAAAAACAACACAATAGAAATTAATTTGAAATAGGAACAAAAAATATTTTGTATATATTTTATGACACGCAACTATTATTTTAGAAAATACCCGCACACGGTGCGGGAACTAAACTAGTTACTGAGAAAGAAAAGAATTCAATAAACAAGAAAACAACACATACCAGTTTATAGTAATTCACCTAACAATGACTACGTCCACTTTATATATATATTTTACTAAGGAGTTTCAGAATACAGATGAGAGGATGAACGGCATTATTATGAGACAAAGAGAAACGTATAATATATATAGAAACAAAACTCTAGGTTTATACTTGGGCGCCTATAAGACTGAGCCAAACAGGTAAAAAAAAAGAAAAGCACAAACATAAAAAACCCAAACAAGAAGATAGGCCCAATTGAAGGCATGTCAACAATATCTAGTGGGAATGCGTTGAATCAAAAGATAAAGGTGAAGAAAAAAAATGAAACCCAAAAACCCCTTTACCCCTTCCAGTACGCGCTGCCCACGCCACCTACTTGTAACACCCTAAATCCGTAGGACTCGAGGTGCTACTGGGATAGGATCTCACAATGGATCCTGACCCTAGTCTGACAACAATTTCACTGGTCTTACAACAAGACACAAATAGATTAAAAGAAAACATGAAACTGATATATAAATATCAAAAGGTTTATACAAGGTACTGCTGAGTACAATCAAAACATAACGAATATATACAAGATCAAAAGTCCCAAACCCACGAGGACGACCTAGTGTACGGAGCCCTCAGTAGATCACCCTCTCTGGATCACTCTGTAGTTCTCCTAACCTGCGAGGGATCTACAACACGGTATAAAACCGTTAGCTAACCATACACATATATAAGATGAACATAAGCACAATCACATATCAAGAATATTAAACACCTCATCATGATATCACGCATTTACCCATTTTATAATCTTTATCAATATAGTCCAACACTCAAATCGTATATATAAGGATATCAATATGAATATATGTGACACGAGGAATATAACCCTCGCCTCTCGGTGCTAATGCCAGTTGGAGTGGTGATGCGATCACCGTCTCCGTATACCCTATGGGAGTGGAGAAAGTCCTCCCCACAATCCAGAACTGACCTGCCCGTAGAGAACCTCCAGTCTCCTAGCGGGATGAAAGGATAGCTGTCATGGCCCTACAATAGGCAGTCACTAAACCATAGGTCGGTAATAACAATATCACATGCTAGCAAGCATAAACATGCACCACTCATGCAACATCCAATATAGAGATGGAAACTAAGTAAGTCCTATGGACTTACCTCAGTCTCGGAAGTAATCTCAACTAAGATCAACTCTCAGATACGTCCACCCCAATCTGGAGGAAAACACGGCCTATACAAGGCATACATATATACATATCAATCTACTATCACACAAAGGGTCACACCTAGACACAAGGGATCCATAAGGATCATATCCAACTCGTAAACCTCGATAACACTAAACCTCAAAGCCGTAACCGGCATAACTATATCATACTCATCATAAACCGATACCTAGCATGGTACTAGTTCCCTCATACTAGGAAAGGAAAGGAGCTACCCAACTATGGGTAGTCCCGGGACAAGACGCACCTGCGTGATCAAGAGACGCAGGAGCGGAGTAGACAACCCGCAGGCGCGGCAGGGATCAGCCGCAGGCGCGGTGACACGGGACGCAGGCAACGCAGGCAAGGCGCTGGCGCTGCGGCACGTCTTCCGCAGAGGCGTCAACTTCTAGGCGCGGGGGCGGCCTCTGTGCAGAACGTGAACCCGCGGCTTCTCTTTGGCTCTTCACGTGATCAAATCACGTCTTCTTCATTCCAAAGTCACATACAACTATATACATACATAAACCAACATCAAAACCCTTAACATACATCTAGTCTTAAGCTAGGAAGAGGAAATGAAAGAAAGAAAGAAGAGAAAGAGAAGATAGCTCACCACACTTGTGGTCCTAGGCTACAGGGAAGATCAACACACACCACAGCTGGCTTCCAAGCTCAGCAACAAACATCACTAGCATCATCAAACACCAAGGTCACACAAAACTCTCTTCCACACTCAAGAAACCAAGACAAGATCAAGGAGAAACAAGGGAGAGGCAATGAGGACGTGAGAAGCTGAAGAAAGAAGTGTGAAACCCTTGCTCACGAAGCCAAGGGAAGAATAAGAAGAGGAAAGGTAAAGCACGGGTCAAGGAGTCAACAAAACCGGCTGCAGCCGTCGGAAACCGCAGGGGCGGTTCCTTGAGCCGCAGGGGGGTAAACCCGCAGGGGCGGCAGTTAGGCTCGCGGGTACGGAAAGACCAATCTCGGCCAAGCCAATCTCGGCTAAGGACCAAGACTCGGTCCGAAAGAATATGACTCTTATAAGATCATAAACATATCGCAAGGCATAGAGGAATCATATCTCTAGCCGTATCACATCCATAACAGAAAGGCATGGAGGAAGAACATCTCCAACACTACTATGTCCATCAAGACAACATGGAGGAAAGAACCATCTCCAGCTAAACCTATCATATCACAATAGCATGGAGGAAAGAACCATCTCCAGCTATAAATAATAGTCATACTAGCACAACAAGATCTAATAAGATCATAATCACATCAAAGCTAGCATGAAATAAATACATCATAGCATATAAGCATGTAAGCACATAAGACTCACCAAGCTAGTACTAAGATCTACTCGGTGATCCTACTGGTACACCTATCTCGGCATAGAACTCTGTTTATATGGAGATGCTAAAGCACAAACACACATCAGAAAGGATAAACACTTCAGCATGATATCAAACATTTACCCGGTTAATTATCTTTTAATAAGTTGAATCACTTAATCGTATAAATAGATATATATATAAAGATAGGTGACACGAGGAATATAATCCGTTACCTAACTATACACGTATATATAGAGATGCTAAAGCACAAACACACATCAGAAAGGATAAACACTTCAACATGATATCAAACATTTACCCGGTTTATTATCTTTTAATAAGTTGAATCACTTAATCGTATAAATAGATATATATATAAAGATAGGTGACACGAGGAATATAATCCTCGCCTCTAAGTACTCTAACCAGCTGGAGTAGTATCAGCACACCTCCCGTGTACCCTGTGGGAGTGGTGAGGGTCCTTCCTTTATACCAGATCTGGCCTGACTATAGAGAACCTCCCAGACTCCACTACGGGATGAATGGGAAAGATTATCACGGCCACTACAATGGACGGTCAATATAATATAGGTCGGTGACTATCATAATCATAAGCATGCTATAAAGCATATAACAAATACCACTCAAGCATACATCCAATATAAGGATAGTAGCTAAGTAAGTCCTATGGACTTACCTCGATCTCAAAAGTAACTCAAGTACGAACACTCCCAGAAACGTCCACTCCAAACTGGAGGACAGCACAACCTATACAAGGCACACATATATATATCACAATCCTATCACAAAAGGGTCACACCTAGACCCAAGGGATCCATAAGGGATCATATCCAGCTCGTAACCTCAAGGCCGTAACCGGCATATCTATATCATACTCGTCATAAACCGATACCTAGCATGGTACTAGTTCCTCATGCTAGAAAGGAAAGGAACTACCTAACTATAGGTAGCCCCGGGACAAGACGCACCTGCGTGATCTAAGGACGTAGGGGCGGAACACAGGAAACCGCGGGCGCGGCGGCACTCAACCGCGGGGGCGGTGACAAAGGTCGCTGGCAATGCAGGCACGGCGCTGGCACGGCGCGGGCGCTGCGGCACGTCTTCCGCAGGGGCGGTGACTTCTGGCCACGGGGGCGGCGACAGTGCAGAATGAAACCTCACGGCTTTTCTTTAGCTCTTCACATGATCAAATCACGTCTTCATTCGTCCACAACCACATCCATACACACACATACACATTCCAATATCAATCTATGATCCATTCATCTAATCCTAAGCTAAGGAAGGAAGAACAAGAAAGAAAGAAAGAAAGAAAGGAAAAGCGAGATGCTCACCTCAACTGCTGGGATCACCCAAGGGAAGTACAACACACTCTCAGCTGGCATCACAAGCTCAACAATCATACATAAGAACAACCTCAGCAAAGCCACACCACAACTCCCTTGCAAACTTTAAGAGAACTCACACACAAGATCAAGGAGATGAAGGAGGAAACAAGAAGGACGTAAGGCTGGGAAAAGGAATGGAAACCCTTGCTCACGAGCCACAGAAGAGGCTTAAGAATAAAGGAAAGGAGAAGGTAAAGCACGGTCAAAGAGTCAACAAAACCGGCTGCAACCGCCGGAAACCGCAAGGGCGGTCCCATGAGCCGCAGGGGCGGGAACCCGCAGGGGCGGTGGTCAAGCCCGCGGGTGCGGAAAGGCCAATCTCGGGCCAAAGCCAATCTCGGTTATGATCCGATCTAGGTCCGAAAGAAAAGGGCTCTAACACGCTCTCTAATCAATGCTACACGAGCCATATCATCCTGAATCTGATCAGGTGCCAAACCACTAACACTGCTCTGCTCATCCCAGCATAACGGGGTACGACATCTCTGTCCATACAAAGCCTCATATGGGGCCATCCCAATAGATGCATGCCAGCTGTTGTTGTAGGAGAACTCAACAAGTGAGAGATGATCTGTCCACACTTGCCCCCAATCCAACACACAAGCTCGCAACATATCCTCCAGGGTCTGAATGGTCCTCTCTGACTGACCATCTGTCTGAGGATGGAACGCAGTTGTGAAGTGCAAACTCGTCCCCAGGGCAGTCTGAATCTGCTGCCAAAATCTCGAGGTAAATCGTCCATCTCTATCTGAGACGATCGTCCTCGGTTCGTCTCACTATCTGCCTAGTGTACTCCTCAGCTAATCTGCTTACCGGCCACGTCTCCCTAATAGGAATGAAACGTGCCGTCTTCATCAATCTATCCACAATAACCCAGATGGCATCAAAACTTCGGCTCAGCCTCAGTCCAGTCACAAAATCCATGGTGACATCCTTCCACTTTCTCTGTGGAACAGGAAGTGGATGGAGCTCACCTCCAGGTCTGAAATGCTCAAGCTTGACCTGCTGGCAAGTCGCACACTGTGCCACAAATTTGGCCACATCGGGCTTCAGCCCTCCCCACCAATATAAACGTCTCAATCTTGATACATCTTACTCGTACCTGGATGTACCGAGTAAGGTGTACAATGAGCCTCCTTTAAAATCCTTTGCCTCAGCTCTGTATCATCAGGTACACAGACGCGACCGCGGCGCCTCAAAACTCCATCTGCTCCAAGAAGGAACTGTGGTGCCTCATCCCGAGACATCCTATCTCGTATCCTCATCAATGTCGGGCAGGTCTCCTACTTCTGTTGGATCTCGCCCAACAAATCAAGAAGGACCTCTAAAGTACGCAGCTGGGCATCCTCATCAGGAAACTGGATGTCCAACTCTAACCAGATCAGATCTCTCTGCAACTGATGCTGAACTATCAATCTAGCAATCGCCTACTCTCGAGGCGTCTTCCTGCTCAGGGCGTCGGCGACAACGTTCGCCTTCCCTGGATGGTACAGAATCTCCAGATCAAAATCCTTGATCAGCTCGAGCCACCTACGCTGGCGGTTATTCAATTCCCGCTGCGTGAAAATATACTTCAGACTCTTATGGTCTGTGAAGATCTGACATGTAGCACCATACAGGTAATGTCTCCAGATCTTCAATGCATGAACTACCGCTGCCAACTCCAGATCATGAGTCGGGTAGTTCTCCTCATACGTCTTCAACTGTCGAGACGCATGTGTTATCACTCTGCCCCGCTGCATCAAAACACATCCCAAGCCTAGCTTGGATGCATCATTGTATGCCATAAAATCCTCAATACCCTCTGGCTGTGCCAAAATAGGAGCAGAAGTCAAACGCCTCTTTAACTCCTCAAAACTCTGCATGCACTGATCAGACCACACAAATCTGGTAGCCTTCCAAAGCAAACTCGTCAGTGGACGGGCGATCACAGAAAATCCCTCCAAAAAGCGTCTGTAATAACCGGCTAGGCCAAGGAAACTACGTACTTCCTTGACGTTCGTCGGTGTCTTCCAAGCTGCTACTGCCTCTATCTTCGCTGGATCCACCTTGATCCCCTCAGCTGAAATCACATGACCTAGAATGCTACCTCTAGCATCCAGAACTCACACTTAGAGAACTTAGCATAAAGTTCTTTATCCCGCAAAACCTGCAATACAGTCCTCAGATGTCCTGCATGCTCCTCTCCACTGCGAGAGTATACTAGAATGTCATCAATGAAAACCACCACAAACTGATCCAGGAAGTCGATGAAGATACTGTTCATCAACTCCATAAAGAAGGTTGGGGCATTTGTAAGCCCAAATGACATCACTACAAACTCGTAGTGGCCATATCTGGTCCAGAATGTTGTCCTGTGCACATCCTGCTCCCTCACCCTCAGCTGGTGATACCCGGAACGCAGGTCAATCCTGGAGAACACAGTCGCTCCCTGTAGCTGATCTAACAAATCATCAATACGAGGCAGTGGATACTTGTTCTTGATGGTCACCTTGTTCAGCTCTTTGTAATCTATACATAACCTCAGTGATCCGTCCTTCTTCCGTACGAAGAGGACAGGTGCTCCCCATGGGGACACGCTAGGGCGAATGAAGCCCTTCTCAGCCAACTTCTGGAGTTGCTTCTTCAGCTCCAGCATCTTAACTGGCGCCATCCGGTATGGGGCCTTCGAGATGGGTCTCGTACCAGGCTCTAACTCAATCCCAAAATCCACACTCCTCTGAGGCGGCTAGCTGAACGGCTCAGCAAACACATCTGTGAACTCACAAACAACTAGGATGTCCTCTACAGCTGGACTCTCCCCCTCCTTCATGGCATAACACCAGAAGGCCTCGAAAGCCTGTGCAATCAGTCTCAGTGTCTATATAACACTAGTAACCGTACCTGTCTTTCCAAGGTCCCAACCTCGGAAAACCTCTATCTAGCCTAACTCGGTAGAGAGGGTAACAGTCCTCCTACCTACATCTAGGACTGCAGAGTGTCTATCCATCCAGTCCATACCTAGGATGACTTCTTCATGCTCTAATGGCATGACAAAGAAGTCAACTAGTAACACACGGGTCCCTACAGAAATGGGACAACCGTGAATCTCACGGGTACCTCTGACCCTACCACCATCGGGTAACCTTATAATAAAGGGCATTCCCTCAACTGTATCTAAACCAAGACGCTCTACACAGGCATCAGAATTAAAAGAGTGCGTAGCACCAGTATCAAATAAAACTATAACAGGTAAACCATGAATCAGAATGGTACCTATAGCAGTAGGTGCAGCTGGCTCCTCTGCACTCCTCAACTCAAAAACACGACCCTGTGGGCCTCTGGTATCAGTGGTGCCCCCACCACGACCTCTGCCTCTACTCGGCCCAGGAGTAGATCCCTGAGTCGAAGGGCGATCTGGGACCCTCTGTTGTCCCTGTATCTGCTGCTGCTGCTGAGGGGGAATCTGCCCACCTCCCGCTACACTGGCAGGAGAAGAACCCTGCTGAGATGAAGTTCTGCCCTGGCGGCAGTAAACGGCTCGATGACCCTGTCTACCACAGGTAAAACACGTCACTAATGGCCTCGTGCACTCTGGCCTCATATGTCCTGGATCTCCACAATTATAGCACTGTCGTCCCTTCTCTATAGCTGGTGCAGATACAGAACGACCCTGGCGTCTCTGACTACGCCCAACACTAGCAGCTCTAGCAGTACCACTGGCCTGCCCCGTACGCTGTCTCTTCTCAGACCCTCCGGCCTGAGAAGCTCTCCTCTGACCAGCTCTCTCAATCATAGTCTGCAGCTCTGTCCTGATAGTCCATCGAGGAGTCACAGTGAAAACCCGCCATATAGGCTCGGAAAACCATCCCTCAATCGTCGAGAGAAAGGATAAACATGTTGATCAGCAGGAGGTGCAGTTGGACCCAGTAAAGCCAACTCCTCCTGAAACCTCATGATGGCCTCTGAGACTGGTACATCATCAAATCCAGCCTCAACAAAGTCGCGCAGTTTCTCCCTCCTCAGTGAGGCAGGGCAGAAACGCTCTCTCATCATAGTCCTCACCTGGTCATAATTGAGAACCTGACTCCGTACTGACATCCACCAGTGCTGTGCCAGATCTCTGAACAAAGTCTGCACCAACTCTATCTGCTTGTCAGCTAGACATTTGATAGACTCTAAAGCCGAGTCTACATGCCCTATCCACAGCTCCACCTCTAACCCCACCTTCCCAGAGAAAGGGGGTACTCCCAATTTATGAAATGCCTTCAACCAACTGTCTGGTCGAGGCCATCTATGCTCCTCTCGAACCAGAGGAATCTCAGCAGCAGGTGCCGGTACAGCTGGCACCTGAGTCACTGTATGGGATCTCCCAGTGGATCCCTCATGTGCGGGCAGATCAGAAGCACGTCTGCCCGCCCTGGCGGCCTCCTCTACCCGTCTGATATACTCTCGGAAGGCGGGTCCCTCCATGGAGACACGATCTGAGCCATCTGACCGGGCTCCCTGTGATTCCTGCCTCCCAGCTGCCCCATTCCCAGTCTCGGGAACGACACTCTCAACAACATCGTCGTGAATCTCCTCTGCTGCACGTAGATCAACAGCAAGAGTCCTACCCCGTCCTCTACCTAGAGGGCGTCTACCTCTACCTCGTCCAACTGCAGGTAAGGCTTTAGTATGAACCATCTGCAGAGGACATAAACCTAACTTAGAAGGCTATATATATGCCGTATGTATAGATATATATATCACACATCACATCAGATAGTATCTATCTATATATATATACGTATACTGTCGAGATATTCAGAGGGGTGATGGCTTCACGTACACACTAACCCAAAATGTTTGTACTCATTTCAAACCAAATATCTTTTGAAAAGTCATACCCCTTTCGGGTTCTGTTTATTTATCTAGTGGACCTTTATCGCAGATTACAAGTGTCATTGTTGTCAACCTGGGCTCTGATACCAACTTTGTAACACCCCAAATCCGTAGGACTCGAGGTGCTACTAGGCTAGGATCTCACAATGGATCCTGACCCTAGCCTAACAACAATTTCACTGATCTTACAACAAGACACATATAGATTAAAACAAAACATGAAACTGATATATAAATATCAAAAGGTTTATACAAGGTACTACTGAGTACAATCAAAACATAACGAATATATACAAGATCAAAAGTCCCAAACCCACGAGTACGACCTAGTGTACGGAGCCCTCAGTAGATCACCCTCTCTGGATCACTCTGCAGTTCTCCTAACCTGCGAGGGATCTACAACACGGTATAAAACCGTTAGCTAACCATACACATATATAAGATGAACATAAGCACAATCACATATTAAGAATATTAAACACCTCATCATGATATCACGCATTTACCCATTTTATAATCTTTATCAATATAGTCCAACACTCAAATCGTATATATAAGGATATCAATATGAATATATGTGACACGAGGAATATAACCCTCGCCTGTCGGTGCTAATGCCAGTTGGAGTGGTGATGCGGTCACCGTCTCCGTATACCCTTTGGGAGTGGAGAAAGCCCGCCCCACAATCCAGAACTGACCTGCCCGTAGAGAACCTCCAGTCTCCCAACGGGATGAAAGGATAGTTGTCACGGCCCTACAATAGGCAGTCACTAAACCATAGGTCGGTAATAACAATATCACATGCTAGCAAGCATAAACATGCACCACTCATGCAACATCCAATATAGAGATGGAAACTAAGTAAGTCCTATGGACTTACCTCAGTCTCGGAAGTAATCTCAACTAAGATCAACTCTCAGATACGTCCACCCCAATCTGGAGGAAAACACGGCCTATAAAAGCCATACATATATACATATCAATCTACTATCACACAAAGGGTCACACCTAGACACAAGGGATCCATAAGGATCATATCCAACTCGTAAACCTTGATAACACTAAACCTCAAAGCCGTAACCGGCATAACTATATCATACTCATCATAAACCGATACCTAGCATCGTACTAGTTCCCTCATACTAGGAAAGGAAAGGAGCTACCCAACTATGGGTAGTCCCGGGACAAGACGCACTTGCGCGATTAAGAGACGTAAGATCGGAGTAGACAACCCGCAGGCGCGGCAGGGATCAGCCGCAGGCGCGGCGACACGGGACGCAGGCAACGCAGGCAAGGCGCTGGTGCTGGCGGCTTCTAGGCGCGGGAGCGGCCTCTGTGCAGAACGTGAACCCGCGGCTTCTCTTTGGCTCTTCACGTGATCAAATCACATCTTCTTCATTCCAAAGTCACATACAACCATATACATACATAAACCAACATCAAAACCCTTAACATACATCTAGTCTTAAGCTAGGAAGAGGAAATCAAAGAAAGGAAGAAGAGAAAGAGAAGATAGCTCACCACACTTGTGGTCCTAGGCTGCAGGGAAGATCAACACACACCATAGCTGGCTTCCAAGCTCAGCAACATACATCACTAGCATCATCAAACACCAAGGTCAAACAAAACTCTCTTCCAAACTCAAGAAACCAAGACAAGATCAAGGAGAACCAAGGGAGAGGCAAGGAGGATGTGAGAAGCTGAAGAAAGAAGTGTGAAACCCTTGCTCATGAAGCCAAGGGAAGAATAAGAAGAGGAAAGGTAAAGCACGGGTCAAGGAGTCAACAAAACCGGCTGCAGCCGTCGGAAACCGCAGGGGCGGTTCCTTGAGCCGCAGGTGCGGAAACCCGCAGGGGCGGCAGTCAGGCCCGCGGGTGCGGAAAGGCCAATCTCGGCTAAGAACCAAGACTCGGTCCGAAAGAATAGGGCTCTTACACTACTCCCTTTTTTCTTCGACCAAGATACAAAATCCCCAAAGGCAAACCCTAGCCGCCATCCAGGTGGAGATGGCATCCTCAAATCCGCCGAATTGCAAGATGCTAAAACCTCCTACAGTCGAATCGATCAAATCCCAATTCATATCAGGTCCCTACTACTGTAGAGGCTTATCGCCTTTGTGCGGCGATGGATCTGGCGTCCAATGTCCGATACGGTTAAAGAAGGAGGGAGATGGTAGGCCCGTTACCGATTCCCATATAAAAAGACACGGAAGAAAGCGGTAGGACTATACTACATATACGGGTCCATGGGGAAAGCTGTTGCTCTGAATTTGTGGATCGGAAAAGATTTGCTCCAGGGTCTCGTACCTTCGTCAAAGTTTATTTCGAATCTCTCTTCCGATGAGAAGACCGATTCAGGCGTGGCCAACATACATGACCTTCCCGATTTTGAAAGTCGTTTGTCGCTTGGATGAGGGTTTGCTGCTCATGGACGCCTTCACCCCTTCACCTCTGGTTTGCTCTGAGCTAAAATGGTCGATGTTTACCAACTTTGGCATTCCAAGCTCTCTCTATGCGTCTAACTACAACAAGAACGTCAATCCTTACAATCCTAAGTTACCTCCTTCCATTCTCTTGCTCTAATATATGGTCTGCTGGATCTCTTGTCATTTTTGCTTATGCAATAAGGATATTGAGTTTATGACCCTTAAGCTGAAATATAAACCTAGATATTCCTACGTGATTTGTGTGAACAAATTGTTTATATGGCACAGGAGATTGGTTCTTGATAATGGTTTCAGGTGCCATGGGAGAGAACCCCATTCTTTTTATTTTAACAAATCTATATGTTTGCTCTCGTGGCTCACAAGCCTTACCAATCTAAAAAATGCAAATTCATACATAAGTTTATCCTTATTTCTGCTCGATCTAGCCAAGATAAATCGTTAGAGGTTCAACTAGTTTTCTCTTTTCCAAGTGATGATTCTATACACCGTGGTTTACTTGGTGATTTTTATTTTTGTCAAGCACCATCCCTGCAATGACTATATGTTTTATTCATGTTTGATTGATTCAGATATTGTCATTAATCTCATTCTTCTACATGTGAGTTTCTGCAATTGTCTCTCTATGATTGTGTATAGGCTTATGTCTATTACCCATCGAAGTTTATTACTTCACCCCTTTGACTCCTTTGATGACTCTACATCCTATGTGTTGGGTTATAGGGGTGGAGGCTGCTTTAAAAAGTTGTGATTTTGCCGAGTTCTTTAGTAACTAGCTATATTGTGATTTTCTATGGCTGTTGAAGGATACTTTTATCCATCGAATCTGGGTTAGGAAGTGCTACTCTTGCTTGAACCCCTTGTTGACTCACCCATTATAAATAATTGCTATGGATTTGACCAATCCGACTCCAACAAATCTAAAAAACTATCATCCTCTTACCATATGATTGTTCAGGAAAGTTTATTGCTTTCTTGTTTTCATAGAAGTACAAACCAAAAAGTAAGAAAGCTTGATGACTCGAGTGGTTTCTCTATAAAAAAGACTATGTTGGCTTGCTTCTTGCATAATATGTTTTTACAATTGCTCTACTTCCTAATGACCATGTCATTTCTACAGGATTTCGAAAAGGACCAGATAATCAGTTTGACCAACATATGTGACTACATCAAATTCAACCACCACTCTATCGATAGTTGTACTTGTAAAAGCCTTAGTATTTAGGAGCCGAGCTAGGATGTAGCCGCTCCCGCGGGTCCGTGGTGACGCCTCTGCAGCTCGTCCAGTGATCCGCCCCTGCGGCCAAGGAACTCGCCCCTACGGTTTCCTGCGGCTGCAGCCGACTTTATTGACTCTTGACCCGTGCTTTACTCTCTTTCCTTTCCTTCTTTCTTAGCCTTTCCCTTGGCTTGCTGAGCAAGGGTTCCATCTTCATTTCTTCAGCTTTCTCGCGTCCTTCTTCTCTCTTCTCCTTCTCCTTGATCTTGCTTGAGTTTCCTTGTTTTGGAAGAGTTGGTTGTGTGGCTTTAGTGGATGTTGATGTGTGGATGTGTACTGCTGAGCTTGGGAGTCAACTGTTGGTGTTTGTGATCATTTATTGCGTAGGCCATTGCAGTAGGTAAGCTTCTCGCTTCTTCTTCCTCTTTTTCTTCATTGAATTCCTCTTCCTTAGCTTAGGATTAGATATGTTGGATGCATATTGATGTTAGAATGTGTATGTATATGTATGTGTTTGGATATGGAATTGAGAAGACGTGATTTGATCACGTGAAGAGTGGAAGAGAAGTCGGGAGGTTGCGCTCTGCACTGTCGCCGCCCCCGCGCCTGGAAGCCGCCGCCCCTGCGGGACTTTGTCACCGCACATGCGCCGGAAGCTGCCGCCCCTGCGGCCACGGTCACCGCTCCTGCGTCAGTGTGCCGTCGCGCCTGCGGTTGCCTTTGCTTCGCCCCTGCGTTCCTCTCGTCACGCAGGTGCGTCTTGTCCCGGATCTACTAGAGTAGTATGGATCCATTCCTTTCCTAGTATGAGGGTTAGTAGCATTCTAGGTATGTGTATGAGGATAGGATGTTGATGAGGACGATATCGATATATGCCGGTGATGGCTTTAAGGTTTAGTTGTTTATCGAGGTTATAAGTTGGATATGATCCTTATGGATCCCTTGGGTCTAGGTGTGACCCCTTTGATTGATAGGAGATTTGATATCTCTTTATGCCTTGTTATTAGGTAGTGTTGTCCTCTAGAGTTGGAGTTGATCGTGGTTGAGATTACTTCGAGGTTGAGGTAAGTCCATAGGACTTACTTAACTACCATCCCTATATTGGATGTATGCATGAGTGATGTTTGATATATGCTTGATAGCATCTGATGATTGATTATTACCAACCTATGGTTTAGTGACCGCCCATTGTAGGGCTGTGATAACTTGTCCTGTCATCCCGCTGGGAGACAGGGAGGTTCTCTGCGGACAGGCCAGATCTGGAATTGGGACGGACACCTACCACTCCCTTAGGGCATACGGGAAAGTGTTAACAGATTACCACTACAACTGGTAATAGCACCGAGAGGCGAAGATTATATATTCCTCGTGTCACATATATTCATATACATGTATATACGATTTGAGTGTTGGACTTTATAAAGATAATTAACCGGGTAAATGTGTGATAGCATGATGATGTGTTTATTATTCTTGAAGTGTGTTTGTGCTTTTGCATCTTCTATATATATGTGTATGGTTAGCTAACGGTTTTATACCGTGTTGTAGATCTATTGTAGGTTAGGAGAGCTGCAGAGTGATCTAGATGGGGTGATCCGCTGAGGGATCCGTACACTGGGTTGCGAGGGTTTTGGGGTTTTTGTATGTACAGTACATGTTTATTTTGTACTCAGCGGTTCTTCTGTAAACCTTTTGATTTATATATATATATACAGGTTGATGTTTTGGTTTTAATCTATCTGTGCCTTGTTGTAAGATCCAGTGAACTTGTTGTCAGGCTAGGGTCAGGATCCATTGTGAGATCCTAGCCCAGTAGCACCCCGAGTCCTACGGATTTGGGGTGTTACAAAGTTGGTATCACAACCTTAGGTTGACAACAATGACACTTGCAATCTGCGATAAAGGTCGAATAGATAAATAAACAGAACCCGAAAGGGGTCTGACTTTTCAAAAGGTTTTTGGTTTGAAATGAGTACAAATGTTTTGGGATAGCGTGTACGAGAAGCCATCACCACTCTGAAGACCTTGGCAGCATAGATAAATATATAGATATTATGTTGTGATTGACTTTATAAATATCTATAAATATGGCATATATATACTCTTCTGAGTTAGGTTTATATCATCTGCAGATGGTTCGGACTAGAGCCTTACCTGCTTTTGGACGAGGTAGGGGTAGAACCCCTCTAGGTAGATGACGGAGAAGGATTCCCGCTGGGGATACACGTGCAGCGGAGGAGACTCGCGAGGATGTTGCTGAGAGTGTCATTCCTGAGATTGGGAACGGTGCAGCCGGGAGCCAGAGATCACAGAGAGTCCAGTCAGATGACTCGGATCGTGTCTCCATGGGAGATCAGAGTTCCGTGCTCATATCAGACAAGTAGAGGAGGCTGCCAGAGCAGGTAGACGTGCCCCTGATCTGCCGGCACGGGAGGGATCATCTGAGAGATCCCATGGAGCGACTCAGGTGCCACCTGCACGGGCATATGCTGCTGAGATCGCTAGAGTTCCAGAGGAGTATTGAGGTCCTCGACCAGACACTTGGTTGAAGGCATTTCACCAGATGGGTGTACCCCCTTTCTTCGGGAAGGTGGGGTTAGAGGTAGAGTTATGGATCGGACATGTAGACTCAGCTTTGGAGTCTATTAGATGTCCAGCAGACACACAGATAGAGTTGGTGCAGATTCTATTCAGAGATTTGGCACAGCACTGGTGGAGATCAGTACGGGGTCGGGTTACCATCTATGACTAGATGAGGACCATGATCAGAGAGCGTTTTTCCCCTACCTCACTGAGGAGGGAGAAACTGCGGGATTTTATCGAGGCTGGATTTGAGGATGTACCAGTCTTAGAGGCTATCCGGAGGTTCCAGGAGGAGCTGACTTTGCTGGGTCCAGCTGCACCTCCTGCATATCAGCATGTGTATCTTTTCTCCCTATGACTGAGGGATGCTACCCAGACTTACATGGCGGGGTTTCACTGTGAGAGCTTTATGGATTATCAGGACAGAGCTTCCGATTATGAGAGGGAGCGGGCTGGGCAGAGGAGAGCTTCTCAGACCGGAGGGTCTGTGAAGAGACAGCGGACTGGGAAAACCAGTGGTGCTGGTGGGGCAATTAGTGCCGGGCGAGGCCAGAGTCGCTAGAGTTGTCCCTCATCTGCACCGGCTACAGATAAGGGACGTTAGTGCTTCAACTGTGGTGGTTATGGACACATACGACCAGAGTGTACGAGACCGCCAATGACCTGCTACACTTGTGGCCGACCGGATCATAAAGTTGTCTTCTACAAACATGGTTGTGTTTCATCTCAACAGGGTTCTTCTCCTACTAGTGTAGCAGGGGGTGGGCAGAGACCACCTCAACAGCAGGAGACACAAGGACAGCAGAGGGTCCCAGATCGTCCTACAACTCGGGGATCTGCTCTTGGGCCGAGTAGGGGCAGAGGTCGTGGTGGGAGTACCACGGACACCAGAGGAACTCAAGGCAAAGCTTTTGAGCTGAGGAGTGCAGAGGAGCCAGCTGTATCGACTGCTACAGGTACCATCCTGATTCATGGTTTACCTGTTAGAGTTTTATTTGATACGGGTGCTACGCATTCTTTTATATTTGAGGCATGTGTTGAGCGTCTGAGTTTAGATACGACTGAGGGAATACCCTTTAGTATAGGGTTACCCGATGGTAGTAGGGTCAGAGGTACCCGTGAGATCCGTGATTGTCCCATTTTTGTAGGGACCCATATGTTACTTATTGACTTCTTTGTCATGCCATTAGTGCATGAAGAAGTCATTTTGGGTATGGACTGGATGGATAGACATCAGGCAGTATTAGATGTAGGTAGGAGGACTGTGACCCTCTCTACCGAGTTAGGCCAGATAGAGGTTTTCCGAGGTTGGGACCTTCGAAAGTCAGGCATGGTTATCAGTGCGATCCGGACAGCAGGATTGATTGCACAGGGTTGTGAGGCCTTCTGTTGTTATGTCATGAAGGAGGGGGAGAGTCCAGAATTAGAGGATATCCTAGTGGTCTATGAGTTTACAGATGTTTTTGCTGAGCCGTCCAGTTTGCCGCCTCAGAGAAGTGTGGACTTTGGCATTGATTTAGTGCCTGGTACGAGACCGATCTCGATGGCCCCATATCGGATGGCGCCTCTCGAGATGTTGGAGCTGAAGAAGCAACTCGAGGAGTTGGATGAGAAGGGTTTCATTCGCCCTAGCGTATCTCCATGGGAAGCACCTGTCCTCTTCGTACGGAAGAAGGACGGATCGTTAAGATTGTGTATTGATTACAGGGAGCTGAACAAGGTGACCATAAAGAACAAGTATCCATTGCCTCGTATTGATGACTTGTTAGATCAGCTTCAGGGAGCGACAATATTCTCTAGGATTGACCTGCGTTCAAGATATCACCAGCTAAGGGTGAGAGAGAAGGATGTGCACAAGACAGCATTCCGGACCAGATATGGACACTACGAGTTTGTAGTGATGCCATTTGGGCTTACGAATGCCCCAGTAGTCTTCATGGAGTTGATGAACATCATATTCATACACTTCCTCGATCAGTTTGTTGTGGTCTTCATAGATGATATTTTGGTGTACTCCCGCAACAGAAAGGAGCATGCAGGACAGCTGAGGATTGTATTACAAGCTTTACGAGATAGAGCACTTTATGCTAAGTTTTCGAAGTGCGAGTTCTGGATGCCAGAGGTTGCATTCCTGGGTCATATTGTTTCCGCCGAGGGAATCAAGGTTGATCTGGCGAAGATTGAGTCAGTAGCAGCCTGGACGACACCGACGAACGTCAAGGAAGTACGTAGCTTTCTTGGCCTAGCCGGTTATTACCGACGCTTTGTGGAGGGGTTTTCTGTGACTGCCCGTCCACTGACGAGTCTGCTGAGGAAGACTACTAGATTTGTATGGTCTGAGTAGTGTATGCAGAGTTTTGAGGAGCTGAAGAGACGTCTGACTTACGCTCCTATTTTGGCACACCTAGAGGGTACAACAGATTTTGTGGTTTACAATGATGCATCCAAGCTAGGCTTGGGATGTGTATTGATGCAGCGAGGCAGAGTAATTGCGTATGCATCTAGACAGCTGAAGACGTATGAGGAGAACTACCCGACTCATGATCTGGAGTTGGCAGCAGTAGTTCACGCACTGAAGATCTGGAGACATTACCTATATGGTGCTACATGTCAGATCTTCACAGACCATAAGAGTCTGAAGTATATTTTCACGCAGCGGGAATTGAATAACCGCCATCGTAGGTGGGTTGAGCTGATCAAGGACTTTGATCTGGAGATCCTGTATCATCCGGGAAAGACGAATGTTGTCGTCGACGCCTTGAGTAGGAAGATGCCTCAAGAGAAGGCGATTGCGAGATTGACAGTTCAACGTCAGTTACAAAGAGACCTGATCTGGTTAGAGTTGGACATCTAGTTTCCTGATGAGGATGCCCAGTTGAGTACATTAGAGGTTCTTCCTAATCTGTTGGGTGAGATCCAACAAAAGCAGGAAACCTGCCCGGCATTGATGAGGATCCGGGAGAGGATGTCTCGGGATGAGGCACCACAGTTTCTTCTAGGGGCAGATAGAGTGATGAGACGCCGCGGTCGCGTTTGTGTACCCGCTGATGCGGATTTACGCTAGAGGATATTACAGGAGGCTCACTGTACGCCTTATTCAGTGCACCCATGTACGAGTAAGATGTACCAGGACTTGAGACGTTCATATTAGTGGGGAGGGTTGAAGCCTGATGTGGCCAGATTTGTGGCCCAGTGTGCGATCTGTCAGCAAGTCAAGATCGAGCATAGTAGAACTGGAGGTGAACTCCATCCACTGCCTGTACCACAGAAGAAGTGGGAGGATGTCACCATGGACTTTGTTACTGGCCTGAGACCGAGCAGGAGTTTTGATGTCATCTGGGTTATAGTGGACAGATGGATGAAGACGGCACATTTTATCCCTATCCGGGAAACGTGGACAGTGAGCAGATTAGCAGAGGAGTACACTAGACAAATAGTGAGACTTCATGGTGTACCGAGGACGATCGTCTCAGACAGAGATGGGCGATTTACCTCGAGGTTTTGGCAGCAGATTCAGACTGCCCTGGGGACAAGTTTGCACTTCACTACTGCGAATCATCCTCAGACAGATGGTCAGTCAGAGAGGACCATTCAGACACTGGAGGATATGCTGCGAGCTTGTGTGTTGGACTGGGGACAAGTGTGGACGGTTCATCTCCCACTAGTTGAGTTCTCGTACAACAACAGCTGGCATGCATCGATTGGGATGGCCCCATATGAGGCACTGTATGGACAGAGATGTCGCACGCCGTTATGTTGGGATGAGTCTAGCAGTGTTAGTGGTTTGACACCGGATCAGATTCAGGATGATGTGGCTCGTGTAGAACCGATTAGAGAGAGGATGTTGACTGCACAGAGCTGTCAGAAGTCATATGTAGATAGGAGGCGTAGACCCCTAGAGTTCAGAGTGGGAGCCCATGTGTGGCTGAGAGTGTCTCCGACCCGAGGCGTTAGACGTTTTGGCATTAAGGGGAAGTTGAGCCCCCGATATGTCGGACCGTTTGAGATTATGGACCGGGTTGGGAGTGCATTATACATATTGCTTTGCCTCCGAGATTAGAGGGTGTTCACCCTGTGTTTCACGTGTCTCAGCTGAGGGAGTATATACCAGATCCGAGACACATTGTGAGTTATGATGATTTGGTGGTCGAGCCGGACCACACTTTTGTTGAACAACCGATTGTAGTCCTAGAACGAGGTATGAGACACCTGCGTTCGAAAGACATTCCTATGATGAGGATACAATGGTCGAGACGAGGACCTGATGAGGCTACCTGGGAGACTGAGGAAAGTATCTAGAGGAACTATCCAGATTTTTATGCCGAGATAGATGTACCAGTAGGATCGACGAGTAGATCTTGGTACTATCTTGGTGAGTGTTATGCTTATGTGCTTATATGCTATGATGTGTTTATTTTCGTACTAGCTATGATGTGATTTGTGATCTTATTAGATCTTGCTGTGCTAGTGCGATTGCTATTTATAGCTGGAGATGGATCTTTCCTCCATGTTATTGTTATACGATTAGGGTTCAGCTGAAGATGGTTATTCCTCCATGCTATTTTAATGGACATAGTCTTGCTGGAGATGTTTTTCCTCCATGCCCCTCTGCTATAATAATGATTTGGCTAGAGATGTTTTTCCTCTATGCCCTTGTGATGTGATGATGGCTGTGCTAGGGATGGTTTACCTCTATGCCTTAGATAGTTTAGTGATCTTGCTGGTGGAGATGATGATTTCCTCCATGCTCGTGTTTGAGGTTATAGAGAGAGTTGTACCTCGGCTTATGAGTTCGAGTGGTTTAAGGATTTCACAAGTTTCGGGACGAAACTTATTTTTAGGGGGGTGAGATGTAAGAGCCTTAGTCTTTAGGAGCCGAGCTAGGATGTAGCTTCCCCCGCGGGTCCGTGGTGACGCCTCTGCGGCTCGTCCAGGGATCCGCCCCTGCGGCCAAGGAACTCGCCCCTGCGGTTTCCTGCGGCTGCAACCGACTTTGTTGACTTCTGACCCGTGCTTTACTCTCTTTCCTTTCCTTCTTTCTTAGCCTTTCCCTTGGCTTGTTGAGCAAGGGTTCCATCTTCATTTCTTCAGCTTTCTCACGTCCTTCTTCTCTCTTCTCCTTCTCCTTGATCTTGCTTGAGTTTCCTTGTTTTGGAAGAGTTGGTTGTGTGGATTTGGTGGATGTTGATGAGTGGATGTGTACTGCTAAGCTTGGGAGTCAGTTGTTGGTGTTTGTGATCATTTCTTGCTTAGGCCATTGCAGTAGGTAAGCTTCTTGCTTCTTCTTCCTTTCTTTCTTCATTGGATTCCTCTTCCTTAGCTTAGGATTAGATGTGTTGGATACATATTGATGTTAGAATGTGTATGCATATGTAAGTGTTTGGATATGGAATGGAGAAGACGTGATTTGATCACGTGAAGAGTGGAAGAGAAGTCGGGAGGTTACGCTCTACACTGTCGCCGCCCCCGCGGCTGGAAGCCGCAACCCCTGCGGGACTTTGTCACTGCACATGCGCCGGAAGCTGCCGCCCCTGCGGCCACGGTCACCGCTCCTGCGTCAGTGTGTTGTCGCGCCTTCGGTTGCCTTTGTTTCGCCCCTGCGTTCCTCTCGTCACGCAGGTGCGTCTTGTCCCGGATCTACTAGAGTAGTATGGATCCATTCCTTTCCTAGTATGAGGGTTAGTAGCATTCTAGGTATGTGTATGAGGATAGGATGTTGATGAGGATGATATCGATATATGCCGGTTATGGCTTTAAGGTTTAGTTGTTTATCTAGGTTATAAGTTTGATATGATCCTTATGGATCCCTTGGGTCTAGGTGTGACCCCTTTGATTGATAGGAGGTTTGATATCTCTTTATGTCTTGTTATTAGGTAGTGTTGTCCTCCAGAGTTGGAGTTAATCGTGGTTGAGATTACTTCGAGGTTGAGGTAAGTCCATAGGACTTACTTAGCTACCATCCCTATATTGGATGTATGCATGAGGGATGTTTGATATATGCTTGATAGCATGTGATGATTGATTATTACCGACCTATGGTTTAGTGACCGCCATTGTAGGGTTGTGATAACTTGTCCTGACATCCCGCTGGGAGACAGGGAGGTTCTCTGCGGACAGGCCATATCTGAAAGTGGGACGGGCACCTACCACTCCCTTAGGGTATACGGGAAAGTGTTACCAGATTACCACTACAGCTGGTAATAGCACCGAGAGGCGAGGATTATATATTCCTCGTTGGTTAGCTAACGGTTTTATACCGTGTTGTAGATCCTTTGCAGGTTAGGAGAGCTGCAGAGTGATCCAGATGGGGTGTTCCGTTGAGGGCTCTGTACACTGGGTTGCGAGGGTTATGGGGTTTTTGTATGTACAGTACATGTTTATTTTGTACTCAGCGGTTCTTCTGTAAACCTTTTGATTTATATATATATACAGTTTGATATTTTGGTTTTAATCTATTTGTGCCTTGTTGTAAGATCCAGTGAACTTGTTGTCAGGCTAGGATCAAGATCCATTGTGAGATCCTAGCCCAGTAGCACCCCGAGTCCTACGGATTTGACAAAGTTGGTATCAGAGCCTTAGGTTGACAACAATGGCACTTGCAATCTGCGATAAAGGTCGAATAGATAAATAAACAGAATATCATTTTCGCTTACGCTCGTCCAACTAAGTAACTAAACAATAAGTATTATACACAAAGATGACCGATTCATTTGTATCGAATTCATCCGTAACAACTCGAATAATAAAAATGAATATCATTTTCGCTTACGCTCCTCCACAAGAAGCCTCAAAAAACCAATTTAGGAACTAAATTTCCACATTTATTCGAGAGTCCACTCTCCCTTGCATCTTGTTAGGTGATCTTAACGAAATTCAACAACATTCGGAAAAACATGGAGGGGCCACAATCAACTCAAATAGATTTAACATACTATTGAACTTTAATTATTCCTATAATATGGAAGATATTCAAACTATTGGTAACAATTTTACCTGGAGGAAAAAACGGGATGACCCGAGTAATATCCTTGAAAAATTAGACAGTGTTTTGGTTCATAATCAAATTATTCAATGGTACCCAAACTTAAAAACTAAAAACCACGCATTTACCATTTCGGATCACTGCCAAATTACTTTGGAGCTAGAAGGAACGGTGACGTTCACCCCACATCCATTTAAATTCGAAATGATGTGGACTAAATGAAAATCTTTTGAGAATTCTGTTAAACAAACTTGGCGTTCCAACTGTAATGGGAATGAAATGTTTAAACTTAAGAAAAACCCAATTTCTAAAAACAAAAGCAAAAGAATGGAGCAAAACAAACTTCGAAAATATTTTCAAGCAGATGAAGGATGTTGAGTCGAAACTACAAGAAATTCAAAACAATTCAACTTACACAATGAATCAAAAAATCGAAAATAGCCAAAGGAATCTCCTAACTAAACAAAATTGACTACTTTCTTTTCACCAAAGATATTGGAGACAAAGATCAAAAAGCACACATTTGAAAAATATGGACACAAATTCCAAATATTTCCATCGTATTGCTACCGGAAGAAGAAATCGAAAACATCTAAAAGAATTTACAACCAGAATGGGTGTGGTTCTAACCTATGAAGCTGAGATCCGACTAGAAGTAAAAAAGAATTCCAAAGCAAAATTTCGAAAACTCCAATTGATCAATTTCTTCTTAATGAGAAACTACAACTCATCAAAAATAAAGTTAGCCCGGAGGACAACCTTCTCCTAACAAAATCTCCAAATAATGAAGAAATTAGGAATGCAACGTTCGATATTGGGTGTGATAAATCTCCCAGACCAGATGGTATGTCGGCTGGCTTTTATCAAAAATATTGGCATATTGTGGGAATGGATGTGTCTAAAGCAGTGAAGGGTTTTTTCAGAAGTGCAAAAATGCTAAAACAAATCAACCATACTTTCATAACAATGATCCCCAAAACGGATAATCCCACTTCAATTAACCACTTTAGACCTATAAGTCTTTGCTCTACAATCTACAAAATAATAGCTAAAATTTTAACAAAAAGAATGGAATCCATCATGTCTAAACTCATCCATCCTCTTCAAGGAGCTTTTGTGGCTAATCGATCGATTCATGACAATATCCTTATTGCTCATGAAATCTTCCACTCTTTTCGCTCAAAAAAGAGCAAAGAAGGATGGACAACCATCAAACTTGATATGGAATAAGCTTATGACCAAGTTAATTGGGAATGCATCATTCTTATACCTAAAAAGTTTGGGTTCAATGATAAATTCGTTGGATGGATTAAGGAGTGTATCTCTACAATGTCTTTCTCTGTCCTCGTGAATAATGGACCAACAAAGCAATTCTTTCCCGATAAAGGACTAAGACAAGGTGACCCCTTATCCCCTTACCTTTTTATTTTGGGAGCGGAAATTCTTTCACAAATGCTTCAAGACGATTGCAACAACTACGATAACCATATTGGTTTCTCTATTTGTAGACAAGCTACACCTATCCCCTTTTTATCTTTTGATGATGATATCATCATTTTTACTAAAGCAAATGTTGCTTCTTGTCTAAGGGTAAAGCAAAATTTGGAAATATACTACTCTATTTCTAGTCAAAAAATTAACTTTCAGAAACCGGCTTTCCAAACAACAAGAAATACCAGCGATAATAATATCAACCAATTAAAAAATGCTCTAAATATGTGTCACACCGCATCTCTTGACAAATATCTTGGATGTCCAATCATAAATGGAAGAGTGACAAAAGAAACTTTTGGTGAAACTAACCTTAGAGCTAAACAACAACTCCTAAAATGGAAAACAAACTCCCTTTCACAAGAAGGTAGAAACACACTCATAAAATACAACCTTGCAACTAAACCTACATTTACCATGCAAAGCTTTATGCTCCAAAGCCATAACTTGGAAGAGTTGGATAGAACTTACAAAAAATTCTTCTGGAATAAAAGAGACCAACATAGACCTATTATTAGTTGAGACACAATTTGTAAATCAAAAAAGAATGGTGGCCTTGGGATAAGAAAATCTGTTATTTCAAACAAAGCGCTACAAATGAAACTCTTGTGAAAAATTATAGCAGAACCAAACAATATACGGGTTAAAACTATAAATGAGAAATACTTAAAGAATAAGAACAGTCTCCATTACCATTTGAAAGGTGGAGCTTCGTGGCAATGGAACAATCTTATGAAACTCAAAACCGAGTTCAAAAAAGGTATCATCTGGCATATTGGAAACGGAGAAACCATCAACTTTTGGCACGATAGTTTGGTTAACAACGATACCACTAAAAAAAATGGTGCAAAATACCAACCAAATTGATACAAGCACTAAAGTTAGTCACTTCATAAATAACCTAAAGAGAGTGGGATAACAACAAAATTGATAATGAGCTTCAAAATTTCATAAACCCGGATATTTTGAGAAAGATAAAGGAAACAATCATCCCGAAAAACAAGATATAAGATAGACTATATTGGAGATGCAGTAAAAATGGATGGTTTTCTACAAAATCGGCTTATGACATGATTCAAGAGGAATCAAATATCCAACCAAACCATTTTTGTGAATGGAATTGGAAACTAGATATCCAACCCAAAATTAAAAACTTTATTTGGAAAATTTTATGTTAATGGACTTCCGACAAAAACAAAACTTGTCGAAAGAAAAATTGCCGTAACGAGGCATTGTGAACTTTGCAACCACCATCTCTAGGACCTATTACACCTGCTCTTGGAATGTCATCACACTAAACAAATTATTGCCAAAATTGATAGAACAATCTTAACCGAACATAACAAAATTAACCTCCAAAATAAAAAAGCTCATGTCATCCTACAAGAAATTAAAAACAAAATAGGAACAAAGAAATTTACGTGCCTTGCAACTGCATGGTGGAGTATATGGTTCTTCAGGAACAAAATATCTTTAGTAATGAACCAATGGGCTCTGATAATAAAATTATTACTTTCATCAAAAACCAAATACATAACTGGAAAACTAATATAACTGATGAGGACGATTACAACATAAAACAACAACCAAAAAGTTTTATCTCAAACAAACGGAAAAAACACAATATTAAATGGGAAAAACCAAAACCCGGCTTCTTTAAACTTAACTTTGATGGATCAAAACTCGATTCGAAAATCACATCTATTGGATATGTTATTCGGAACCACAATGGCGATATCGTTAGCCTCGAGGCTAAAAAAAATAATTTCAATTCGGTCATAAAAGCCGAAGTTTTTGCCCTCAAAACTGGGTTACAAGAGGCAATCAAACTACAAATTAACAAGATCGAAATCGAAGGTGATAACCTATGTGTAATCAAGGCACTCCAAGGTTTGTGGAGTTGCTCGTGGGAGGTCGAGATGATTATATCCGACTCCAGATTGGATTTCGTTTCTTTGACGAGATCCGTGTTAGGCATATTTTCAGAGAGATAAACTGTGTTGCTGACCGATTGACCCATCAAAGAATCTCGACCCCCAACACAAATTTTTCTAAAGATTCCGAACTTCGTGTTTACATCCGCAAGGATGCTTTAGGTTGGACTACCTCTAGGAGGTAGGCCAATCTAACCGCTTTCCATTATTAAAAAAAATATATATATCTAGTGATATATTAATTGTTACCGCAAAACCATTTAGTCCATACAAAATTAAAAGTTAGCGCATGAGTATGTGTATCAAACTGATATGAAATTCAATTTTCATGCCTGTTCAATTTTACCTCGCTTGCCATTTCCGGGAAAGCGGATGCGAAATCAGGAACCGAATCTTGAATATCTTCCCCTTCGCAGGATATGCCCTAACTAAAAGTCCAAATCTTAAAACCGGGAAGAAGATAACTAACCTACGGTAATGGATACTATTCTTGTATAATTTCTTGTCATTTGTTGAAAAATCTACGTTGCTAGTATGTGTAGTCGTAGTTGTTGGCCTTTTTCGGGAATATATACGACTGCACCCTTCTTGTGTTCAACTTATCGGCTCTTACGTACCAATTTGAAATCAGCTTCAACATACGTGGTCAGTGGTCACAACCCAAAAATCAAATCTCGTATATTAGTCGATCAGTTTGACAAAGTCGTTGATTGTATTGGGCGCGGTTCCAAATCCAATTATCAAATCCAACCGTTGACCGGTGACCACTCAGTTGACTTGTCGATCTGCCCCACTTTCCATGTTACATTTCACTTACGCAAAGCTTGCCTTCTTTCTTTTATATATATATATAGGGTTAGGAACAACCCTTAAAGTAAGGAATAGGAACTCTTAAGATTCGTTTGATTAAAATTTGTATGTTCATGATGGAAGGTACATAATAAGCTTCCTAAGGTGAGAATCACAGTTTATTTTTCATTATTTATTCATTAAATAAAATACAAATTAGGAAAACATATTTCTTATTTTTGGGTTATCCCAAAAATAAACGTTGAAACAATTGATCGTTAATATATTTTATAAGAAATTTGATTGTTAATATATTTGGTCATTAGTATATTTGGTCGTTAATATATTTTATAGAGAAATTTGATCGTTAATAAATTTTATAAGAAATTTAATCGTTAAATGTTGTAGGATTGGTTGTTAAAATTTGTTTTGGTAGTTAAAATATGAAAAAAAACATTTTAACCACCAAATTTTCTCTATAAAATTTTAACGACCCACAAAATATTTAATATCCAAAATTTAACGACCCACAAAATTTTAACGATGACTATATTAATTATATAAAAAACATTTTAACTACCAAATTTTCACTATAAAATATAATAACGACTTATAAAATATTTAACGACCAAATTTAACCAGCATTCTTTCCATATTACAAATTTTAACGATCAAATTTAACGAACAATTCTATATATTTTATTTTCTTATTGGGTCGTTATTATATTTATTTGGTCGTTAAAATATGAAAAATTGTTGATTTGAATCGTTATCTTAAAAATTGACTAGATTTGGATCGTTAAAATATATATTAGAGGAAATTGACTAGGTATGTGTGGAAAGCTAATCGTTAAAATATTTTTTTTTTAATTTTAATTTATGTTTTTAGTAATTAATTAAAAAATATATAAGTCTATTAGAGGAAAAAGAATATCTCATTTTATTTACTAAAATATGCTACCATATATATCTTCAAATCATGTATGTCATAAACTTTAATCTAACGGATCAAGGAATTTGAGGTGTTTTTAGATTTTGAATAGTACTCACTATTTAGTATCTCTGTTTAGTTGGATATTTTGATTTTGTATTGCAGTTATAGAATAGAGTTATAGAATAGAGTTTCGAAGCTTTCTCACATCTGATTTGTAACCTTTCTTTTGAAGATTTTGGGAGATTTTTAAAATGGATTTCAGATTTTTTCCTGCACTACCCTTCTCTTTTCCATGGCTTCACATTCAGACGTGTTCTTCACCACGATCTATCATTAAAGGATCATCTTCCGACCACGATTCGACTCATCTCTTCTGTTCTGACTATGGTTCGAGTCATCTGAGTGTCGGCCGGTGGTTCTTGTATCGTCTGCCATGGTTGTTGCTTCTTTTTCTTCAATCGCAATGTTCCAGTTATGACTTTTCACCTTCAACATTATGAGAAGTTTTTCATTTTAGGTGAAGATGAAAAGTTGTAATTTCATATTTGGCTTTTCAAATTTCCCTTCCGCCAGTTGCTCAACTCTCTTTGATTGTTTTCGATTTTGTTTTTTCAGATCTGACTTTTCAAAAAAAAAATCCAGATCTGGTTTTTCAAAATTTTCGATCTGCTTTTGATTCCTTTAAGCTCCTCACCAACTGTCCCACCGAGATCGATGTTGTCGTGTCATACGGCTCCAATCTCCACCTTGGTTGCACCGATGGATCTCTCCTCATCTACTCCCACGAATCCGACACCTCCGATCCCGGATCCATGTGATGGAACCCAATTCAGAAACTTTGGCTTTAGCAAGAAACCTATTTCTCTTTATGAAGGTCTTGATCCAAACATCTCCTTATTGCGCTGGAAGAGTGAAGGATTGAGAATGAAGAAACATTGAAGAATTCAACAAGGAGATGTTAGCAGGTCCGTGAACTTTCTTCTTCGTCTTATTTTCTGTAGGGTGAAGAAGAAAGGTAAATGATAAGAAAAAAATAAAAATAAAATAAAACTAGATATATTTTATAGGGTTATTTTAGTCTTTTATACGATAAAAATTCCGAAAAATCTATTCTTACTAAACACATAACGTCATTCGTAACAGTATTTTTATAAAAATTAAAAGCTCCTACGTGATCCTTTATATATTTATATATATATATATATATATATATATATATATATATATATATATATATATATATATATATATATATATATATATATTGAAATAGTTTTTTTTTTAAAAAATAGTAAACTGGTTCGTTACAACCCAAACAAAATAAAGTATTGATTGATCATAATATATTTGTTTCTGATTCTCTGTACTAGACCTTAAGTTAAAAATCGATTAACTTGGTCACTAAAATGGTTTAAACTAAAAAAATAACCTTGACCCATATCATAATTTTATTAAAATACATGCTCAAACTTCAATAATACTCAACATATACTCAACGTGACATAAATTTATATGATTCTCTTAGTAATCCGATAATATGACTTAAATCCTATTACTGGGTATAAAGCTTGAACTTATGGGAAACTTCGAACTAATAATCTACCAACTTTATGTCGTGTGTCTATTTATTTAAAAACGCATACATCAGCGATAACAGACTTACAACTTGGCGTAGTAGTAAATTTATGGGAAATTTTAGATGATGTTTTGATGGTTAATATTTTTTCGGATTATGCCTCATAATTTTTGAGTTTTTAGACGGTAATTTTTTTTAATTTTTCAGGAATATACCTTTTTTATAATTCATAAGTTATTATTTTGAGAAAAATAGCTAAGTATTGTAGGTAGCTTATGAATGGATATTTTTTTTTTTGACTTTTTAAATGGTTAGTAAATTTTAAAAATTATTAATGATAAAAAATTATAATTCAAAAAGTCAAAACTTTAGGATCACCTACCATCAGAAACCTTAAATATTTTAGACATAATTTATAAAAGTTAACACTATTCAAAACTTCCTATATATAACGCGGGTGTAATTGAAACTAAACCGTGAGGCCGTGACCACCTAAACTTGAAATGACGTGACCTGTTCTATTACCACATGTTAAATTATTGAACTAGTCAAATTAAATTTGAACCCGTTAGTGCCTAGTAGCCTAGTAACCTGGATCACATCTTTTATAAACTTTTGGTGTTATTTTTAAAAAAAGTTTGTATAGTTAAAATAGGATAATTTTCAAAAGATTATATTAATAATGTAGATTATTATTCCTGTATGGTTACCAAAATATACATTAACTACTTATATTTTATAAAAAAATAAAAAAATAAAAGAGGAACAAAGAATAATGAAAAAGTTGGCTGAACAAAACCTTATATTTTGTTAAAATAAAATAGGTTTCATTTTTGTGTTGAAGCGGTTATAAATTTGAAACCATTAATTTAAAAGTCTAACTCAAAATTAAAATAAATAAATATAGAGTCTATTTTATAAACCGTAGTAATTAAAATCCAAATTCTACCCCAAAAAAATAATTAAAATCCAATTTATCCATTTCATCCTAATGGATTTTTGAACATTTACGGTTCACCATAGATGTTTGGGTATGAAATATTGAAAAATAATAACCGAATTATAGACAAATATTTAAGTACGACCTTTCTTATTGTACTTGTAGAAAATTTTGTTATAATATTGATTTATTATTTAGTATATTGTTTTGGTCATATTACAATATTTTAATTTCGTATATTATTTCTTATTTATAGACTTTTGTAGAAGGCTTTTTAACAAAACAACAACAAAACAATCTAAAAATGGAACAACATTTCAAAGTCAATATGGAGCTTAGAATATGGACTTTTTATGGAGGCAGCCTGGCAGGTAGGCCCAAATCAATGACATACATGATGATGATACCCCATTAAAGCCCCATTTTACATTTCGCATAAAAAAAACCAGACTTCACCAAAATCATCAATTAGATTCTCCGACGGCAAAACGCGTGATCGGCGACGATGTTCCGTCGGCAGTTACCTCAATTATACTTCTTTGGTTTAACTCTCTTAGTAATCTCTTTTCTTGTCTACGGAGTCAACGCCGCTACCGATGGCACAATCACCAATTGCCGTGACAATATACCCTTGTTCACCGCAAACTCTACTTTCGAGAAAAACCTCAACCTCCTCTTCACTACGTTGTCATCAAAGGCAAACACGTCAACCACAATCGGCGCCTTCTACAACGTCACAATTGGAGAAGACACCGACCAACCTGCCTACGGTATCTTTGTTTGTCGTGGGGATGCGACGCCATCTACTTGTGGTTCTTGCGTCGCTAATGCTATCACTAGCCTTCAAACTCTATGTGCCAACATGACGTATGCAATGAACGGATACAGTGATTGCATGTTCAAGTACTCTAACTCATCCTTCTTTGGCCAACTAGACCAGAGCATGATAGCCTCCGTATGGAACACCCAAAACGTCACCAATAACGTTACCGGCTTCACTGATGTTCTCACTAGCACCGCCAATCAAGTCGCCGCAAAAACGGCATCCGGTGGTACGTTTCATATTCCTAAAAAAATTAAAAAAAAATCTTGATTCAAAATAATTTGCGAGGCCTATTATATAAATTTGTGGATATTTTTCTTAATTATTTATTGATTTTAGATGGAACATCCTCGTAAACCTTATTAATTTAGAATCTAAATACTATTTCCTAATTTACATTAAATATTTTTATTTTATTATAATTACTGAAACATCAAGTATAGTTATTGGTAATTTATTTAAAATAGCTTAACTAGTACGTAGTTCATTAAAATATATGACATTTGTAAAAATGAAAAACATATGGGGTACTATATTTTATGTAGTTAATTATGTCACATCGACTATACAAGAATAACGAACATACAAAAATCAGAAAACCCTTTGTATAGGGTTATTGGACTGCTCAGCTATTCACATTTCATTTTAGGATGAAATCTCATATATTGGGTTCGACTTCGACGCGTATAAGTGTTCGGACGTGTTACGAAATTCCACGTGATGTTTGATCCGGTCCGAGTCAATTGAATTTTTATCTACTTTAAGCTTAAGTAAAATTGTTTTTTTTTTTTTGAAATATTTAAAAATAACATTAAAAACTTATATTATGTATCGGTTATATTCTAAATATATGTTGATGAATGATGTAGATATGAAATTGAAGTATGCGACGGTAGAGGCTCTATACAATCCTTTCCAAACGGTGTATACGTTGGCGCAGTGCACGCCGGACTTATCGGCATCGGACTGTTACACTTGCTTGCAAAGTTGTGTTTCGGCAGCCATACCAAGTGTCGGAGTAAAAATGGGCTATTGGGTTCTGTTTCCGAGTTGCAATCTCCGGTACGAGGTTTATAAATTCTATCAGACGGTTACGGTGGCTCCGGCTCCGGCACCGACCAGCTCCGATCACATTCCGACAACTCCCGGAACTAGTAATACTACCCCAGTTACCGGAGGTAAGCGAAACCTCTCATTCATCTATCCATCTATAAGATTTTCTTTTATTAAATAAAGATTTCGTTTTAGCCTTTTTCTAAAAATGGAAATAATAAGGTTCGATTTGACTAGTTTATCAGGCTAGGATCATAAAATTCTGGTGTTTGAATTTGTTGGATTTCTAAACGAGTTTGAATATAACTGCATCTTTGATTGAAATTTAGGTTAGGTTCAAAGTCTGTTCACTTTTCAAAAGAATCGAACGATAACATGTTATAAAACTAGCTTATTTAAAATTTAATATTGACTCGTACTTGACTTGTTTATATAAAAGTCGGTCAAAAACATGTCAAGATCATTTTGTATAACTAGTCCCGTAAAATAAGACAAACTATTCGTGTTCGGCTCGTCAAACGGATCGAGCTCGTTCATTTTCTAAACGAGCCGAATATGAACACATTTAAAAGCTTGTAAAAATTTAGGCTCGGCTCGGGTTCAACTAGTTTATAAACTATCCGGGATTGAACATGGGAATGCTCTGCTCATCCAGGTAAAGATCGACTCGTTCAACTAAAATAACACTATATGAGCATTATTTTAGTCAAGCTACTTGGACTCGGGATCGGCTTGTCAAAAGCTCGACTCGAGCTCGTTCACTTTCTAAACGAGCGGAATATGAACACGTATTAAACCTCATATAATATTGAGGCTCAGCTCACGCTCGTACACTTTTTAAACAAGCTGAATAAAACAAATTTAAACTTCGTGTAAAATTTAGGCTCGTCTCTCATTGATAAACATGAGCATGTGAATGGTCGTATAACACCCCATGTGTTACAAACCTAAACATAATTCTCTTATGTGGCAGGGAATAAGAAGTTGTCATCCGAGGCCGTGATCGGGATTGTTGCCGGAGCTGTTGCTATTGGAATAGTTGTTATCGCCATTTTCATTTGTCTAGTTCCGAAGAAGAAGCTGCAACAAGTACCGCTTGAAAGTTCTGAAAAGACTGCAAGTTGTAAGTAGACATGGATAACTCATATCTATAAACTTCAACGATCAATATTTCTTGTTGTATTCTTACCTTGTTTAATTGTATTAGGGACTACCGATGATTTCACCACGATGCAATCGTTGTTGTATGATTTCCATGTACTTCAAGCTGCAACTAATAACTTCTCGGAGGATAATATGCTTGGTGAAGGAGGCTTTGGTGCTGTCTACAAGGTGAAAATTCTATGCATTCTTGTTCACTCAAGCAAGTACATATAACGAATTTGATATATAAGTTCGGTACGTAAATTCTTTTTAATATTGTCAACTGAGTTTAAGATAAAAGCCTCATATGATTTATGTGAGCTTAATAGATATACGTGCTCTAATCTACACGACTTCCATGTTAAAGCCTATCCATGTATAAATTAGATCAGTAAGTACTACTTCTATCGTCACCTTTTGTTATAGGATTAAATCTTCTTGAACTTATGTTTTGCGTCTTTAGGGTTTACTATCAAATGGACAAGAAGTTGCGATTAAAAGGTTGTCGAGAAGCTCACATCAAGGAGTAGAACAATTCAAGAATGAGGTGATGGTGGTAGCAAAACTTCAACACAGAAATCTAGTGAGATTGTTAGGGTTTTGTCTTGCTAGGGACGAGAAGTTACTTGTCTTGGAATACGTCCGTAACAAAAGCCTTGATTTCTTTCTCTTCGGTATGTTATCAATCGTTTTTCATGTTATATTGTGTGAAAACTATTCTATGTTGATAATAAAGTGATGAACAGTCTAATATATAACCTTGGTGGATTTGTAGATTCCGAGAGGTCGAGACAACTAGATTGGTCTATACGCTACAAAATCATAGAGGGGATTGCTAGGGGAATGTTGTATCTCCACGAAGATTCTCAGATGAGAATCATTCACCGTGATTTGAAAGCAAGTAATGTCCTTCTCGATAACGATATGAAGCCGAAAATAACAGACTTTGGAACCGCGAGAATTTTCGGAGTAGATCAAACTCGAGGCAATACAAGCAAAATAATGGGAACATAGTATGTCCTAGATTATTTTTTGGCATCATTAAACATTGATATTAGCTTTTCTTTTTGTTCCAAGTTAAATCGATTATTGATATTGTTTAATGCCTATCTTGTAGTGGTTATATGTCTCCGGAGTACATAATGCAAGGACACTTCTCTGTGAAGTCGGATGTATATAGCTTTGGAGTACTAGTTTTGGAGATCATGAGCAACAAGAAGAATAGCAACTTTAACGCGTCTGACGATCAAGACGATCTCATAAGCTCTGTAAGTCATGTTCTTGATTTTCGGCCCTATTGTCGTCTTAGTACATTGTTTGACAAATATCAACAATTTCTCAGAAAAATTAGTATTTTTTAAATCACCGATCTTGTTTAATATTTTGTATATTCATCAACAACCTTTCAACACAAATCACAATATAGAAAATTCGTTTTTAATACATGTAAAATTTGATTAAATTTTATCTCCCTTCAAAATATTACGATAGGTCTCTCCCCATTTTCAATCATTTTTTAACTAAAGTATTTCAAAACCCATAGACTATTTTGTAATTACTAAATTAGTCTACACCACTCTTATTATGGGTCCTTCCGACAGTTTCTCGGATTATTATGTTGATTATAATTTTCAATAATCTCCCAAATAGTCGATAGTTTAAGTGCAATTGAATTATATAAAATTTGGTCATATAACCCGAAATAATCTAAGTCAAAACAATACCTCTAATAATCCCCCACAATATGTTTGCTAACAAACCTATATCCTTAAACTTCTATAAATTCTCCGAATCCTCCAAAACGTTTCCCATCCTACTACACCATTCTACACTCGTCTTTTAGGTTTTGAATTATTCTGTGATATTCCGAAATTTTTTCCGAGTTTGGGGATGAATTCCCCCTCACCCAGGATCTGACGTTGCCCCTTTAGATCCGGTCCATCTATTTTATATGTAATCCAAACTTCTACAAAAATCTTCAAGTGGATGTAGTCATTATTGAGTGAAGTTTTTATGAACCGTTTATATTTCTGTTTGTTACGATTTCTTCTCATAAAATGCACTTATTCGATAGGCTTGGAAGGCATGGAGGGATGGATCACCAATGGATTTTGTGGATCCAAACATTAGAAGTGCATGCTCGATCCAAGAAGTGTCGACGTGCATTCATATTGGGTTAGCTTGCGTGCAAGACGACATGGACGAAAGGCCGAATATGGCTTCCATTATGCTCATGCTCAATAACTACTCTAGTGCTTTACCACCTCCTCTTCGTCCTTGTTTTGTTCCTCATTCAAAAAGTAGATCAAATGATACAACCAAGATGTCAAAGAGGAAGACAATACAGTTGACAGTGAACGAAGTTACAATTACTGAAGTTGATCCAAGATAATGAAAAATATATGAATTTGTTTTTTGTTTTTTCCTTTTTCAGTTGTGATTGTTTTATATCATTTTGTGGATTGAAAATAGATATAAGATGTATATGCTTCATTCTTGTTGAAAAGGTCTTTGTTATTCTTGAATTTGTTGTATCAAAATTTGCTATCGGAGGGTGTGTATTTACGTACATTAACTTGATAGACATATTAAAGTTGTTGTATGTAAGATTGATGACCATTTCCCATCTATCCTTAATCGATATTTATAAGATATAGTCTGTTACAAATATTAAAGTTGAAGTAAGTTATTGCTGGATCTTTTAAACTTGTGTTGGGTTTGTTTTAATACGAAGAAGACGTGTTCAAGCCGGGGCGCAGAAAACAAATAAAGCTGTGGGCTGAACAGGGTTTGATTTGTTCTCAGTTACAAATTGTGTTGGTGTGGGTGTTTGTTAATCCACGGCCCAATCCTCTTCAGTCTAAATATCCAATCTCACGTGCTCCACGTGGTTCCACTTACGCCGAAGTGTCATGCTTAACTTTTTTGTACTTTGTGCCGCCTAATCCATCGTCTTCTTTGCTTCTGCCTCATTTGTCAAGAAAACTCTAAGGGCCCATTTTATTTGAAACCTGGAAACGAAAACGAATGGAACCGTATCTAATTTATACGTATACCTATGTTCATGAAGTTTTTGGACTCATTCCTAGTGGTTTGAAAATAATTGTAATAGAAATTGATTAGTTTTGATACCGTATAGGGTAACAAAATGAGAGAAGTAAGTGCATTTTGTATGAAACTACATGAAATGATTTCATAAACAATGTATAAATGTTGACTGAATTTATTTCCATTCCGCTTCTGTTTTCGGAGTTACAACCAAACGAGAGTAAATTTAAAGTGAGTTACAAAAGATGAAAGAGTGAACGAGATATAAGCCGAGTGTTTTGTTGGTGCTACATCCTTCATTCTCATTTACGTTTAAACTTTGATTTACTAGATACCTAATTAAAGACTTTATGTTTACAAAGACACTCTACTTTTTTGCTTTAGGTTATTAGACGGTTAATTATACCAAACAAGTTTATATTTTGCATATGTTGAAAAAACATTTATGTCCCATAAAATTCATTTTTTTTCATTTCACTCGCTGAACGGACTTGTCGTGTACTAGAAAACATAAAAATAAATTGTTCCTTTTATTAAAGGTGAAGTATTTATAACAGGGTATGGATAAAAAAAATAGAATAATACTTTCTCCGTTTATAATTTTTATTTTTAGCCTTTGACATAATTTTTAACAAAAATATTAAATAACATAGATTTTATAATTTTTTTCTAAACCTTATTACTAATTTAATAATTCACCACTCTTTTGAACCAATAAGAAAGACTAATTGCCTAAAAAGTAATCAATAAAAACTATTTTCAAAACAACTCTTATACTTACTATTCATTTATTGGCCTAGAAAACTTAAAACGACAAATAATTGTGATAAAATTTCTAATGGTAAAACGACATTTGTTTATGATAGGAGGGAATACAAAATTAACATATTAAAGATACAAAACAACCATTATACATGGTTAGTTTTAATGAACAATGACTATTCAAAAGGTAAATGTAAACCTATGGGGAGACTGAAAAAGCCGTCCATCCCTCCCACCGCTTCCCAACCTTCCGCTAAGACCGAATCCCCCCCAGAAATCCCTAAAAATTATCTTCCCTTCTCAAAACCAAACCATCCTCGAGTTGCTCTTGCCCACCCCCTCTAGCCCATTCAAGCTTATACCGGCTGAGCTTATGGTCTCCAACAACGCTCGCATCCTCCAATCCTTCTCCTCTTGTCCTTTTTTAACCCCAAACTCTACTTCTTCGCCTACATACCCGGCCCTAGACCTCGAAACTCTTTCCCCGGCCAACCCAGTTGCCTCCACCTTTGCGCCCGCAACTCTTCTCCTCTCTCGCTTGCAAACCACTGCCTCTTTTAGCACCCTTCAACAAGACCTTACCCCTCTTCCGATTCTCCGGTTACTTTGTACCCCTCATCCACTTCCTCGATCCTTTGTTTCTCCCCCACTTCCCCCTGATCTTTCACTTAAACCTCACCCTGCCGTCGTTCTCTCCTTCAAAGAGGCTCTGATAGCGAGGAACCCTAACCACTAGCCTATTCCGTTTTTTTTGTTCCCGGTATCTCTGATGGTGTCATTCCATTCACCGATGATGATATTACCGATCTGGTCTTGCGTTGGAATCTTTCCTTTGTTGGTGGCCCCATCATACCTATTATCTCATTTAAAGTCATGGAAAGGTTCGTGAACTCTGCTTGGACCAATATCTTCCCTCCTAAACTTCTCCACAACAAACATGAAATCTTCGTCTTTCAATTTGAAAAAGAAAATGACCTCAACCTATCTTTCAGAATGGCCATTGGATGATGAACAATCTTTATCGTATTATCCTCAAACGATGGAGCCCTGACATGACCCTTGGACCAATGTCTGGGTTCATCTTCCTGATCTTGACATTCATGTCCGGTCAAACCACATGCTTGCCTGTATTGCATCAACCATTGGTAATCCTCTTCACACTAATCATCTCTTTGCTAATCAAGATCAGTTGTTGTTTCCTAGAATGCTCTTGGAAATATCTGCTAATACTAACCTTATTCGAGAAGTGAAGCTTCAGGGTGCCAACGACGAGACCGTCCTCCATTATCTTTTTTGTTCCTTTGGTTCCCGGTCCTTTGTCATTCATGCAAATGCTTCGGCTATTTATGTGCCATATCCATTGAATGACTCCCCAAAAACGGTTTTTTCTCTGCATCTTTTCCTCTACCACGACAAAAAATCCTTTTCCAAAAGCAATAGAAAACCTGCACCCCCCTTCCTTTTTGGGGCCATGCGCCAAGCTCCTCTACCAATACAGATAACACCTTGCCGTCTGATATTTCCAACTCTTCTCCTTCGTCCATTGCCCCAACTACCCTCTTCAAACAATGTAACTCAAACCTCTCTAACCCATTCAAACCATGAGGTTAATGACAAGATTTTTCTCTCCCTTTTTGCCAAGTTTCCCATGAATAGCATCACTATCTCCAGTTGGAACATCCGGGGACTTGACACCTATCCTAAACAAGCCTCCATTCGCTCCTTGTTGAAATCACACAACCTTGACGCTCTTGCTATCCTCGAAACACACCTACCTCCTAACAAGATCTTCGATATCAGTTTGTCCCTTCTTCCCCTATGAGATCATTTGTCTAATTCCTCTCACCATCACAACTGTTGCATCTGGCTATGGTCGAATCTTTTGACCATTACCACCACTCCCCTCATCACCTCTAAATACCTCATTCACACGAGAATCACCAATATGAATCATAACACTTCTTTCTTCTCTACTTTCATCTATGTGGCTAACGATGATGATACCCGCCTTACCCTCTGGCAGCATGATCGTGAAAGTTTTACCGTAGTAAAAGAACCTCCCTTGAAAGTGATACAAGACTGGATGTAGTATAAACGGGTTATCAAACTCAGAGACCGCGTCTGTTTGGATATAAATGATAGTAATTACGCTAAGTAAAGGGGAAGAGAAAGACAAAACGGAAGAAAAAGTATGTCTTTGAAGGTATTAGAAAACAAGAAAGCAATGATTGTTTTGTTATAATAAGAATAAAAAGAGAAGGTGATTAAGGAAACATGAATTCCCACTCAAATGAATTAAAGTAATATTGTATATATGAGACTCATTAACATTGATATATAAACATTGTAGGTAACCATCTAAATTGCCTTGAGCATAGACAAAACAAGACCGTGCTAACCAACTCACATAACTATCTATCCAACGGTTCGGCGAGTAAATAAAATCCCATGAAGCGTTTAGAAACTCAGAAAAGACCTAGGAAAACCTTCTCCTGATGTTCATTAGTGCAAAGACTGATGAATTCTACGATGATGAAGAATACCCGAAACTTTGATAAAACGTTACTCTCAAAGTCATGCTCTTTTCAAATCTTTGCAATAATTCAAAACTGGTTTTTTCTTCACTTTGTTTTATCTAAATTCGTTAAAAACGCCACTTTGGATTAATGAAGGTAATTAAAAGGTGAGAATTAAACCCTTTGAAAAGAATCAATATTCTCAATTCCCAAACATATATGCATTAATAGAATTAAAACATTATAGGGATTGTTCGCTAGTTTTACAAACCTATAAACCCCTATAAAAAATAGACAAGAACTCACAGGATGGACAAAACCGAAGCAATGCTTCAAATTTATAATCTCGTGATATCTACTCCATTGCAGCGAACCCACAATGTATGGATCAATCGCAATAATGAGCAAGTATTCCGAGGTAGATATCAAGAACTAAGTTAGATGACAATGAGAATGATCAAGGATAGTATAAGTCCAGAATAAGAAGGGGGTTGGAAAAGAAAGGGAAGAAGGTCGAAAAGGTTTTGAAGGTTGAGTGGATTCGCAATCAATTATTCTGAATTGATTGAAAATCAAATCAAAACAAAACAAAGAAAGACAAAAAAAGAATAAATGGAAAGAAATGTAGTTCCAAGGATTCAAGATCATTATTTAAAAATATGGACTCAAGATTATGGATCTCACGTGGCATATATATAAGGTTGAAGAGCTCAAGATGAACATTTCTAATCTATGATCTTTTACAGTGACGTCTCAAGAACATAAAAGGTCCTAAGCCTAATACCTATAGTTTTCAAGGTGAGAAATAAACAAACAAACCTTATTCTTTCAATCAAGGAAATACGTACAATAACCCTTTACAGTTACGTCTCAGGAATTATTGCCTCAAAGGAAGGAATAATGACACATTCTATCCAATAAAGACTAAACCTTTATTACCTAGGAACAAGTTTTCTTATGTATCTTAACAAGAATATCTCAGTTACGACTCAATTTCTACTTAGGTTAAGGTGGTTTAGATTGAGTCTAAACTTGAAAAAACCAAAACTTTTCATAGGATTTAAAGCGATTTATACAACCTATTATAAAGAGCAATCAATCCATCATAGTCCAAGGTATAACCAATTCTCTAACTACCTTGGATCCAGATAAGGTTTCTAGCCAACAATATTCATATCAAAACCTGAATTCCAAATGGTAAAGGTAAACAAACGAATTGAATAAGAAAAGGGAAAGAAGAAAATACCCAACTTTATTGAATCTCAAAAACAAACTTGTCTTCCACTTGCAAATCTCTAAAAACACTCTAACAAATTGAAAAGACTGGATCTTCATCTAACTAATCTAAAACCTAACAATGGTGAAACAAACGAAGAAGAAACGTAGGAGAAGAATTCTCCTTTCAACAAACGAACCTAAAACTAACTTTCTCTGACTAACAAAGCTGATGCGGGGATAAGCCACTAGGGTTTCCCGATCTTTCAACACCAAAACAAGTAGAAGTAGAGAGATGGAAGACGTGAAGATGAGTGAGAAAACGTGGGGTAATGGTGAGTGATCCGGTGGTTGGGATGGATCGTAGCTGGATAGTCTGGACGAATCTCCTAGTCGCAATTCAACTCGTCCGCTATAATCGAATACTTGTTGAGGAAGAAGCAATGGACCTCAAAAGCATGCGAAGTCGCCTGAAGATGGAAGAGAAACCTATCTCAGAGTCTCACCAAGAAGGACAACTCTCCTATACTCCAAACTAGGGTTTGAATAGGAGTCACACCTATTCAGGGGTTCTCGAGTCACAGAGAGGAAATAATGAAAAGTATCAAATGTATATTAATCAAAGGTGTCCTCCAAGATGAACGTCCAGATGCCTTATATAGGCATGAGGAGAATGTCCCATCTGGCTTACATGGGTTGCGGGCTTAATCCAAGATCGAGCCCGGAATGAATAAAGAAATGAAATAAAATGCGAAGTGATAAGATCGAATCTTTACGAGATAAGATCTTCTACCTAAAAGATAAGATCAAATCTTTAAGAGATAAGATCAAACTAACAAACGGGTAAGATCAAATCTTTAAGAGATAAATGATCTTCTAGAAACGTAAATAACAATAAAATAAAAGCAAAACCCAAATTAAAATTGTCTCAAAATGGGTTGAAAATTGATATGCTCGTTGGGCCTAATTTAGCCACTTAAATTAGCTTAACTTCCGTCTTCTTCCAAGCTTTCTTCACGTGCTTCTAGAACGTTAGTGGCTGGATCAATTTCGGCCGAGATTTGGGTTTGCACGTGCAAAACCATCCTTGAACATCCTTCTAGTGTCATGGGCTGAGTTTCCCTAACTCCAAACCGTGCGGCTCTTAGCTTGTCTCGACCCCTTGTCGTGCTAAGATCAACCTATTCCCGATGTTGCCAACGAAAGAACTTAAGATTGATGGCTAAGAGAACTTTGAAGGCTTTGTGTGTGGGAAAGAAAGCGTTGTATTATAAGAGAGCTTTACAATGCTTGGATGAGAGCTTCGAACTTGGATCCTACAAATGAGGGGGTGACACTCCCTATTTATAGCCCAAGGCCACCCCTCCTAGGAAGGTTCCGGATTTGGACAAGTCTTGGACAATCCAGATCCTTCTTGGATAGAACTCCTTACAAGCTTCTCTACTTATCTAGAATATTCCGCAAGGCTCTAGCCATGCCTAGATGGTTCCGCATTTCTCTAGGGTCTTCCGGCCATGTCCGGAGACTTCTACGAGCGTCCCGAACGTTCCGGATGCTTCCGGATTGGTTGAGAAGCGCGGTCCGTGTCATCCTCCCCCACTGAATCCCTCGACGTCCTCGTCGCGTTGGCCTCGTATGCCTCGATCTTGTCCTTGAATTTCCACAAGGACTCGGCCGGTTCCCATGTCATCTCCGCCTCAGGAAGTCCCTTCCATCGCACTAAGTATTCGAGTCTTGGCCGCCGATACTTCTCGCGGACGACCCGATCTGACATGATCTCCTCGACTTCCTTGTCGAAAGAAGTCCGAACTCCCATTGGCGCCCTTTGAGCGTCTCCCCGTGCTGGGTCTTCCATGTCTTGGTGGTAAGGCTTGAGCATACTCACATGGAAGACGGGGTGTATCTTGAATTTGGACGGCAACTCGAGCTTGTAGGCGGTGCGCCCGATTCTCTTAAGAACTCTGAAAGGTCCCTCGTACCGCCGTATCAATGCCTTGTGTAGTCCGGTGTTCCGTATGATGAAGTGGAGCTTGACCATGACTAAGTCCCCAACTTGGTACTCAATGTCCCTCCTGTGTTGGTCAGCCCATTTCTTCGTCCTCTTGTTGGCTTTGACAAGGCAAGCCTGCGTCAAGTCCAACTCCTCTTGCCAACCCTTGGCAAATTTGTACGCCGTTGGTGTTGGTCCAGTGTATCCCGTTGCGATGGTACTTGGCGTACTTGGTTGGAAGCCCATGATAATCTCGAACGGACTCTTTCCCGTAGACTCGCTCCGTTGTAAATTGTATGAGAACTGAGCGACGTCCAATAACTTCGGCCAATCCTTTTGTGATGCGCTGACATAGTGCCGAAGGTAGACCTCGAGCAAGCAGTTAGCCCTCTCGGTTTGTCCGTCCGTCTGAGGATGGAAGGCGGTGGTGAACTTCAAGTTTGACCCGAGCATCTTGAACAACTCTGTCCAAAACCTCCCCGTGAACCTTCCGTCTCTATCACTGATGATGGATTGTGGCAAGCCCCAGTACTTGACCACGTTCTTCATGAACAGCTTGGCCGCCTCTTCTGCGGGGCATTCCTTTGTCGCCGGTATGAAGGTTGCGTATTTTGAGATTCGGTCTACCACCACCATGATACTCCCGAATCCGTCCGTCTTGGGTAGACCAACTATGAAGTCCATGCTAACGCTTTGCCAAGGATGGTCCGGTATTGGCAAAGGTTCCAAGAGTCCCGCAGGTTGTCGTTGCTCAACCTTGTCTTGTTGGCAAACAAGACAAGTCTTGACATATATCTCGACGTCGTCCCTCATTTGCGGCCAATAATATTTTTCTTCTACAAGAGCTAAGGTACGATGCATACCTGGGTGTCCGGCCCACTTGGAGTCATGGCAATCTTTGATGACTTCACGTCTTAATCCTCCAAAGTGGGGCACATATAGCCGTTGGCCCTTGGTGAAGATCAAGTCCCGTTCGACCCAAAACCGCCTTGTTTTGCCCTCCTTGACGTATTCCCTTAGGTTCTTGGCGGTTGGGTCATGATCAAGGCCCTCCTTGATGCGGTCTTCCAAAGTCCCTATCGGTCGGCTGATGGCAGCTAACTCCGCTTTACGACTAAGAGCGTCGGCGACTAGGTTGGCTTTGCCCGGCTTGTATTCCAACTCGTAGTCGAACTCGGCAAGAAAGTCTTGCCACCTGGCTTGCTTGGGTGTTAGCTTCTTCTGGCTTTGGAAGTAGCTCGTGGCCACATTGTCTGTCTTGACCACGAATTTGGACCCTAGGAGATAATGACGCCAATTCCTTAGGCAATGGACGATGGCCGTCATCTCCTTCTCTTGTACTGTGTAGCGCCGCTCGGTGTCATTAAGCTTTCGGCTCTCAAAGGCTATCGGATGTCCCTCTTGCACCAGGACTCCCCCTATGGCATAGTCTGATGCGTCCGTGTGTATTTCGAACGGCTTCCCATAGTCGGGCAGGGCTAGCACTGGCTCTTCGGTCATCGCCTTCTTAAGCCGATCGAACGCCTCTTGACTCTCCTTGCTCCAAGCCCAAGATATCCCCTTCTTGAGCATGTTTGTCAAGGGCGTCGTGATGTGCGAATACCCATGGATGAAGCGGCGATAATAGTTGGCTAGCCCCAAGAAAGAGCGAAGCTCGGTTACTTTAGTCGGCGGTTCCCAATCCATGATTGCCTTGATCTTGGCGGAGTCCATCCGTATGCGTCCCTTGCCGACTATGTGTCCCAAAAATGGCACCTCTTGTTGAGCGAACGAGCATTTTTCTCTCTTGACATAAAGCTCGTGCTCACGTAGTACTTGGAAGACTTGCCGTAGGTGTTCCACGTGCTCCTCTAATGTGCGGCTATAGATAACAATGTCGTCCAAGTAAACTACGACAAAGTGATCAAGGAAGGGTTGGAGTACCTTGTTCATGAGAGTGCAGAATGTTGCCGGTGCATTTGTCAAGCCGAAAGGCATGACTAAGAACTCGTATGACCCATATCTCGTGACACACGCGGTCTTCTCCTCATCTCCTTCCGCGATCCCGACTTGGTAGTATCCCGATCTTAAGTCAAGCTTGGTGAACCACCGAGCTTCCCCAAGTCTATCGAACAGGTCTGCGATGAGCGGGATCGGGTACTTGTTCTTGATGGTTAGCTTGTTGAGCGCCCTATAGTCGATGCACATGCGTAGGCTCCCGTCGTGCTTCCGCTGGAATAACACTGGTGCTCCATATGGTGCCTTGGACGGTCTGATGTAACCGGCTTCCAATAATTCCTTAAGTTGTCTCCTTAGCTCTTCTAGCTCCAGCGGAGACATGCGATACGGTGCTCGTGCGGGTGGTCGAGCATCGGATACGAGCTCGATCTTGTGATCCACCTCCCTCTTAGGTGGGAGCTTCTTTGGAAGTTCGGGCGGCATAACGTCCTTGAAGTCTTCTAAGACATGACAGACTTCAGCTGGTGTCGGGTCTTCCCCGGATGGTGTCTCGTCCATCTTGAGAGTTGCCAAGAATGTTGGTTCCTCCCGCTTTAGTCCCTTGGAAAGTTGAATTGCCGAGACTACCTTAGCACTTGGCCCCTTTTCCCGATATACCAGCACGATGCAACGGTGATGGGGTCCAAGATGCATATACAGTTGGCAAATGGCACAAGGAGAGCATTGATACGATCGAGGAATGCTAAACCAATGACTAAGTCGTAGTCGTCTAGAGGGATTACCTCAATCGTGGCCTTGCCCGACCAATCTCCCAATGATAGCTCTACTCCTTGTGCTACCCCGAGTGTCGGGACCTCCTTGGAGTTCACCGTCTTGATCCATCCATGACTCTTGGTGACCTCGAGCCCCAACTTCTTTGATGTTTCCTCAGACATGAATATGTCGGAGGCCCCGGTGTCCACCAATGCGCTTACTTTAGTGCCGCCTACCATGGCGTCTACGAACATAAGTCCCCTTTTGTTGGTGAACCGCTTAGTCTTGATGGAGCTAAGCATCATGGCCCCGAGTCGCAACTTATCGTCCTCGGGCGGGTCCTCCCGTGTTATGATGGCGCTCAACTTGTTTCTTGAAGGGCAGTCGCGCATCAAGTGCTTCTCCCCGCATAGGAAGCAACTCAAGGGTTGCCTCTCGGCTGGTCTCTTGCCCCTGTCGGTCTTGGTGTACCGCTCCTTGTCTTTTGGCTTGGACGAGTCCTTGGATGAATCCTTGGATGACTCGTCGTTGTCCCGTCTTGGTGGCCTTCCCCGTCCTTGGTCTCCCCCACTTTTTCCTTTGTCACGGGAGAAGTTACTTCGGTCTTGGCTTTTGAATTCAATGAGGGAGTCCGCCTCGGTCATGGCCTCGGTAAGGGTCTGAACCTTCTGTCGGTGAAGCTCTTGTCTTACCCAAGGCTTAAGCCCGTCCATGAATTGGAAGAAGGCTTCCTTCTCGTTCATGTCTGAGATCTGCAACATTAACTCCGAGAACTCCTTCACGTACTCTCGGGCGGTCCCTCTTTGAGTGAGCCTGCGAAGCTTGGCCCGGGCTTCGTCGTCGGTATAGATGGGGTATAATTATTTCTTGAGCTCTGCCGAGAACTCGGCCCAGGTGGTGATTGGGGTCCCTCCGGTCCTCTCGCAGGTCCTTCTACGCCACCATAATAAAGCTATATCACCGAGATATAGAGAAGCGGTACTTACCTTCTTTTCCTCGTCCGCGATCCCCTTGACGCGGAAGTATTGTTCCATGCCCCACAAGAAGTTCTCTACATCTTTGGTGGAACGACTTCCCTTGAACGTCGTTGGTTTGGGTGCGTCCACTTTCTGCAGTGGGGCAACTCCGACAAGGCCAGCCCCCAAAGCTGTCTTGCATGCCGCCAACTCCCTTATGACCGTCTCCAGCTTGTCGGTCAGCGCTCAAACTTGGCCTTGAGAACTTCATGTTCTGCGGCAAGGGTCTTGTGGGACACGTTCATGGCCCCTTGGAACTCCCCCTTGAGTTCCTCAATAGAGGACTCCATCGTGGATTCGACGTCATCAACCCGCTTGTTGGCGTCGAAGATGGAGTCCCGCATCTCGCCCATGGCCAACTCGACTTTCTCCAGCCTAGCCTCCGTGCTTGACACCACGTCCCTTGATGCATCCCTTGCGGCCTTCTTGCCTTTCTTGCTCACGTCAACGACTTCCGACACGCCTCCTTGGCTAGCCATCGAAACCTCCCTTTGGAACGTTTTTGGCTCTGATACCACTTGTCACGGGCTGAGTTTCCCTAACTCCAAACCGTGCGGCTCTTAGCTTGTCTTGACCCCTTGTTGTGCTAAGATCAGCCTATTCCCGATGTTGCCAACGAAAGAACTTAAGATTGATGGCTAAGAGAACTTTGAAGGCTTTGTGTGTGGGAAAGAAAGTGTTGTATTATAAGAGAGCTTTACAATGCTTGGATGAGAGCTTCGAACTTGGAACCTGCAAATGAGGGGGTGACACTCCCTATTTATAGCCCAAGGCCACCCCTCCTAGGAAGGTTCCGGATTTGGACAAGTCTTGGACAATCCGGATCCTTTTTGGCTAGAACTCCTTACAAGCTTCTCTACTTATCTAGAATATTCCGCAAGGCTGTAGCCATGCCTAGATGGTTCCACATTTCTCTAGGGTCTTCCGGCCATGTCCGGAGACTTCTACGAGCGTCCCGAACGTTCCGGATGCTTCCGGATTGGTTGAGAAGCGCGGTCCGTGTCACTAGTACTTCCATCTTGGAATAACAACTTTCTAGTTGATGCATCTCCTTTCCTAGTTGTTCACCCATGCCTTTGGCTTGTGCTCTTGTAATTGGTCCGGTAGAAAGTATTAGTTGAGATGCTCCCACATCATTCTCCCTTTCTTGAAAAGGATTCGACCTCGAAACCAGCATGTTGTCGCCAGAGTCGAAAGGGGTGAGGTCTGCGACATTGAAGGTTGCACTCACTCCATAATCACCGGGAAGGTCTATTTGATATGCATTGTCCCCAATCCGATTGAGGATCTTGAATGGTCCATCTCCCCGTGCATCTAGCTTGTTCTTTCTTCGTGATGGAAATCGTTCCTTCCTGAGATGCACCCATACGAGGTCTCTGGGTTGAAAAATGATTCGACGTCGTCCATGGTTTGCTCGTGCAGCTACTGATTCCGATTTTGGCATTAGGCGGCTCTTGGTACGTTCATGCAACTCTTTTATAAACTCGACATGCTTTCCTGCATGAAAATTCTCTTTTTCCTTCATAGGAAAGGGTGTTAGATCTAGTGGAGTTAAAGGATTAGTGCCATAAACACACTCGAAAGGTGAGAGTTGTGTAGAAGAATGGACTGTTCGGTTGTATGCAAACTCCATGTGTGGAAGAGTATCTTCCCATGCTCGAGTATTTTTACGAATAATAGTTCGTAGGACAGTTGTTAGAGTGCGGTTGGTGACTTCTGTCTTACCATTTGTCTGGGGATGATGACGTGGAGAAAAGGAGTTTGGTACACAGTTTCTTCCATAGAGTTCTCCAAAATGTGCTCAAAAATTTGACATCCCTGTCGCTTACTATAGTCTTTAGGATCCCATGTAACCTGACTACCTCCCGAAAAAAGAGGTTTGCCACGTTAATAGCATCATCTGTCTTGTGACAAGCAATAAAGTGGGCCATCTTAGAAAACCTGTCAACCACCACAAAAATAGAGTCTCTCCTTTTCTTAGTGAGAGGTAATCCTACGATAAAATCCATGGATATATCTTCCCAAGGTGCTGCGGGAATAGGGAGTGACGTATAAAGTCCGTGTGGTTGCAATCGAGATTTGGCTCTAAGGCACTCCAAACATCGCTTAACTAGGTGTTCAACATCTCTGAGCATATGGGGCCAATAGAAGTGGACTTTCAGTGTATGATATGTTTTATCTCGTCCAAAGTGTCCCATTAATCCTCCTCTATGTGCCTCTTCGGTCAACAATAGTCTAAGAGAGCAGTTGGGAATGCATACCTTGTTTTCTCTGAAAAGAAATCCATCCAAGATATAGTACTTTCCCGAGATTTGATTGTCTCTGCACTCCCGGAAGATCTCCCCAAAGTCTTGATCATCTAAATATAGCTCTTTGATATATACGAACCCAAGTACCCTGGAGTCTAGAGCAGTCAATAACGTATACTTGCGGGATAGGGCGTCAGCTATCACGTTATCCTTGACTTTCTTGTATTTGATCACAAATGTGAAAGTTTCCAGGAATTCCATCCAATTGTCATGACGTCTATCAAGCTTGTCTTGACTTCTGAAATGTTTGAGGGACTCATGATCCGTATGCAATATGAACTCGTTGGGTCTTAAGTAATGTCGCCATATCTTAAGGACCTTGAAAAGGGCATACAATTCCTTGTCATATGTGGAATAGTTGAGGGTATCTCCTTTCAATTTTTTCGAAAAATAGGCAATTGGTTTGCCTTCTTGCATGAGTACTCCTCCAATTCCTATTCTTGACGCATCGCACTCGACTTCAAAAGGTTTGTTGAAGTCAGGTAGACTCAACAAAGGTGCTTGTGTGAGTTGTGCCTTTAGTTCTTCAAAGGCCGTCTGTTGCTTCTTTCCCCAAATGAATTCACTATTCTTCTTTGTGATTTCATTCAAAGGGGCCGCTATCGTGCTGAAATCCTTTACGAATTTGCGATAGAAACTGGCGAAACCGTGAAAGCTCTAGATCTGAGTTGCTGATTTGGGGGTGGGCTAATCTTGGATGGCCTTGATCTTGTCCTCATCTACCTGTAACCCTTGTGAGCTCACCACGAAGCCTAAGAATGTGACTTGATCGGTGCATAGCTCGCATTTCTTAAGGTTGGCATATAGGTGCTGGCTGCGCATGATCTGGAGTACGTCCCTAAGGTGCTGCTCGTGCTTCTTGAGGTCTTGGCTATAGATAAGTATATCATCAAAATAGACAACCACAAATTTACCTATAAAAGGTCTAAGAACGTGGTTCATAAGACGCATGAAGGTGTTAGGCGCATTGGTTAGACCGAAAGGCATCACCAACCATTTATAAAGACCAAATTTAGTCTTGAAAGCAGTCTTCCACTCGTCCCCTTCTCTCGTCCTAGTCTGATGATATCCACTTCGAAGGTCTATTTTAGAGAAGATATGAGCTCCATGCAACTCGTCTAGCATGTCATCGAGTCGTGGTATAGGGTGCCTGTACTTAGCGGTAATGTTGTTGATAGCCCTACAGTCAACACACATCCTCCAGCTGCCGTCTTTCTTAGGTACCAGTAGGACATTTACAACACATGGACTTAAACTTTCTCTAACATAACCCTTGTCTAACAGTTCTTGTATTTGTGTTTGAACCTCATGTGTCTCCTTTGGGTTCATCTAGTATGCAGGACGATTTGGCAGAGCTACGCCGGGCATGAAGTCAATCTGATGTTCGATCCCTCGGATCGGTGGTAATATAAGTGGTAGTTCCTCTGGGAAGACATCCTTGAAGTCAGCCATGACCTGCTGGATATTCTTGGGTAATTCACGGTCAACAGTGTGTGGACCCTCGTTACCTTTGCTCATTAGCATAAGGTTGGTTTCGGAATCGAGGAAGTCAATGTGGAACATTTCTCGGGATGGTTTGCAATCTTCCCCTCCCGCGTCAGTGATTTCTGGCTGCGTGATGGCTGCGTGATGGCCGCGTCAGAGCATGTGGTCTCCTTTTTACCCGTGTCTTGATCTCCTCGGGGCTCATGGGTTTAAGCAGGAAGGTAGTTCCATGGAACTTGAAGAGGTATTGGTTGGTATGTCCTTTATGCTCTACATCCCGGTCGTACTGCCAAGGGCGACCCAATAATAAATGGCACGTGTCCATGGGGGCAACATCGCACAAAATGGTATCCGCATAATTACCTAGGTGGAAGCCCACGTGGACTTGCTTATCAATGATCGTTTCACCTTCCTTATTCAGCCACGAGATCTTGTAGGGTTTAGGATGTTCAAACAGGGTGAGTTATATCTTGTTGACCATTTCGTAGCTAGCGAGATTGCAGCAGCTACCTCCATCTATAATCATGTTGCATACCTTTTCTTTAACAAAACATCGATTGCGGAAGATGTTTTCTCTCTGTTCCTTTGACTGACTCGTGTCTCTTATGCCTGTCATATGTATTATCAAGAAAATAATACTATTCTCGCCTGCAAATTCTCAACTAAAATCAATTAATCTTGAAGAAGAAAAATTAAAAGTAGCCTGAAATTAAAAGGTAAGGAGAGGTTTCAAAGGAACAAAAAGGTTGTCAATAATAGGTTTTGAGTAGTGCCTGCAGGGAACCCAAATTGGAACAAAGGATAAATAAAAGGATATTCACAGGGATATAAACAATATAAACTAAAGAAATTCTCCCTTTCTTTGGAACGAAAAGGGTATTTTGCGCAGGGAACTCAAAAGGTAAAAGAAATGATCGGCTCCGTTCCAGTTCTCGTTTCCGCTTCTTTTTTTCTTCTTTTTTTTTTGACGTTGCCAAACCCTAGGAGAGATGGCAAGGCTACTGACGTGGGCTAGCGCCAGCTGGGGTTTCCTGCAACGGTGTTGGGTGGCGGCGGGCGGCCAGTGGCGGTGGCAAGGCGGCAGCGGCTAGGCCGGCGGGTTTTAGGGTGAACCGCGGGCTCTTGGGGCTGGCTGAGGCGGCTGGGGGTGGTGACGAAGGCTTGTGGCTGCAGGAGCCGAAACTGGCAGGTGGAGGCGGCAGGCGGCCGGCTGGGCGGCGGAGGTCCAACAGGGGGGTTCCCGGCGGAGGATTGGTGAAACCGAGAGGCTGGGCTACTGGGGTGTTGGAGGCGGGCAGGGGCCGGAAAAGTAGTGGGGTGGTGCTGGCGGCGCTGGGCGGTGCCTGTGGTGGCCGGCAGGGGGGAGGCAGCGGCAGCGGCAGTGGGAATAAGGGTTCCGGCGCCGAAATTTTTATATTTTTTTTGGATAGGGCAGCGGCTGCTGTGAGGGAACGGGGCGATGATTCAAAAGTGACCGCGGCTAAAAGATCGTCTTGGTTGGTTTTCCCCAATTAGCCCGAATAGGTTTTCACAAGATGAACCGAGGCTTTTGGCAAGATAAGATTGAAATTTGGCTGAGTTATGGTGAGATAATTCAGGCCACAATTAATCTTTTTCAAGATATTGAATTTAGATTGTAAAAAAGCAGAGTGTCTAGCGTGAATAGAATTACTAACCGTAGCTTTTCTGCTCCCAATCGCTTGTTTTTGGTTGAAGCTTCTCGACGAGTATTGAAAGCTTCGATTTTTGACGGCGCGGTTGGTGTTGATGATACTTAGCTCTGATGCCAATTTGATGCGGGGATAAGCCGTTAGGTTTCCCGATATTTCAACACCAAAACAAGTAGAATTAGAGAGATGGAAGACGTGAAGATGAGTGATAAAACGTGGGGTAATGGTGAGTGATCCGGTGGTTGGGATGGATCGTAGCTTGATAGTCTGGACGAATCTCCTAGTCGGAATTCAACTCGTCGCTATAATCGAATACTTGTTGAGGAAGAAGCGATGGACCTCAAAAGCATGCGAAGTCGCTTGAAGATGGAAGAGAAACCTATCTCAGAGTCTCACCAAGAAGGACAACTCTCCTATACTCCAAACTAGGGTTTGAATTGGAGTCACACATATTCAGGGGTTCTCGAGTCACACGAGAGGAAATACTGAAAAGTATCAAATGTATATTAATCAAAGGTGTCCTCCAAGATGCACGTCCAGATGCCTTATATAGGCATGAGGAGGACGTCCCATCTGGCTTACATGGGTTGTGGGCTTGATCCAAGATCGAGCCCGCAATGAATAAAGAAATGAAATAAAATGCGAAGTGATAAGATCGAATATTTATGAGATAAGATCTTCTAGCTAAAAGATAAGATCAAATCTTTAAGAGATAAGATTAAACTCACAAACGGGTAAGATCAAATCTTTAAGAGATAAATGATCTTCTAGAAACGTAAATGACAATAAAATAAAAGCAAAACCCAAATTAAAATTGTCTCAAAATGGGCTGAAAATTGATAAGCTCGTTGGGCCTAATTTAGCCACTTAAATTAGCACAACTTCCGTCTTCTTCCAAGCTTTCTTCACGTGCTTCTAGAACGTTAGTGGTTGGATCAATTTTGGCCGAGATTTGGGTTTGCACGTGCAGAACCATCCTTGAACATCTTTCTAGTACTTCCATCTTGATATAACAACTTTCTAGTTGATGCATCTCCTTTCCTAGTTGTTCACCCATGCGTTTGGCTTGTGCTCTTGTAATTGGTCCGGTAGGAAGTATTGGTTGAGATGCTCCCGCATCAAAAACACAAATTAAGCACCCCATTTCAGTTTCGGAACTTACTTTTATAACCTAAAACCCGTCGAGAGACGTGGGCTTGGCTAAAAGTTCGAAATAAAATAAATCCGACGCTCAGGGAAGAAATCTCGGTCTGGATCTCGGCCGAGATGGGTCAGTGTCGGGGCCGAGATTTCGACTTTGTACTTCAGCGTCAATGAGGATCTCGGGCACTTCGTCTCGTTTGCTCCAAATTCGTAGTCTTCTCCTTTCCTATGCTCGAATGGCAGCTCTTAAGCATCCACTCTGAGGATTGATCCTCAAATGCATCGTTTTAGCTCAAAAACACGCCAAAATACCTACAAAGTAACCAAAAGCATGTGTAGGTATCCATACATGCAAAGTAACACTAAACAAGCATAAAAGACACAAACTAAGGCTAAAACATGCATGCGGAAAAGGAAAAACTACCTATATGATCATCTAAACTAGGTCGATAAATCATGTTATTAAAATACCCCATACTTATCCTTTCTTGTCCTCAAGCAAATTGTAAATTCAAGATAGGATAACATGAATTATCTATGCAAAACAAATATTTAAAACTCTTTTTGGTTATGTTGTGCTTCTATACATGATCACTCTCAAAGGTGTAGTCATATGGCTAAAGACATGTTACAATTAAGCTCAAGTGAAATAGGCAAGTGAAGGAAAATCAAACTTTACAAGAAATTCATAATCATCATAGAAACTTCAAATGCCTAATATCCATGAAAATCAAGTCTAAGCCATTAAGTCAAATACATGTATACATAGATCAAAAGGACTAAATGAAAAAGCCATAGAAACGTGATCAAGGTAGGATGATATAGGTAATGTAATGGTAATCCGGGAAGAAGAACAACACAATGAACTCTTTCTCAACATCCATCCTTTCTTGCATTTTTTTTTCTTTTCCTTTTTTTTCTTTCTTTCTTTTGAGTGAAAGACATTGGTGCACAATAGCCGAAACCTTGGTGTTCAATTTCCTTCACGTACCTCACACCAAAATGCACATACCAAATCAACTCATATGGAATGTTTTTAAAACTAATTAGACTTTGGCAAGACAGAAACACCCGATTATGTGAATGATGCCGAGTTACTCATCTTCTAGCCAACAACCCTTTTTGAATCTTTTGCATTTAAATCACATCTCATACATCACATTCGACTTCTTCACATAACACATAAGGATTTTTTCTTTCTTTTAATCACACACCTTCAAACTTCAAATTTCTAGTTCCCGGATAGGTCAAAGGAGGCAAATATGATCACAGTTTGAGGTGCTAAACATGAACAAGGTAGAGAAGAAGAAGAACTCGAATTGCCTAAATCATTCCTATGCAATGTAAAGGAACTCATCACATAGCTTCAACTATCAAATGTAATTCAACTAAACATAAAAATTCCCATCAATCATATAAACTTCAAGTAAAGAAATCAATTCCTCCAAATACCATAAATCATTCAAACTAAAAAATAATAATCAAAAGCAAATAACATACACCAAGTTTCATCATAGAGATCCCATCAATGTCTTAAGAAGCACATACACGTTTTTTTTTTTTTTTTTAGAAGTAAAGACATAAAAAAAAACATGTGACAATAATCTAAAAATGTTCAAATGCAGTACAAATATCCAAATATGTTGAAAAATATTGTAAGCATCCTACCCATACTTAAATGTCACATTGTCCCCAATGTGAAAAATAAGAAGGGATAAAAACAATACTTACGATGTAAAATGATGCAGGTGTTGTGGCGCGTCTACTCAAAGGGAGGAGGTGGATCACGAAAGAAGTGCAGGTTGTTCGGGTCATAGAAATGCCCGAACATCTGGCGATACATGTCGCCGTACATGCCCTCCGAAATAGAATAGCATCTATCCTCCTCTGTCAACATATCAAGAATCCTCTGCTGGCATACCTGTATCTGATGGATATCATCGGCCAACTGATCTAAAGTAGGCGTATCTCTGCGTCTAGGTCTGGGAGCTCGTGAAGACGATGCTACTCCTGCTGACGTACCTGTGGGATGTGTACCTTCACTCCCTGCTCGAACACAATATCCTCTGCCTCAGCGGCAGGCTCCATATCCTCATCATCATGAGCAACATCCTCATCATCCGGCTGTCCTGAACGCTCCTACTCAGAACTATCTGACTCTAAAGCCTCCCTCCAGAATCTCTTATCTCTAATGGTGTAATCACTCTTCCACTCAATCCCTACATTCACATCCAAAGGCAAAGCTACTCTAAAGGGTTGATTACCCTTTTGGATCAAGATCTTCCTATGAAATAAATGTCGCCTACCCACAACGACAGGAAAATTCGTCACCGCCAAACCAAAGAGATCTATGTTAAGCCTAAAAGCAATGTGGGTGATCAAACCACCAACACAAATATATCTTGCGCTCTTCTTGGACACCTTTTCAGGTACACAAGCATCAGTGTGGTAGAGTATGGGGTACGGCCATGAGAAATACACCACAACACAAACATCTCACCTAAGAGCACCTGATGTTGTGTCTCTCGCCTGGGTAAAAGAATCTCACTCATAATCCTTTGAGCCAGCGTAAAAGACAAGTTCACAATGAACTTGCACTTGGCCTCTCTGGCCTCCCAAACACTAGCTAAACCCATAGGCTTGGCGATCTCGTGCCAGAATGTACTCTAATCCACATCACTATCAAAGGGGGACAAATTACTACGTGAAAAGTGAAACAAATCTCCAAAATCATCCTTAGACATTTCATAGTCATTGTTCATAAGTCTAAACTTCACACATCTACTTTCATTCCCACCTTTAAACACAAAAGAACTGAAAAATTCTAATGTTAATTCCACATAGTTGGGCTCCCTAATTGCAACAAATCACAAATATCCATTATCATATGCACGTTCTCACTACATTCCAATTCACCAATATCCAAAATATCCAAATACTTAGGAGCAACAAACTTAAGCTTAGCAAGGCGAGCATAGTTAGACTTACAAGCATTGGGAATGATCGGAACATTCTCTTGGGGCTCGGAAGGCTCAACTTGCTTCTTGCCCTTCCTAGATGAACCGTTTTTGGATGCGGATCGCTTCATACGATCCATTTTTGATCAAAGAATCTCGACGTAGGCAAAATCTCGGTCGGTCGACCGAGATAATCTGGGCGAAAGTCGGATCTCGGGTTTCTGCCGGGTTCGACGGTTTTTGTTGATCTCTTTCTCGTTCCATGCTAGAACAATGTTCCTAAGGCCTTTTTGATCAAAATCCCTCAAAGAATTGAAGGATTTATAGTTTTTTTGTAAAAGGGGATTTTTGGTTAGGGTTAGTGTTTGGGGAGATGATTGTGGATGGTTTTTGATGAAATTTGTTGTTGGAAAGTGTTAGAAATTGGATTTGGAATTGATTGTGGGTGGAAAGTGTGGATTTTGTGAAGATTTGAGGGATTTTGAGAAATTTGGGTAGGGTTTTGGAGGTTTTAGGCTATGGAGGATGTGAAGAATGAGGGAGAAGGAAGAAAAATTCGGGCTTTATCCGACAGTGGACGATCTCGACCGGGATATCGGCCGGGATCTCGGTTGGTTCGGCCGAGATTTTCCCCTTTTTTTTCATTCTTCTTTCCTTCTCAGTGTTTGACACGTCTCTAGAATTTTTCCGATCATAATCTCCTTCTCTTTCTCCATTGACACCTAGATACTACAAAGAGAAAACAAACGTGCAAAAACGCAAAAACAAAAAGCAAAAGAAAAAAGACTAAGACAAGAAGACTCTTACCTCGGGTTTCGTCCCAAGAAGCGCATTGGTTTAAGGTCTCTTGCTAGGCCTGACTCCGTCAATGCTTAATCCGGAGATATAGGTGAAGACTGCTTCACCGGAGGTTCCGGCTTACACTTCTTCAACCTACTCTCATTAACTCTGATCGATCACACATATCTACCCTATACTTCAATTGAACCATAGGGGTGGATCTTCTTCACAATGTAGGGACTTGTCCATTTCTTCTCGAACTCTCCCTGCACAAGGTGATATCTAGAGTTAGCTAACATGACTAGATCACCTTTCTTGAACTTACTATTGACTTTCAAGCTCTCTCTATAGATCTTCGAGCTCTTATATGCATCCAGCTTTCCTCCCTTTGCTAGATTTGAGGTTAGTGATGTAGGAGGTCTAGACTTTCCTTTGATGAATTGTCGGTAGAAACCAACTTCTCTCGCGGGATTGTCTTCTTTCTTCCCAGGCTTTGGTTCCGCCAACTCTTCTACTTTCTCCTTGCCTTTGATGGACGAGAGGGGCATATTGGGAGGTTTCGGAACTTCGGAAAGCGTTTCCGAGCCTTTCTTCACCCCGTACTTGGATGTCGGCCGAGATGGATGGATCTCGGGTCGAGGTTCATCCCTCTGGCATAAAACTTCGGTCGGCACCAAGGGGATCACGCCCGAGATTTTCTTTGACCATTTCTTTTTGCCTTGGAGCGAACCATCTGCAAAGTTGGCTTCTTCCGTGACCTTTGGGAGTCAGTATTGCTTCACTTCATCACCTTTCCTCTCTATGTTGAATGTAAGGGAAACGTTCCTGCAATCAACATGACATCCAGAAGTGGCTAGGAAGGGTCTTCCTAGTATTAGAGGTATAGGAAAATCAATAGGAATGTCCAAAACAACAAAATCAACGGGAACATAATACTTCCCTAGCAACAATGGTACATCTTCTAAAATTCCAGCAGGTTCAACTACCGATCCATCCGCTATGCGCAGTGTCATATTCATTGGCTTTGGTTCCCAAGGCCAATTTCCTTGCAAAGTGCAAGAGGAATCATGCTCAAACTCGCGCCAAGATCATACAAATATGCATATGATCCTTCTTCAAGTCCTACTCGGACACAAAATGATTTGGGATCCTTAAGCTCTGGTGGAATCTTCTTCCTTGAAACATTGATGAGCTCGCTTGATCTTTGAGCCATCATCACTTCTCCTTCCGCTCCAAAAGTCTTCTTGTCAGTGAGAGTCTCTTTCAAGAGTTTCTCGTATTCTGGCATCCTTGAAATAGCATCAAGTGAAGGGATATTAAAGTCCAAATTTTTAATAAGCTCAATGAACTTACCAAAAGTCTCGTCTAATAAAGCTCTTGGGCGGGCTTTCGGAAATGGAAGTGGAGGTTTGTACGGGGGCGGTTTAATGTACATTTTTCCGTTTCAGCATGCTCTTTCTCCACGTTTTCAACAAGTGGCCGAGATTCTCCCACAAGTGGGAATCTCGGGCCGAGATTCTCCCACAAGTGGCGGAGATCTCTCCTTTCGCGTGTATTTCGTCCTCTTTCAGCTCATCTTCAGCAGTGATGGCTAGAATATGTCATTTCGGGTTCTCCTCAGTGTTTCTAGGAAGCCTTCCTAGATCTCTAGGAGTTTTTTCAACCTTCTTGAACACTTGAGTTTCCAAAAGCTTTTGAGCTTTGGTAACACTAGTGACAATACTCTCTAGATTGCTCATCCTTGTCTCAATTGTCCAAACATCATCTCAACTCGATCCTTCGGTTGAGCTTTCTCATGTGTCTTAGATGACGGGCCTGCACCACTAGAAGATGGTTGATGGTTCAAAGCACCCTCAAGATTAGAATAAGAAAATCCTGGATGATTATGGTTAGGCCTGAAATTGTTTTCTTGGTAATTCCTAGGAAGTTATTATTGTTATAACCTCTTTGATTTTGATATCCTCCCTGGAAATTACCTCTATTCATGTAATTTGCATCCTATTCCTTGGATGCTACCTGCACTTCAGCTTGTTGATTTTTGATATTAGATGAAAATAATTCCTCTAAAGATTTAATTTCCTTATATAAGGAATCAAACCTTGCATCCGTCCGGGTTTCTTCTTTTACCTCATACACTCCCGGTCTAGTCTTCTTTTCTTAAACCTTCCTGTGAGAGTACTTCTCCATAACTAACGCTTGTTTCTCAACAAATTCCTAAGCCTCATCTTTTTCTTTGTCCATGAAAGTACCTCTACAAAGTGATTGCAGCTTGAATTGAGTGTCCTCATCAAGTCCCTTAAAGTAAATCTCCAGCAACTCAATATTAGGGATCCCATGATGTGGACAATCAAGCTATAGGTCCTTGAACCTCTCCCAAGACTTGAACAAGCTCTCCTTATCTTTCATGGTGAAGGAATTTATCTTTCCTCTAAGCTCCGAAGTCTTAGAAGGTGGGAAGAACTTTGTGAGAAACTCCGTGGTCATCTCTTCCCATGTGTTGATCCGTCCGTATGGTTTTGATTGATACCAAGCTAGAGCTTTATCCATGAGAGAAAAATAAAAACCTCTTTGCTTATGACTATTACCTTCCATACGAGGCGGTCTTACCGTATCCATTAGAATCTCATAATTCATCAAGTGTTGATGAGGAGACTCCGAATCCATCCCTCCAAACTAATTCTGACGAATCATTTGGAGTACCTGCGGTTGCCACTCATGCTCATGGGCTGCGGGATCTCCAAAGTTAACTCCAGGATGGTTAATCCTTTGGGCAGGATCCATGCACTGCCCGAGTGTTTGTGGATGATCCACAATAGGCTCAAATCGGACAGGCCCGAGAGGTGCAACAGGTGGTGATACAACACGTGGAAGAGGAGGTGGAATGACGCGAGGTGCGTCTTCCGGGACGTCCTCTTGCACGTTTACCACGGGTTGTGGAGCGGCTATTCCTTCGTTCTGAAGACGAAGCATCTCTCTAACGTCAACTTTAAGCTGCTCCATCATCTGTGCAGTGGTTGTCTCTCTCTCTCTTGATGCCGTTCTCTCGGCTTCTAGCTCTTCTGCGGCAGCTCTCAACTCCGCTTCATAATCTCTTGCTTGAGACATCCTTGAAGTCTTCAAATTTCTAAGTCTCCTTCTTAGTGTCTTCTCAAGCTCGGGATCAAAAGGAACTAGTTCTTTCGAACTCCGAGTCCTTCGCATACACCACGAAAAGTACCTATTGTCCTGAAAATTTCAAAGACAAAACAATAGCGAGATCAAAAGTAAAAGAAAGACCTATACTATAATGAATCAAATAACAAAATCAACTAAATAGTCCCCGACAGCGGCGTCAAAAACTTGTTCGCTAGTTTTACACACCTATAAACCCCTATCAAAAATAGACAAGAAATCACAAGATGCACAAAACCGAAGCAATACTTTAAATTTATAATCTCGTGATATCTACTCAATTGTAGTGAACCCACAGTGTATGGATCAATCGCAATAATGAGCAAGTATTCCGAGGTCGATCTCAAGGACTAAGTTATATGACAATGAGTATGATCAAGAATAGTATAAGTCCAGAATAAGAAGGGGGTTGAAAAATAAAGGGAAGAAGGTCGAAAAGGTTTTGAAGGTTGAGTGGATTCGCTATCAATTAACTGAATTGATTGAAAATCAAATGCAAACAAAGAAAAACAATGAATAAATAGAAAGAAATGTATTTCCAAGGATTCAAGATAATTATTTAAAAATATGGACTCAGGATTATGGATCTCACATGGCATATATATAAGGTTGAAGAGCTCAAGATGAACATTTCTAATCTATGCGCTTTTAGAGTGACGTCTCAAGAATATAAAGGTCCGCAGCCTAATACCTATAGCTTTCAAGGTAAAGAGGGAGAAATAAACAAAAAAACCTTATTCTTTCAATCAAGGAAATACAATAACCTTTTATAGTTACGTCTCGGAATTTATTGCCTAAAGGAAGGAATAATGGCACACTCTATCCAATAAAAGCTAGACCTTTATTACCTAAGAACAAGTTCTCTTATGTATCTAAACAGAAATATCTCAATTACGACTCAATTCCTACTTAGGTTAAGGTGGTTTAGATTGAGTCTAAACCTACAAAAACCAAACATTTCCATAGGATTTAAAGCGATTTATACAACCTATTATAAAGAGCAATCAATCCATCATAGTCCAAGGTATAAACAATTCTCTAACTACCTGGGAACCACATAAGGTTTCTAGCCAACAATATTTATATCAAAACCTGAATTCAAAATGGTAAAGGTAAACAAACCAATTGAATAAGAAAAGGTAATGAAGAAAGTACCCAACTTTATTGAATCTAAAAAAAACTTGTCTTCCACTTGCAAATCTCTAACAAAACTCTAACAAACTGAAAAGACCGGATCTTCCTCTAACTAATCTAAAATCTAACAATGGTGAAACAAACGAAGAAGAAACGTAGGAGAAAAATTCTCCTTTCAAAAAACGAACCTAAAACTAACTTTCTCTGACTAAGCAAGCACAAATTAAGCACCCCATTTCATTTTCGGAACCTTACTTTTGTAAACAAAAACCCGTCGAGAGACGTGGGCTGGGCTAAAAGTCCAAAATAAAATAAAATCCGACGCTCAAGGAAGAAATCTCGTTCTGGATCTCGGCCGAGATGGGTCAGTGTCGGGGCCGAGATTTCGACTTCGTACTTCAGCGTCAATGAATCCATCTCGGTCAGTTCACCCGTGATCATGGCCAAGATAGGGGGCGAGATTTTACAGTAGTAGCTCCCAACTCGACCGAGATATGTGGATCTCGGCTGAGATGCTTTTCAATCTCAGGCACTTCGTCTCGTTTGCTCCAAATTCTTAGTCTTATCCTTTCCTATGCTCGTATGACAACTCTTAAACATCCACTCCGAGGCTTGATCCTCAAATGCAACGTTTTAGCTCCAAAACACGCCAAAATACCTACAAAATAACCAAAAGCGTGTGAAGACATCCATACTTGCAAAGTAACACTAAACAAGCATAAAAGACACAAAATAAGGCTAAACCATGCATGCAGAAAGGGAAAAACTACCTATTTGATCATCTAAACTACGTCGATAAATCATATTATCAGGGATCATCAAATCCTTAGATCGAGAAGAATCAACTAGACATAATAAAAGAAAAAAGTCTTTTATAAATATCAAACTAAAAAGAACATACAAGCGAAAGAGAAATCTAACTCTATAGTGTCGTGGTTACGACCTTGGAACTCCGGGAATCCTAGAATCTTTGAGCCGCCGCAACACTGAGGTTGCGGCTTTGAAAACCCCAATCTATGTGTTGTGGATGCTTGATGTAATTGGATGTCTCAAACCCTAAGGTGGAAGGTTGTATTTATAGGGAGAGCATTGGCCGAAACCCTAGGTCGCAAGCCCTTCGGAAATCCTAAAAACAATTAGGTCGTCAAATTTGTTTTCACCGGTGTCATTACGCTTAGTATATAGTCCATAACATGGCCTTAACAACTTTGCGAAAACTCAGTAAAACTGACCTTCCCGTTGCTCTAGTCAAGGCATCTCGTCGGCTTAACTAAATCAAGTGATGACAACGTGGTGTAATTGGGGCATGTGTTTCAGGATGGAGGGTGGAACAATGATAGTTGCAACCGGCTTTCTAGAGCGAGGTCTAGTAGGAACTTGCTAGCAACGGGTTGAAGATGAAGCCATAGCACCTCAAAAACAAGTGTGAGAATGGAATAATAGTAGGCATAACCAATGATATGCAACAAATCATCAACAAACCTCAATCAACTCCAAAATTTCGACAATTTCCACAAAAATACCCAAAAATGGAGACCCAAAAAGCATTAAACCATGTACAAAAGCATCATTCAACATTCAACAACATATCCAAAACAATATGGAACAAAGAAAAAGCATCAACCAAAAAATGTTGTACAAGGCGTTCCTAGGGCTCAAAAAGAGCAAATTATGCATACGGGCATGAAAAACGATGAAATCAAAGCCCAACATCGATGGAAAACATGCATAATACTCAATAATGATAATATCAATAAAAACAGTAACCAATTTGAGCCAATTCTGTCCTCATAAAAAAGGCACAAATTTCAGGGTTTCGAGAATTATCGAGTGGGGAAATTATCAAATATTTAATTCCAATGACAAATCATGCTAGACCTGAGTTAGGAACGAAGATATATTAGATCAAGAAAACATACTTTGGAGTGATTGAAAGAAATATCAATGAATAATTGAGAGGAAGAAGAGGAAAGGAGTCGAGTTTACCGAAAATTACCGTTCGTTACAACCGGGAGAATTGAAAGAAGGGTGGGTGTGATGTCATCTTGGATCATCACCGCAAGTGGAAAGGTAACGTACATCTTCAGGCCTTACAGCATCCTTATGGGCATAAGGGTGAGGACTAAATCTCCAACACAATTTTTTTGAAAATCACCGCTGATTACGGCAATCTTACGTTCCCTTACAACCGTAATGCTTAGCGTAACAGGGCGTAAGGGTGCCGTGAAGGAAGTGCAACCTTTCTAGGGCTGCTAAATTTTCCAATTAATTATGCTAAATTTCTGGAATTTAAGGTTACACTCTCCGTTACAGCCATCTGACGATCCCTTACGGCCGTAACGGGTGACATATGTTGGGCATAACGGTCGATTTCAGCGTCTTCTTCAGGATCTTCCTCTTCCGGATCAAATTCTTCCGAAATTTCTTTCTATACAGTAAGTTTGGCCTTGAGATCCTCAGTTATTTGGGCAGCAATGGTTTCTAGAGAATCCAAATGTTGGATGATAGGGCCATGCTCGCCTTCCAATCCTTGTAGACGTCCTTCTAGAAACTTATGAAGGTCAACATGTACGTCTAGTTCCTTGAAATAAAAACTTTTAGTACCTTGACTAAAATCGTAGGACCAAAAGTAGTACCTTTTCCAACACTTTGGGGACCCTAGGAAGGAAAGCACTTCACAATGGAAAGTACTAAGCCGAGCTTAACTATTTTTACATAGTTTTTGACAGGATTGAAGGAGATTCAGAGTATGAAGTAATGGAAATAGACTAAAGATGATAAGGCCCATAAATATTTTTATTTAGAAAAATTTTATCCGAAAATTATTAATGTTAGTAGGGACGTCTTCTTCTCGGCAATTCCTTTTTGTGAGGTTTCGAGTTGGGTTCCTATAAGATATTCAATGAATTGTTAGGATTGTAGAGTGTTCCTAATAAAATAAAATAAAATAAAAGAAAGAAAGAAAAAGAGAAAGAACGACTAAACCCATGATTTGTCTCCCATGAAACGCTTGTTTATGGTCTATACTTCCAATGACGAGACTGGTGCCATCGTGTTCTTGGCTTTCCACGACATACCCCATACTTATTCATGAAGATTGAGGGGTTTTTAGCTTTATCAATACGAAATTCTCCTTTGAATATATCTTTAACAAAGCAAATACGGTCTATGTCTTGGAGAAATACGGTTTGAGAGAAAAAAATTAAACGGTTTGCAACCCGTAAAACTTTTATCCAAAAACCGTATTTGGTTGATATTGACGAGCTTATCTTCCATCTTTTTCATCTTTTTGTTGGAACTAATTTATATGAATAAGACATGTATTTAATACATGGTGCGCCGGACACTTTCCGGGAACATTTTCGGTGGGCTCCTGCCAATGTCAACACCGGAAAGTGGAAGCTTTGACTTCTTCCTCGCGAGCTCATGCTTTGGGTATATTCATACGTCAAATTTGAGTTCTATTTGAATGAGAAATGGATACTAGAAACTTGGGCTTGGGCTATCTGGTCGTGACGAGATTGGACTGGACTGACAGTGTTGGACCGACCACCCAAGACTATCATTTTGGGCCCAATCTCGTAACGGGCTAGTCAACCAATCCGTAGACTTTAAATGCAGTCAAAATCAGAGCCTTTACATGCAGTCAACATCGGAGCCTTTGAATGCAGTCAAAATCAGAGCCTTTAAATGCACGATTTGTAACATCCGATTGTAGTTTCAATTCAATAATGAATTATAGAATATCCTCCATTTAATCTCCGATATCATTTGTGCCTATAAAAGGCTGAGTTGTGGCTCATTCTAAGATCATCCAAAATACAACTTTCCTCCTCTCCTTTTGCTTCCTGTCTTTTCTCAAACCGAGTACAAACACAATTCGGTTCGTAGGTTTCCGAGAGATTACAAGGCTCGGATTCATTTGTGGTTTTATCCTGGGACTCTTAAACGTCATACCCCGTCGTAATACGGGTCGTTTTTAGAGTTAAGGACAAATAGGCTTCTCTTGACTCCACTTATCTTATAACTAACGATATAATTTCAATGCTATTTTCTACAAATTTGTTTCCTTGTTTTATCAATGCAACTTATGTGACCCGTAGGTGACACATACAAGGCCCTACACTTTCAAGATCTCAACCTTGGAGAGAAAGACAAAAAGAAAACGGAAAACGTAACAAGAAACTTAGAATAATAACTATCAAACACAACCAAACTATATGTAGTCCCCGACAACGGCGCCAAAAACTTGATTGTGGAAGTTTTACCGTAATAAAACAACCTTCTCTACAAGTGATACATGATCAAATGTAGTATAAACGGGTTATGAAACTCAGGGACCGCGTCTATTTGGATATAAATGATAGTAATTACGCTAAGTAAAGGGGGAAGAGAAAGATAAAAGGGAAGAAGAAAGTATGTCCTTGAAGGTATGAGAAAACAAGAAATCAATGATTGTTGTTGTAATAAGAATAAGGAGAGAAGATGATCTACGGAAAAAAGAAGTTCCACTATAATGAATTTGTAAGAGCCTTAGTCTTTGGGAGCCGTTTCGGCCTTAGCCGCCCCGCGGGTTCGTGGAGCCGCCCCTGCGGCTCCTCTGTTGTTCCGTTCCTGCGGCCAGGAAACCCGCCCCTGCGGTTTCCTGCGGCTGCAGCCGGCTTTGTTGACCTTTGACCCGTGCTTTACTCTTTCACTTCCTTAACCTAATTCCTTGGCTTTGGCTTCCTGAGCATCTTCATTTCCTTTCTCAGCTGCCTTCACGTCCTTCTTGCTTCCTTCTCCTTCCTTCTTGATCTTGTACTTGGTTTCCTCTTGGTTTGGAAGAGGTTTGTGTGGCCTTGTTGAGGTTGATGTTGTATGATGTTGTTGCTGAGCTTGGGAGCCAGCTAGGGCTGTGTTGGTGATCTTTTCCTTGCCTAGGACCACAGGTGTGGTGAGTTTCTTGCTTCTTCTTCTTTTCTTTCTTCCTTGTTTCCTCTTCCTAGGTTAGGATTAGATGTATGTTGAGGTATATTGATGTTGGTTTATGTATGTATATGTATATGTGTAACTTTGGATGAGAGAAGACGTGATTTGATCACGTGAAGAGCCGAAGAGGAACATCGGGATGACTCTCTGCATTGTCGCCGCCCCCGCGGTCAAATGAAGCCGCCCCTGCGGGAGCCTTGTCACCGCACCCGCGCCCAGAAGCTGCCACCCCCGCGGCCACAGTCCCAGCACCTGCGTTTGCCTGCGGCCTCTGCCACCGCGCCTGCGGCCAAGCCTTGCCGCGCCCGCGGTTTGCCTTGTTCCTTCCTTGCGTCTTTCCATTCCGCAGGTGCATCTTGTACAGGATCTACCTAAAGTAGTATGATCATTTCCTTTCCTAGTATCAGCGGGTTAGTAGCATGCTAGGTACGTATATGAGGATAGAATGATGATGATCACGTTATCGTTTATGCCGGTCATGGCTTTGAGGCTTATGAGTTAGGATAAGATCCTTATGGATCCCTTGGGTCTAGGTGTGACCCCTGTGATGGTTATGAGTTTGTTATGTTGTTATGCCTTGTTAGGCAGTGTTGATCTCTAGAGTTGGAGCTGATTGGGTTTGAGACTTCCGAGGTTGAGGTAAGTCCATAGGACTTACTTAGCTACCATCCTTATATTGGATGTGTGCATGAGTGGTGTGTGTATTATCGGCTTTATAGCATGCGTTATGATTATTACCGACCTATGGTCTAGTGACTGCCCATTGTAGGGCCGTGACAACTTGTCCTTTCATCCCGCCGGGAGTCTGGAGGTTCTCTGCGGGCAGGTCAGACTTGGATTGTGGGGCGGGCTTTCTCCACTCCCATAGGGTATACGGGGACGGTGACCTTATCACCACTCTAGCTGGCACTATTCCTCAAAGGCGAGGATTATATATTCCTCGTGTCACATATGTTCATATACATTATTTATACGATTTGAATGTTGGACTTTATAAAGATAATTAACCGGGTAAATGTGTGATAGCATGTTAATGTGTTTACTTTTCATTGTTGTGTGATTGTGCTTATGCATCTTCTTATATATGCGTATGGTTAGCTAACGGTTTTATACCGTGTTGTAGATCCTCTGCAGGTTAAGAGAGCTACAGAGTGATCCAGAGGAGTGATCTGCCGAGGGCTCCGTACACTGGGTTGTCCTCGTAGGATATGGGATCTTTTGACTATGAGTATATATTTATGTTTTGTTTGTACTCAGCAGTACGTTGTATAAACCTTTTGATACTTTTATATCAGTTTGATGTTTTGTATTTAATCTATCGGTGCCTTGTTGTAAGATTCAGTGAACTTGTTGTGAGGCTAGGGTCAAGATCCATTGTGAGATCCTAGCCTAGTAGCACCTCGAGTCCTACGGATTTGGGGTATTACAATGTTGGTATCAGAACCCAGGTTGAGAACAATGGCACTAGTAATCTGTGATAAAGGTCGCATAGATAAATAAACAGAACCCGAAAGGGGTATGGATTTTCAAAAGATTTTGTTTTGAAATGAGTACAAATGTTTTGGGATATCGTGTACGTGAGTCATCGCCTCTCTGAAGATCTCGACAATATAGATATATATAGATATTCTATTGTGATTGATTTGATATATATCTTTACATATGGCATATATATAGCCTTTTAAGTTAGGATTACGTCCTCTGCAGATGGTTCAGACTAGAGCCTTACCTGCAGCTGGACGAGGTAGGGATAGATCCCCTCTTCCTTCAGTAGAGATAGGACAGAGTCAGTTTTCCCCTGTTGATCCACCGGCAGCGGAGGAGGGTCATGAGGTTGTTGTTGAGAGTGTCGTTCCTGAGACTGGGAACGATGTAGCTGAGAGACATACACCACAGAGAGTCCAGACAGAGGACTCGGATCGTGTCTCCATGGGAGGATCAGAGTTCCGCGCGTATATCAGACAAGTACAAGAGGCTGCTAGAGCAGGTAGACCTACCCCGGATTTGCCAGTACAGGAGGGATCATCTAGGAGATCCCATGGAGTTACTCAGGTGCCAATTGTACCGGCACATGTTGCTGAGATTCCTCAAGTTCCAAAGGAGCATAGAAGGCCTGGAAAGAGACAACGAACTGGACAAACTAGTGGTGCTGATGGAGTTGTTGGTTCTGAACTAAATCAAGGACGCCCAAGTTACCCCGTATCTACACAGGTTGCAACTACGGGTCGATGATGTTATAACTGTGAGGAGCCTGGACATATACGACCAGCGTGCCCGAGACCATTGGTGACTTTCTTTACTTGTGGCAGACAAGGTCACATAGCTATTTTCTGTAAACGGGGCAGAGATTTATCCCAGCAGGATACTGGTAGAGCTGCTGGTTCAGGGCGAGGCCAGAGCCGCCCGAGTCATCCCTCATCTGCACCAGTTGCAGATAAGAAACCACAATGTTACAACTGTGGTAGTTATGGACATATGTGGCAACAGTGCCCGAGGCAGACAATGATGTGTTACACTTGTGGCCGACCAGGTCATAGGGATGTTTTCTGCCGACAGGGCGGAGCTTTATCTCAGCAGGGTTCTTGTCCTACCAATGGAGAGGGAGGTGAACAGAGGCCACCTCAGCAGCATCAAATGCAGGAACAACAAAGAGTCCCAGATCGCCTTACGACTCAGGGATCTGTTCCTGGACCGAGTAGAGGCAGAGGTCGTGGTGGGAATACCACGGACATCAGAGGACCACAGGGTCGAGTTTTTGAGCTGAGGAGTGTAGAGGAGCCGGCTGCACCGACTGCTACAGGTACCATTCTGATCCATGGTTTACCTGTTAGAGTTTTATTTGATATGGAGTTATGTCTTCATTTGTATCCGATGTATATGTTGAGTATTTGAGTTTAGTTATGACAGGAGGATACCCTCTAGTATAGGGTTACCTGATGATGGTAGGGTCAGAGGTACCCATGTGATCCGTGATTGTCTCATTTCTGTAGGGACCCGTGTGCTACATGTTGACTTCTTTGTCATGCCATTAGTGCATGAAGAAGTCATTTTAGGTATGGATTGGATGGATAGACATTTTGTAGTTTTGGATGTAGGTAGGAGGACTGTTACCCTCTCTACCGAGTTAGGACAGATAGAGGTTTTCCGAGGTTGGGACCTTGGAAAGACAGGCATGGTTATCAGTGGGATACGGGCAGCTAGACTGATTGCACAGGGTTGTGATGCCTTCTGGTGTTATGCCATGAAGGAGGGGGAGAGTCCAGTATTAGAGGATATCCCAGTTGTCTGTGATTTTGTAGATGTATTTATTGAGCCGTCTAGTTTACCGCCTCAGAGGAGTGTTGACTTCAATATTGAGTTAGAGCCTGGTATGAGACCGGTCTTGAAGGCCCCATACCGGATGGCGCCTGTCGAGATGCTGGAGCTGAAGAAGTAACTTGAGGAGCTGGCTGAGAAGGGCTTCATTCGCCCTAGCGTGTTCCCATGGGGAGCACCTGTCCTCTTCGTACGGAAGAAGGACGAATCACTGAGATTATGCATTGATTACAGAGAGCTGAACAAGGTGACCATCAAGAACAAGTATCCATTGCCACACATTGATGACTTGTTGGATCAACTTCAGGGAGCAACTGTATTCTCCAAGATTGACATGCGCTCCGGATATCACCAGCTGAGGGTGAGAGAGCAGGATGTGCAAAAGACAACATTCCGGACTAGATATGGCCACTACGAGTTTGTAGTGATTCCATTTAGGCTTACTAATGCCCCAGCCGTCTTTATGGAGTTGATGAACAGTATATTCATCGACTTCCTGGATCAGTTTGTGGTGGTATTCATAGATGATAATTTGGTATACTCTCGTAGCAGAGAGGAGCATGCAGGACAGCTGAGGATTGTATTGCAGATTTTACGGGATAGAGAACTTAATGCTAAGTTCTCTAAGTGCGAGTTCTGGATGCCAGAGGTAGCATTCCTAGGTCAAGTGGTTTCAGCTAAAGGGATCAAGGTGGATCCAGCGAAGATAGAGATTGTAGCAGCTTGGACCACACCGACGAACGTCAAGGAAGTACGTAGCTTCCTTGGCCTAGCCGTTTATTACAAACGCTTTGTGGAGGGATTTTTTGTGATTGCCCGTCCACTGACGAGTCTACTGAGGAAGACTACCAGATTTGTATGGTCTGATCAGTGTACACAGAGTTTTGAGGAGCTGAAGAGACGTCTGATTTCTGCTCTACTTTGGCACAGCCAGAGGGTACAAAGGATTTTGTGGTTTACAGTGATGCATCCATGTTAGGCTTGGGATGTGTATTGATGCAACGGGAATTGAATAACCGCCACCGTAGGTGGCTTGAGATGATCAAGGATTTTGATCTGGAGATTTTGTATCATCCAGGGAAGACGAACGTTGTCGCCGACGCCCTGAGCAGGAAGACGCCTCGAGAGAATACGATTGCGAGATTGACAGTACAGTCTCAGTGACAGAGAGACCTGATCTGGTTAGAGTTGGACATCCAGTTTCCTGATGAGGATGCCCGGTTGAGTACTTTAGAGGTTCTACCTGATCTGTTGGGTGAGATCCAACAGAAGCAGGAGACCTGCCCGACCTTGATAAGGATTAGAGAGAGGATGTCTCAGGATGAGGCACCACAGTTTCTTCTGGGAGCAGATGGAGTATTGAGACGCCGCGGTCGCGTTTGTGTACCCGCTGATGCGGAGTTGCGCCAGAGGATTTTACAGGAGGCTCACTGTACACCTTACTCTGTACATTCAGGTACGAGTAAGATGTATCAGGAATTGAGACGTTCGTATTGGTGGGGAGGGCTGAAGCCCGATGTGGCCAGATTTGTGGCACAGTGTGCGACCTGCCAGCAGGTCAAGATAGAGCATAGCAGATCTGGAGGTGAGCTCCATCCAATTCTTGTTCCACAGAGGAAGTGGGAGGACGTCACCATGGATTTTGTAACGGGGCTGAGACTGAGCCGGAGTTTTGATGCTATTTGGGTTATAGTAGACAGATTGACGAAGACCGCACGTTTCATTCCTATTCGGGAGATGTGGCCGGTGAGCAGATTAGCTGGGGAGTACACTTGGAAGATAGTGAGACTCCATCGTGTACCGAGGACGATCGTCTCAAACAAAGATGGGCAATTTACCTCGAGGTTCTGGCAGCAAATTTAGACTGCCCTGGGAACGAGTTTACACTTTACTACTGCGTTTCATCCTCAGCCAGATGGTCAGTCAGAGAGGACCATTCAGACGCTGGAGGATATGCTGCGATCTTATGTGTTGGCATGCATCTATTGGGATGGCCCCATATGAGGCACTGTATGGGCAGAGATGTCGTACACTGTTATGCTAGGATGAGCCTACTACTGCGAGTGGTTTGACACCTGATCAGATTCAGGATGATGTGGTTCGAGTAGCACTGATTAGAGAGTGGATGCTGACTGCACAAAGCCGTCAGAAGTCATATGTTGATAGGAGGCTTAGACCTCTAGCATTCAGAGTTGGAGCCCATGTGTGGTTGAGAGTGTCCCTGACACGAGGTGTTAGACATTTTGGCATTAAGGGGAAGTTGAGCCCCCGATATGTCGGACCGTTCGAGATTTTGGATCGGGTTGGGAGCGCAGCATACAGATTGGCCTTGCCTCCGAGATTAGAGGGTGTTCACCATGTGTTTCACGTGTCTCGGCTGAGGGAGTACATACCAGATCCGAGACATATCATGAGTTATGATGATTTGGTGGTTGAGCCGGACCACACCTTTGTTGAGCACCCGATTGCAGTCCTAGAACGAGGTTTGAGACGCCTGTGTTCGAAGAACATTCCTATACTAAGGATACAGTGGTCGAGACGAGGACCCGATGAGGCCACATGGGAGACTGAGGATAGTATCCAGAGGAACTATCCAGAGTTCTATGTTGAGTTAGATGCACCAGTAGGATCACCGAGTAGATCTTAGTACTATATTGGTGATGTTATGCTTATGTGCTTATGTGCTATGATGTGTTTATTTTCGTACTAGTTATGATGTGATATATGATCTTAGTAGATCTTGTTGTGCTAGTACGACTGATATTTATAGCTAGAGATGGCTCTTTCCTCCATGCTATTGTGATACGATTAGGATTTAGCTGGAGATGGTTATTCCTCCATGCTACTTTGGTGGACATAGTAGTGGTGGAGATGTTTTTCCTCCATGTCCTTATGTTGATGTTTTGGCTAGAGATGTTTTTCCTCTATGCCCTGGATAGTATAGTGATCTTATAGCTGGAGATGATGAGTTTCTCCATGCCTGTGCTTGAGGTTATAGAGTGATATAGGTTGATACAACGAGCGGAGATGTGTTTCCTCCGGTAGAGAGTGTGATACCTCGGCTTTTGAGTCCGAGTGGTTTCAGGACTTTACAAGTTTCGGGACGAAACTTGTTTTTAGGGAGGGTGAGGTGTAAGAGCCTTAGTCTTTGGGAGCCGTTTGGGCCTTAGCCGCCCCGCGGGTTCGTGGAGCCGCCCTGCGGCTCCTCTGTTGTTCCTCCCCTGCGACCAGGAAACCCACCCCTGCGGTTTCCTGCGGCTGCAGCCGGCTTTGTTGACCTTTGACCCGTGCTTTACTCTTTCACTTCCTTAACCTAATTCCTTGGCTTTGGCTTGTTGAGCATCTTCATCCCCTTTCCCAGCTGCCTTCACGTCCTTCATGCTTCCTTCTCCTTCCTTCTTGATCTTGTACTTGGTTTCCTCTTGGTTTGGAAGAGGTTTGTGTGGCCTTGTTAAGGTTGATGTTGTTGCTGAGCTTGGGAGCCAGCTAAGGCTGTGTTGGTGATCTTTTCCTGGCCTAGGACCACAGGTGTGGTGAGTTTCTTGCTTCTTCTTCTTTTCTTTCTTCCTTGTTTCCTCTTCTTAGCTTAGGATTAGATGTATGTTGAGGTATATTGATGTTGGTTTATGTATGTATATGTATATGTAACTTTGGATGAGAGAAGACGTGATTTGATCACGTGAAGAGCCGAAGAGGAACCGCGGAATCACTCTCTGCATTTTCGCCGCCCCGCGGTCGAACGAAGCCGCCTCTGCGGGAGCCTTGTCACCGCACCCGTGCCCAGAAGTTGCTGCCCCCGCGGCCACGGTCCCAGCGCCTGCGTTTGCCTGCGGCCCCTGCCACCGCGCCTGCGGCCAAGCCTTGCCGCGCCCGCGGTTTGCCTTGTTCCGCCCCTGCGTCTTTCCATTCTGCAGGTGCGTCTTGTACAGGATCTACCTAGAGTAGTATGATCCTTTCCTTTCCTAGTATGAGCGGGTTAGTAGCATGCTAGGTACGTATATGAGGATAAAATGATGATGATCACGTTATCGTTTATGCCGGTCATGACTTTGAGGTTTATGAGTTAGGATACGATCCTTATGGATCCCTTGGGTCTAGGTGTGACCCCTGTGATGGTTATGAGTTTGATATATGTTGTTATGCCTTGTTTAGGCAGTGTTGATCTCCAGAATTGGAGCTGATTGGGTTTGAGACTTCCGAGGTTGAGGTAAATCCATAGGACTTACTTAGCTACCATCCTTATATTGGATGTGTGCATGAGTGGTGTGTGTGTTATCTGCTTTATAGAATGCGTTATGATTATTACCGACCTATGGTCTAGTGACTGCCCATTGTAGGGCCGTTGCAACTTGTCCTTTCATCCCGCCGGGAGTCTGGAGGTTCTCTACGGGCAGGTCAAACTTGGATTGTGGGGTGGGTTTTCTAAACTCCCATAGGGTATACGGGGACGGTGACCGTATCACCACTCCAGCTGGCACTATTCCCCAGAGGCGAGGATTATATATTCCTCGTGTCACATATGTTCATATACATTATTTATACGATTTGAGTGTTGGACTTTATAAAGATAACTAACCGGGTAAATGTGTGATAGCATGGTGATGTGTTTACTTTTCATTGGTGTGTGATTGTGCTTATGCATCTTCTTATATATGCTTATGGTTAGCTAACGGTTTTATACCGTGTTGTAGATCCTTTGTAGGTTAGGAGAGCTGCAGAGTGATCCAGAGGGGTGATCTGCTGAGGGCTCCGTACACTGGGTTGTCCTCGTGGGATATGGGATATTTTGACTATGAGTATATATATATGTTTTGTTTGTACTCAGCAGTACGTTGTATAAACCTTTTGATACTTTTATATCAGTTTGATGTTTTGTATTTAATCTATCGGTGCCTTGTTGTAAGATTCAGTGAACTTGTTGTCAAGCTAGGGTCAGGATCCATTGTGAGATCCAAGCCTAGTAGCACCTCGAGTCCTACGGATCTGGGGTGTTACAAAATTAAAGTAATATTGCATAAAAAAGACTCACGAACATTGATATATAAACATTGCACGTAACCATCTAAAGTAGACCAAACAAGAACGTGCTAACCAACTCACATAACTCTCAATCCATCGGTTCGGCGAGTACATGAAAGCCCATGAAGAATTTAGAAACTCGGAAAGACCTAGAAAAACCTTCTCCCGAAGTTCATCAGTTATAAAAGGTGCAAAGACCGATGAATTCTACGATGATTAAAAATCCCCGAAACCTTGATAAACGTTACTCTAAAAGTCAAGCTCTTTTCAAATCTTTCCAATAATTCAAAACTTGTTGGCTAACCATTTAAAAACGCCACTCCGGATCAACGAAGGCAATTATAAGGCGGGAATTATGCCCTTTGAATAGAATCAATATCACAATCTCAATTCACAAACATATATGCAATAATAGAATTAAAACATTATAGGGATCATCCAACCCTTAAATCGAGAAGAATCAACCAGACATAATAAAAGAAAAGAAGTATTTTATAAATATCAAACTAAAATGAACATTCAAGAGAAAGAGAAATCTAACTCTACAATGCCGCAATTGCGGCCTTGGAAATCCAAGAACCCTAGAAGCTCTGAGCCGCCGCAACCCTGAGGCTACGACTCTTGAAAACCCTAATCTATGTGTTGTGGATTCTTGATGGAATTGGATGCCTCAAGCATAAGGTGGAGGGTTGTATTTATAGGGGAGCATGGGCTGAAACCCTAGGTCGCAAGCCCGTCGGAAAACCTTAAAAAGATTAGGTCGTCGAATTTGTCTTTAGAGACGCCGTTAAACTTAATGTACGGTCCGTTACGCCCCCTTATTCCCTTAACTCGACGTAAAAACTTTGCGATAGCTCAGTAAAACTAACTTTCCTACTGCTCTAGTTCGAACAACGTGACCCATGAGAAGTGAGCACTACTTTCGAAGCTCTTTCGAAGATCTACAACTTTGCAGTTGACAGGAATGTCCATTTTCAAAGTGAGCACTACTTTCGAAGCTCTTAATGATTTTCACATGATTTTCACATGACTCTTCAATGCATGGTGCCTCCATGACCTTTTTCTTCCCACCGTCCATGAAATTTGGAAATATGGACGGCCACCATATGTTTAAAGTCACTTCCAAACTCATATTGCTTAAACTGAAGCTCAAACGCTTTAAAAGCACCACCCTTGTAAGGCTCTCCACTTATATCACTGAACAACGTGTGCTTGCACACATGCAAAACAATATCCATTTAAACCTTCCAAATCCTTCACCCCAAGCTGAAGAAGCCAAAGCCATCAAGGACCTTACCCACTTGCTTGCTACCTTGCACTCTACCCCTTCTCAATTGATTATGCTTGATTGGATTAATTTCACGGACCAATGTATCTCTTACTTCTTTTGACACATCAAGCAATGCCGTGGGCTTCAAAAATTGCTCTATCTTTGATGAATAAGGAAAAACTATCACTTTGTGTCATGATATTGTTGATTCCTTCCTCAATCACTTCACGAATCTCCTGAGATCGAGCACCAACACTACTGCCTTCATTCCACAATACCTCTTTAATACCCCAAATATTAGAAACTCGGGGCGTCACGTTCTAGTTCCTCACAGTGGGTTCCGACCCTAGATTGACGACAATCTCACCGGATCTTGTACAAGGCACAACATAAGCAAAACCAAATATAGTCTTACAACATGCATGATAACATAAATTTATTGAAGAGAAAGTCATCCGTCACTACAAGTACTAGATTCCAAAGAAAGAACGAGTCTAGTCTCAAGGAAAACAAGAAAACCCAACGTCCCGACTACCTCGTACGGGAACCTGGCTGACCACCAATTCCGGATCACTCAATAATTGTTCTACCCTGATGTGTATCTATCACAAGACGGTATAAACCGTTAGCTAACTATTCAAGGCATAAGAAAGTATGCTTAAGCACAAACACATATAAAAGTGGAAAGTAACCAAATCAGCATGTTGTACTCATGCCGCTTTATTATCTTTGTTAAGGTGATTCAAGCCTATTAGTTCAACTTATTTTGTAGCGCGAGGATCTCTTGAACCTCGCCTTTGTCCCTGTATACCAATCGGAATGGATCCGATGCACCTCACCGTATACCGATATGGACTAGTTGCAAGAACCTCCCATTCTCTAGACAAAGTTGGATAATGGTGCTATAACCTATTATTCATACACTTGGTTCTAATAAAAGGGTAACGTCGTCCTAAACAAGTTATTAATAAGAAACACTTAACATAAACCACTTTAGCAGTACATGCTAATACAAGAATAACTGGCTAAGTAAGTCATAAGACTTACTTGCAATGGTCCGAAGTCCAACTAACGATAAGTCCCGGTCCCCATATATAATCTCAACAGCCTGGTGATAACGGAAGCGTCTTAACATCCAAATATTAATGTCCAGGAAGCTCTAAGAAGCTTCTAGATCGTTTGGGAAGTTTTGGAAAGAAAGAACGGAAAAAACATAGCTTTTAAGGAAATTAAGGTTTTAACCCTGATTTCCTTAAAACTCTAAAACGTTCAAACGAGTCTCTAAACTTCCGAATATAACTTATTATGTACATTAAACGATCCAAAACGAGTTCGAAATTTTTCCGAACTTTTGATTTACGAAGAAAAACCTTAAAGAACGCCTTAAACGCCACTAGTTCAACTCGTTACTTTGACCTTAATTTAACAACGTCAAACGTTCCTAAAAAAATCACGAATTAATTCCTATGTATACTAGATATGAATACACTGAGATGGAAGCATTAGAAGTCTTAGAAACCAAAACAACAAACTACACAAAAATCCAAAGTGCATCATCCTAACATGCATATCCTAAAACTGGTTCAACTTTGGGAGGTCACAAAACTCGATCCAACCGTTAGATCTTCCTAAAATTTTAACATGTCATACCTCCAAAAATCAATCGTAGATCATTAGTACAACGTACCTAAAACTCGGTCTCAAGCCAATCGTTCCACCAACGGTGAAAAGGTGCAGGGAGGTGTAAACAAGGTTCGGTTCTTCTCTGCGAGAGTTTGCAAGCCATCATAGAACATGAGAAAGGGTAAGTGAGAACATGAAGAGGAGAATGCAGAGGTGAGTTTAATTATTGAACGTAACCGTAGTTAGAGAGGTAAATGGCTTACTAGGCCCGATCCAAGAGGCAAGAGGCTTGGTGGTTTTGCCCCTAACGATAGCTCTCTTGGATGGCTTATAACGACAATTCAAAGAAGTCTGGAAGCCTTGATTATGCTCAAGAATACTTGACAGGAATTTCTTCTACGATACCTTCAACCATTATAGTCTTCACTTGGTGTGACTCCTGGCTAATTCACTAATCGATTGGAAGCTGAGAAGGAAGATTGGAGGGTTGATAAACTGAATCACTAGGTAAGGTATAAAGGCAAGCAGACTCAGGTCAAGAGGAAAGGAAGAACGGCATGTCTACCAACCAGTTTTTGAGAGGAGAGTTCATCATTGCTTGGTCTGACCAAGAGGCGTTAAGCGAGATGTGGTCCTTGCTCCTTCATTGTGAAGAATCCAAGGGAAGGTTGCTTGCGTCTTAGTCACACAAGGAGGGTGGAAACTATGGGTTTTATTGTCTGTAGGAGAGAAACACAGGGAGGAAGCTTTCTTCTATGTTTGGAGAGGATGGCGAGCCGTTCACTCCACTAATGTACAAGAGGACGTAGAGGGGAGGGAGGCATGACGGAGCGCACATCGTCCTTCTTGGCTAGTTGGCCGTAGTGTCTACAAAGTCGTACATGTTGTTGTTGAGAGGATAAGGATGGAGAGATGGAAGAATCATTTGAGTATGTGGCCATATTCGGCAACCTCTTTTTTTCTGGGTTGGTGTAAAAAGACATGGGCCGAGGTGTTGGTGTAAATGGACATGGGCCGAGGTTTGGTTACACATCACTAGGAGCACCAAGCTAGGCCCAAGAATTACACTAGTTACAAGGCCCACTAGGATGGTGTAAGGTTAATCCTATTAACTCGGCTATTCCATTAACTCGAGTCGGGTTTCCAAAAAACAAAATTTTCCGGATATTACAACCTCTCACTTGGGCTTTGGGTAAACTCCGATGATAACCTTCTGCTTTGTCGCTTGGTTTTTGTTGATGAGATCAAATTCACTCTTTTTGACATTTTCAAAAACAAATCCCATGGCCCTGACGACATCAACTCTTACTTCTTCAAACAAACGTGGGACATCACCGACCAAGACTTCACCTTGGCTATCAATGACTTCTTTACTTTGGGGAAGATCCTATTCCAAATAAATCACTCCACCATATCCCTCATCCCTAAAATTCCATATCCTACCACGAACCATACATCATTGCCGGACTATTTCTTGTTGTTCCACTTTTTACAAGGTCATTGCTAAGGTCTTATGCAATAAATTAAGAGCTGTTCTCCCCTCCATAATCGGACCCCAGTAGGGGGCCTTCATTGCGGGTCGTTCTATATGTTACAACAATCTTCTAAGCCACGAGCTTCTCAAGCAGTAATCTCGCTCTAATATCTCCCCTAGATGCACTTTGAAAGTCAATTTGATCAAGAAGGCCTTTGACAATGTTGACCATAAGTTCATCATCTCCCTTTTTAGTGGGCTTGGAATTAATGAAACTATTGTGTCTTGGATTAAAGCATGCATCTCTAATGTCCATTACTCCATTAATGTCAATGGTGTCTATGAAGGTTATTTCAAAGGCATGAAAGATCTCAAACAAGGTTTCTCTCTCTCTCTCTCTCTCTCTCTCTTCCCACCTCTTTACCATCGTCATGAAGTACCTTTTCCGCATCATTCAATCCAAAACGTACAACCCTATCTTCAAGCAACCAACCCAAATACTCTAGAATTCTCATTACCAACCTTACCTTTGTTGATGACATCCTCGTTTTCTATCGTACCAACCTGATTTTGTCCCGATCCTCAAAAAATCCATCGACGAGTTTGGTATTCTTTCTGTTCTTCAAATCAATGGAGATAAGTCCTCTATTTTTTTAGAGGGATCAATGAGCTTGACTAACTCACCATTGCTAACTATACCGGATTTATCATTGGATCCCTTCCTATGACCTACCTTGACCTCCCCCTTGGGCCCAACAGACTCAAACTCTCCGACTATAACCCTCTAATCCACAAAATAACCACCAAGATTAACTCATGGAGTGCCAAACATCTTTCATATGTTGGGAGACTTCAACTTATCCAATCTATTCTCTACGTACGGGATTCAAAATTACTAGTGCAATGTTTTTCTCTTCCCTATGTATGTCGTAAGTGAACTTGGGAGCCTCCTTTGCTCCTTTGTTTGGTCGGGAACTCCATTGGTCGAAGGAACCTGTTCACTTGGGATGCTCTATGTCGTTCTCGTGTTGAAGGCGGTTTGGGTCTCAAGGAGACCTTGTCTTGGAATACGGCTGGCCTTGGAAAGCTTATCTTTAAAGTCAATTGTAACAAATATGTTAGTCTTTGGATTCAATGGGCCAAAGCTTACCCTCTTAAGAAACATACCATTTGGAATGCCATCAACTCCCCCTCTTGATCTTGGGTTTGGCGTTCTATTTTGCGTGATACCCTCCTTAGCAACGCCTCTGCTCTGACCATCCAAACCCTTATGACCAACCCTAACAACTCCTACAACATCACCAAAATTTACAACGTGTTGAGACCCTAGAACTCCCGTCCCTTGGAACGCACTTGTAACACCCCGAATCCGTAGGACTCGAAGTGCTACTAGGTTAGGATCTCACAATGGATCCTGACCCTAGCCTGACAACAGTTTCTCTGAATCTTACAACAAGGCACCAACATATTAAAACAAAACATAAAACTGATATATATACATGTCAAAAGGATGATACAGAGTACTGCTGAGTACAAAGTCAAACGGAAATCCGTACAATAAAGATAAACCCAAACTCCCACGATAACGCCCAGTGTACGGAACCCTCAGCAGACACCCTCTCTGGATCACTCCGCAGTTCTCCTAACCTGCGAGGGATCTACAACACGGTATAAAACCGTTAGCTAACCATACACATATATAGCATGAACATAAGCACAATCACATATGAGGAATAATAAATACTTCAGCATGATATCAAACATTTACGCGGTTTATTATCTTTAATAAGTTGAATAACTCAATCGTATAAATAGATATATATATATGAAGATATGTGACACGAGGAATATAATCCCCACCTCTGAGTACTCTAACCAGCTGGTGTAGTATCAGCACACCTCCCGTGTACCCTGTGGGAGTAGGAGGGGCCTTCCTTTATACCAGATCTGTCCTGACTACAGAGAACCTCCCAGACTCCACTACGGGATGAAAGGGAAAGGTTATCACAGCCACTACAATGGGCGGTCAATGTAACATAGGTCGGTGACCATCATAAGCATGTTATAAAGCATATAACAAACACCACTCATGTAACATCCAATATAGAGATGGCGGCTAAGTAAGTCCTATGGACTTACCTCAATCTCGGAAGTAACTCGCTACGAACAATTCTCAGAAACGTCCACTCCAAACTAGAGGACAACACAGCCTATACAAGGCACACACAGATATATCAATCTACTATCACACAAAGGGGTCACACCTAGACCCAAGGGATCCATAAGGGATCATATCCAACTTGTAACCTCAAAGCCGTAACCGGCATATCTATATCATACTCATCATAAACCGATACCTAGCATGGTACTAGTTCCCTCATATTAGAAAGGAAAGGAACTACCTAACTATAGGTAGTCCCGGAACAAGACGCACCTGCGTTAACTAAGGACGCAGGGGTGGAACGCAGGCAACCGCGGGCGCGGCGGCACTCAGCCGCGGGGGCGGTGACACGGAATGCAGGTAACGCAGGCAAGGCGCTGGCGCGGGCGCTGCGGCACGTCTTCCACAGGGGCGGTGACTTTTGGCCGCGGGGGCGGCAACACGGCAGAGGCGATTTATGCAGTTTCTCCTCGGCTCTTCTCGGGATCCAATCCCGCCTCTTTTGTTCCAAATCCACACACAAACATGTCCATACACATACTAACATCAAAACCCTTAGCATACATCTAATCCTAAGCTAGAAAGATTGAATCCAAGGGAAGGAAGAAGAAAGAAAGAAAGGAGAAGCAAGCACTTAGCACTTCTGAAGATCATAGGTTGCAGGGAGGATCAACATACACCAAAGCTGGCTTCCAAGCTCAGCAACATACATCACTAGCATCCACACACTCAAGCCACAACAAACTCTCTTCCAAGCCAAAGGAAACAAAGACAAGATCAAGGTGAAGCAAGGGAGAAGCAAGAAGGACGTGGGAAGCTGAATGAAAGGAATGAAGATGGAAACCCTTGATCAGCCAAGAGCAAGGAAAGACATAAGCAACGTAAAGCACGGGTCAACAAAGTCAACAAAGCCGGCTGCAGCCGCCAGAATCCGCAGGCGCGGTCTCTTGAGCCGCAGGGGCGGCACCTGGTGCCCGCGCGTGCGGCTAGGCCAACCTCGGCCAAAGCTAAACTCGGCCATGGTCCGATCTCGTCCGAGAGGATAGGGCTCTTACAACACTTATCTGGGGCAAGCTAAGCTCTCCTAGATGCAGCTTCATCACTTGGCTGGAGGCGTTCGGTAAATTTCCTATTAACTCTATTCGCCCTACTTGGAATTAACGAAACCGCCTCCAACAGATGTCCCATCTACAATAGCTTTGAAGAAACAATTGACCATCTCATTTTCCAATGCACTACCTCTAAAGCCACTCTCGATAACATCATGCTTGGCTCGAATGGATGTCCACCATCAAATCCAAAAACTCTCTCAAGTCTCAAATCACTATAGCCACCTGCCTTCATCGAAAGTTTGGAATGATCAAATTTTCAATGGTACCAATGTTACTGGTTCTACAACTACCTTAAAAATCCTCTCCCATATGAAGCTCTACACCAAAGTCAATTGGACTAACCACTCCCATCATAATCGAAGCTGGATGTCTGCCCATGGTATTGTCTCCACAAGCTAGTATCTAGTTTTGATTCTTTTTTCCTTCCCTCTTGCTCCTATCTTTCATCTCTCGTATTGTATTCTCTATATTTTATATATCTATTCTAATAACATGATTTATCGACCTGTTGCATGCATGCATTTAGTTAGATTTCCTCTTTCCGCATTCATGTTTTGGCCTTAGTTTGTGTCATTTATGCTTGTTTAGTGTTACTTTGAAAGAATAGATGTCTACACACACTATTTGTGGCTTTGTAGGTGATATGGCACATTTTGGAGCTAAAACGACGTATTTGAGGATCAAGCCTCGAAGTGGACGCATTTGAGCGAGCGTACGTGCATGGAAAAGGGCTAGGAATCGAGCTAAAGACACGAAGGAACGAAGGGATGGCATCTAGGCCTTGATCTCGGTCTGACCAGACCGAGATGGCCTAATCTCGGGCCGAGATGGCCTAATCTCGGCCGAGATCCATCGATCTCGGGACAAGATCCATAATTTCGGTCGATTTGGAAAGTTTCTGTTGTGAAATCTCGGTCCCGATCTCGGCCGAGATTTTCGACCGAGATTTTTTTTGACCGAGATTTTTGACCGAGATATTTGCCCGAGATTTTCTGTTCGGCGATTTTATTATATTTATGGATCAATTTTGGCCCAGCCTGTCCTTTGGAAGGTTGTTGCCTATAAAAGGGAAGCTCTAGGTTATTTCTAAGGGTCCGATTTAGTCCGAATTTTAGGGTTAGGTTACCCCGTAGGGGGAGCCGCCTCTCTCACTTTCCTTTCTTCTTCTCCATTGTTCTTCATAGGTTAGCTTCAAGATTCATACTTTATTATTTAGTTTTGTTTGGAAGAGATTGGAAAGACATTGTTGAGTCGAGATTTGAGAATATTGGAAGTTTTAATTCAAGTTAAGTTCTTTTTATTCCCTTTGTCATTTATTTATTTGTCTTTCCTTGATATGATTGTTATTGGCTAGAATCTTGTGGATCCAAGGTTGACAGGGATTTGTTTATGCCTTTGATTATGATGGAATGTTATGCTTTATGTTTTGGCTTTGACTTGCTTGAAATCCTAATGGTTGACTTGAACTTGAACCTAGTTAGAATCCTTCTAGCTAGTAACCTAAGTTGGAATTGAGACTTACCCGGTGATATTCCTTCTTAGATACATGAGAGATTGACCATAAGTAATAAAGGTTTATCCTTTATTGGTTGAATGTTCTTAGCTTCCTTGCTAAGTAGGGTAATACCTGAGACTTACCCGGTGATGGTTTACCTTTCCCTTAGTTTGTAGTCTAGTTTATTTAGAATTTCCTACCTCTCTACCTTGAGACTTACCCGGTAATAGGTAGTTGATTTGGAACTAGATGATCTTGAGACTTACCCGGTAATAGATCATCAGCCTAGAAACGTTCATCCCTGTAGCTTTTCTACCTTATATCTTTATGAGTCTTCCTGAATCTATATGTATAAACAATGATCTTGAACCCTTGAAATCCATTTTCTTTCATTTAACTTGATTATCTTTGTTTTCCCTTTTTGTTTGTTTGTTTTGACTTTCAATCAATAAGTGACAATTGATTACGAGTCCTTAAAACCTTTTCAAACCCTTTTTTATTTCTTTCCTTTATCTTTTCCAACATCTTGTCTTTAATTGAGATCTATTCTATTTATAATCATTATTGCATATTAATCCTCCCAGTCCCTGAGATCGACCCTGGAATACTTACCTTTACTGTGATTGACCCATACAGTGTGTGTATGTTGCTATTTAGGGAATTATTTACAGGATATAAATTTAAAACTATCCCTTCCTAGTTTTGCTATCCTATGAGTTTCTATCATTATTGATAGGGATTTATAGGGGTGTAAAACCAGCGAACAAGTTTTTGGCGCCGTTGCCGGGGACTGAGAAAGTTTAATTTGTTGTTTTTGATTATTTATAGTTTAGGTCTTTCTGGTTACTTTTGATCTCGTTTTCTTTCTGTCTTTGTATTCTGCAGGTACAAGTTGGCTTGGAATAACGGGTCTGGCTCTTGGAGGTATTGTGAGGGTTATGTTTATAATCCTTTTGGAGAAACACTCAAACCCCCACAACCTCAGATACAACCTCTGCAGCAATCTCCCGAAGATCAGATAAAGTTGATGTATGAAAATTTATTGAGGATGTTTGACAGGTTAGAGAGGAGATTGTCTCGCAGGGATGGACCTCAAACGCTAAACGAATTGCGGAGATCAAGGTAGAAATCTGAAAGCATTGTAACTCCCAGGGAAGAGGTTCATCCAAAGGAAGAGTGCATCGAGGATGAAGAGCTGACGAAGGAGGAAGACGGATCGGACAACCCTTTCCCGATCTCGACCGAGATCATACCCATTTCGGCCGAGATTCCTGTGCAGAAGGAAAATCTCGGCCTAATCCCTACAAATCTCGGCCGAGATTTCTTACATGGCTGCCCGAGATTTGCTGAAAATCGTCCCTGTGTCTTCCATCTTACTCGAGCTGCGCCTAAAAGCTAGACGGCAGTGCCAAAGGAACCTTCCAAGGTTAGATTGAAGCTACTCCCTGACCAAAAGAGCTTATCGTTCAAGTATGGGATGACCCACAAGACTATCCTATACCACCCTCCAATGTTGGGAAGAGTGAGAATCTTCCAACAGGACATGAAGAGAGTTCTCAAGAAGAAAATATATGGGTCCTGTGAAGAGTGGTTGAAAGGACTGGATGAGCAGTCCAAGGTTTTTGATGTGAGCTAACACAACCACGGAATTGGGTCCGGCTAGAGACCTTAAATCAAGCGCTTCTCGGGAGGCAACCCGAAGTATGAGTTTTTCCGTTTCTTGCTTTTGTTTTTGCTTTTTGCTTTTGCGTTTCTGCGCGTTTGGTGTCTTTTCTTTTCAGGTTTTTAGGTAATGAAGAATAGTTGCTTGAAGGAGGTTGCACAACCGCTTGTTTCCACCACCACTTCCATCTACATGTGTCATATCACTGACTTTTACATTGTGAGTATTCTTTTTCACTTCTAATTATTCTTCACATTGAGGACAATGTGAGTTTTAAGTATGGGGTGGGATACCCGCAGTCTTTTAGCATGTTTCTTTTCATGTCACACGTTTCCTTTTAGCATGCATAAAAAAAAAAATTGTTGCTTCTAGGAATGACATGATCCCTATGACGGTATTGTGCTTGTGAATTGGCCTTTGATTATTACTTTTGAGCTCAATTTGAATTATGACATATTTGGGATTTGAATACTTTACATGAATTTTGTGTGAATTATGAAAATTTCTTTGTCTAGTTGGATTGAGTTTGGATAGTTGAAGCTTCATGATAAGTTCTTATACATTGCATAGGGATGATTTAGGCAATTCGACTTCATTCTTCTTCTATCTTTATCATGCTTAGCTCCTCAAACATGGAATCTCTTGTCTCCTATCCGGGAATTAGGAATGTTTAGTTTGAAGGTGTGTGCTGAAATTGTTGTGTTGTGAATTGTTTGAAGAAGTTTGAAGGATGTGAAATGTGATGTGATGAAGAAAAGAAAAGCTTATAAGGGATTGTTGGCTATGAAAGATGAGTAACTCGAACCATTCACATAGCCGGGTGTTTGTACCTTGCCAAAGTCTGATTAGTTTTAAATACATTCCCTTAGAGTTGATTTGGTATGTGCATTTTGGTGTGAGATACGTGAAGGAAATTGAACATCAAGGTTTCGGCTACTGTGCACCAATGCCTTTCACTCAGGAAAAAGAAAGAAAGAAAGAAAAGACAAGAAAAAGAAGAAAATCTGCAGATTATGCAAGGGTGGTGAATGTTGAGTTGAAAAGATGAAGTGTGTTGTTTCTTCTTCCCGGATTAGCACCACATGACTTAAATTACATCCTACCCTTATCACGTTTCTTGACCTTTATTTGCTAAGTCCTTTTGATCTATGTATACATGTATTTGACTTGGCAGGCTTAGACTCGACTTTCTCATGAATATTAGATATTAGTAATTTTGATTATGAATGTGAAATTCTTGTAAAGTATGATTATCCTTTCTATGCCTATTTCATTTGATCTTAATTGAAATATATCTTTAGCTATGAAACTTGCACTATTGAGGGTGATCATAATTAGAAGCACTTCCCGTTTTTGTTTTTTGTTTTGCATAGATAATTCATGTTATCTTACCTTAGATTTACTACTTGCTTGAGGACAAGCAAGGATAAGTATGAGGTATTTTGATAACATGATTTATCGACCTGTTGCATGCATGCATTTAGTTAGATTTCCTCTTTCCGCATTCATGTTTTGGCCTTAGTTTGTGTCATTTATGCTTGTTTAGTGTTACTTTGCAAGAATAGATGTCTACACACACTATTTGTGGCTTTGTAGGTGATTTTGCACATTTTGGAGCTAAAACAACGTATTTGAGGATCAAGCCTCGAAGTGGACGCATTGGAGCGAGCAGACGTACATGGAAGGGATGGTATCTCGGCCTTGATCTCGGTCTGACCAGACCGAGATGGCCTGATCTCGGGCCGAGATGGTCTAATCTCGGCTGAGATCCATCGATCTCGGGCCGAGATCCATAATTTCGGTCGATCTAGAAAGTTTCTGTTGTGAAATCTCGGTCCCGATCTCGGCCGAGATTTTTAACCGAGATTTTTTTTGACCGAGATATTTGCCCGAGATTTTCTGTTCGGAGATTTTATTTTATTTTTGGATCAGTTTTGGCCCAGCCCGTCCTTTGGAAGATTGTTGCCTATAAAAGGGAAGCTCTAGGTTATTTCTAAGGGACCGATTTTGTCCGAATTTTACGGTTAGGTTACCCCGTAGGGGGGAGCCGCCTCTCTCCCTTTCCTTTCTTCTTCTCCATTGTTCTTCATAGGTTAAGTTCAAGATTCATACTTTATTATTCAGTTTTGTTTGGAAGAGATTGAAATGACATTGTTGAGTCGAGATTTGAGAAGATTGGAAGTTTTAATTCAAGTTAAGTTCTTTTTATTCCCTTTGTCATTTATTTATTTGTCTTTCCTTGATATGATTGTTATTGGCTAGAACCTTGTGGTTTCAAGGTTGGCACGGATTTGTTTATGCCTTTGATTATGATTGAATGTTGTGCTTTATGTTTTGGCTTTGACTTGCTTGAAATCCTAATGGTTGACTTGAACTTGAACCTAGTTAGAATCCTTCTAGCTAGTAACCTAAGTTGGAATTGAGACTTACCCGGTGATATTCCTTCTTAGATACATGAGAGATTGACCATAGGTAATAAAGGTTTATCCTTTATTGGTTGAATGTGCTTAGATTCCTTGCTAAAGTAAGGTAATACCTGAGACTTACCCGGTGATGGTTTACCTTTACCTTAGTTTGTAGTCTAGTTTGTTTAGAATTTCCTACCTCTCTACCTTGAGACTTACCCGGTAATAGGTAGTTGATTTGGAACTAGATGATCTTGAGACTTACCCTATAATAGATCATCAGCCTAGAAACGTTCATCCCTGTAGCTTTTCTAACTTATATCTTTATGAGTTTTCCTGAATCTATATGTATAAACAATGATCTTGAACCCTAGAAATCCATTTTCTTTCCTTTAACTTGATTATCTTTGTTTTCCCTTTTTGTTTGTTTGTTTTGACTTTCAATCAATAAGTGACAATTGATGCGAGTCCTTAAAACCTTTTCAAACCCTTTTTTATTTCTTTCCTTTATCTTTTCCAACCTCTTGTCTTTAATTGAGATCTATTCTATTTATAATCATTATTGCATATTAATCCTCCTAGTCTCTGAGATCGACCCTGGAATACTTACCTTTACTGTGATTGACCCATACACTGTGGGTACGTTGCTATTTAGGAAATTATTTACAGGTTATAAATTTAAAACTATCCCTTCCTAGTTTTGCTATCCTGTGATTTTCTATCATTATTGATAGGTTTTTATAGGGGTGTAAAACCAACGAACATCTTCTAATCCCATTGTACTTAAAGTTTAGGGGTCGTGAGACTCAAATTTACGTGTTGATGCATCATTAAATTTTTAATAATTTTAATAATTATTAATTCTATAAAATCAATTTTAAAACACTATTAAAACACTTATAATCGTAACTGATTTCCGAAGGGGGCTAAGAGTGACGACATTGAAGGGCAAGGCCACAACGATAGATGAACTCCCGAGCGACAACGGTTGACTCTCTTGCAAAGAAAGAAAGTGGTCAAAGATGAAGTCGATTATGTTTTTTTTACAAACTGACAGTAAGGTTAAAAACTAAAGTTTTATATAAAAATGGACACTAACTGAAAAAAGACAAACTCATAGAACACCAATCGAAAATGTAAAAATTAGTGAACACTAATTGAAAAAATCAAAACCTCGAGTACACCAAACAAAATTTATTAATAAAATATTGATTGATTATATTTGTTTCTGAAGTGGACCTTTAGTTAAAAATAGATTAACTCGATCACTAAAATGATTTAAACTAAATAATAAGCCAACCCAGATCATAATTTTATATAAAATATACCCAAACTTGAAATGTACTCAACATGAGATAAAATAATATAATTCACTTAGTAATCAAATAATATAACTTAAAACCCATTAGTGGACATAAAGCTTGAACTAATGGGGAAATTTCGAACTAATAATCTACCAACTTTATCAAGTGTATCTATTTCTTTTAAGAAAACACGCATCAACGACATACAACTCAGATAATAGTAAATTTATGAGAAATTTTGATGATGTCATATAGTTAATACCTTTTCGAATTATGATTAACGACTTTTGAGCTTTTGGATAGCGAGCTTTATAATTTTTTGAAACATGTCCCCCTATCATATATTAGTTAATATTTTGAGGGAAAAATAGTTATTATTTACTAGTTTTTGATAATAATCAGTCTTAAAGGGTGGATAACATAGTGAATAAATAATTTATCTTTTTATTTTCTTATAATATTAATATCTCCTTGGTAAGTCAAAGTGGTATAGATCACCTAAATATTAAAATTTATGTGAACACTATTTAAAATTATCTATATAATTAATACTATTAAAGTCAAAGTATTTTCTTTCATGTGGTGCTTTTTCAAAGATTTTTTGCCACATGTCATTTTCTTAGAGTTTTAAGTTTTTGATAAAATTATATATATTTTTTTGTTGTCATATAACATATTAGAATAATAGAATAACTATTCTACAATACTTAATATTTAAAAAACTATCCTATAATAGATAATAGATAATTACTTACCATACTTACTTTTTAAATATCTATATTACACTATATATCTTAAAATTATATAATAGTTAATTAATATCTTACTTTTTAATCTTATCACAATCTTCTATATATTTTAAAAATATCTTATCAATTTTTTTAACAATTTTTTTCCATTTTATTAATAAGATGATTTGACAATTTTAACATTCTAACTTTAACATATAAATATATAATTTTTATATCAATAACTTACTCACTAACCTAACAAATATCATTTTCTTAGAATCTATATCTATATACTACTATTAAAGCCAAAACAAATTTTTCTATATGTCACTTTCTCATAACATTTTTCCACAAGTTATTTTCTCAAAATTTTAATTTTTCAATAAAATTCCACGTGTCACTTGGTATCAAAATTTTGCCACATGTCAATAAAACAATGTATTTAACAAATTATAATTAATAGAATAATAACTTTTCTACAATACATAATAACAAACTATAATTAACAAACTATGATACATAATATTATATACTTACCAAAGTTACAATATGTCTATACTTCTATTACCTCACTTTCCGATCTTTTACCTTTTTTAATTGATACAAACAAAATTTTGAACATTATATTGCACTATTCATATTAAAACTAAGTGGTTATTGTTTTACATTTGTGCATTCATCTATATACTACTATTAAAGCGAAAACATTTTCTTTCACGTGATGCTTCCTCAAAATTTTTTTGCCACGTGTCATTTTCATAGAATTTTGATTTTTTGATAAAACTATATACATATATATATTTTGTTGTCATATAACACATTAGAATAATATAATAACTATTCTAAAATACTTAATATTTAAAAACTATCCTATAATAGATAATAGATATCTACTTACCATACTTACTTTTTAAATATCTATATTACACTATATATCTTAAAATTATATAACAATAAGTTAATATCTTACTTTTTAATCTTACCACAATCTTTTATATATTTTAAAAATATCTTAACAAATTTTTTTTATAAATCTTTCCATTTTTATTAATAAGATGATTGGACAATTTCATATTCTAACTTTAACATATAAATATATAATTTTTATATCTATAACTTACTCACTAACCTAACAAATGTATAAATTATTAAAATATAAATATTACATCTTATTTGTTTTTAAGGAACGTGTTTTAAATTGTCTAACACAATTTTTCGATTTGAATTTTGTAAAATCTATATCATATATATACTACTATTAAAGCCAAAGCAATTTTTCCTAAATGTCATCTTCTTAATATCTTTGTGTCACATGTCATTTTCTGATGTATACTTAATTATAATTTTAATAATTATTTAATTTATAAAAATTATTAATATGGACAATACATATATTATTCTATTTTTATCTTACCACAATCTTCTACATATTATAAGATATTCTTACCAATTTTTTTCAAAAAATCTTTCCGCTTTAATTTATAAGAGGATTATATAATTTCATTTTCTAAATTTACATATAAATATAGTTCTTATATTGATTAGTAAATACTCATTAAATTAAAAAATGTACAATTTATTACAACATAAAAATTAATTTTTTGTTCTTTAAAAATCGCATTTAAAACTACCTAGGAGAACTTTTTGAATTGAATTTTTTTTTAAATTTTAAATTTTTAAAATTTTATTTTAAAATTCTATATTTTTATTTAAAATGTTACATTTTTGTTGTTCTTTAAGGATGGAATTTAAAAATATCTAAATAATTTTTAAAGTGAACGTTTTATAAAATTTATTTATTTAACATTTATATTCCAATTACAAAAGTATACCTTTATAAATTATTTATTTCACTTTACATTCGTAACAATTATTAATATTAAATTATTTTTACATTATATGATTATAATAACCGGAAAATTTATTTCCGAATCTGGTAGTGTTATCGGGATTTTTAAATCGAACAAAACACAAAGTACGGGTGTTTAGTGGGGTGTTTAGTGGAATTAGTAATAAATGGGCTGCTCACCTTATTCCTTTGGATCAGATTCATCTCCTTCTTGCACTCTGTCTTCTCGGACCTGGAAGCACGCAGGTGGGCCGGCCGGATCTTTCCTTTTCCTCTCTTCTCTCTTGGCCCACTTCTTTCTTCTTCTTCTTTCTTCAAGACCAGGACTTAAGTATCTTCCCTCGTGGTGGGCCTAGGAGCAAAGCAAGCCTTTTCTTCTCTGGCGACAAACAGCAACGGGAAATCTCTCATCTCGATCCTATCTTCTCACGTTATCACGATCCGAACAACTGTAACAACCATTGCGTCTTCTCCGGGCATATCGACTCAAGTGATACAGATCGGGATCGTACTCTTGCTGTAGATCGGCAGCGAGGTATCCTACACCGTCACTGGAACCGGGACGCCGAGATCGAGTTTCCTTCTTCCTCGAACAAACTCTTGAACTGCAGCCAGTACCGGACCTGCACAACTCCATCGCAGACTACTTCTGGTTTCGTCTTCCTCCTGGGCAGGTAATCAACCCGTCATCTTCTTCACTGCTTTGTTTCTTCCCTCCTGCACTTGATTCTAATCCTGAATTCACGTTCTACGTCTCTGTACGTGTTTCTTCTTCCCTGGACAACGGTTTCTGCAGTCCATCTTTAGGCCAGACTTGTCGATTTGTCGGGCTGCAGGGAGAACGGGTTGATTACCAGTCTTGCTTCAATCCACGGGATACAAGGTGAGTCTTGGTTCTTGCTTCCACTTTTCTGTCCAAGAATAAGCTTAGGCTGTCGTTTTAATATATATACGTACATAGGACTAGGGAAGAAGGTGGGTTGCTTGATGTTCTCTAGAGTAGAACACCGGTAGTTATTGATCCATGAATGCCAGATTTCGAGTGTAGCTGAGATCAAAACACATGCTGGAAGTTATGAGGAAATTGGGTGTTTGTGTAGTCAGTAGGTTTTGAAATGTGGTCTCCATGTAGGAGGAAATCTGTCTTAGGAAACGTTGTGCCCAGGACTCGAACTAAGGACCTTAGGACCTCTTAGTTGTTCAGGAATTTTCGTTGTGAGCTGTTAACTTTGGGAATTAATTTAGATCACTTAGAGATATAATTTACCGTTGAATTTTTGATATGTTATATATGAATATACACAGTTTATGGTATTAAAATATGGGAAAGATCCAACGGTCGGATCTGGAGGTATAAGTCTTCAAAGTTGACCCGAAACTTAGTTTTGGAACATAAGTGTGTGGGAAGGCATCTTTGGGATTTTATGTAGAACTTCTGAGATGTTGATTATGGATTTCGATTGTTATAGCCTAGAGTAGGTATGATCTAGTATGTGTAAACTTTTTCTTTTGAATTTTTGGAGTTTAGTACGAGGTACTTCCGATAGGTCAAAGTAGGGTACTCGGTATAATTTCGGAAAGCGAGTTGGACTTAGAATGTGAGTTTGAGCAAACCCTTAAACTTGCTTTAGAGTTTTGAGGTTTCATAAGTATTGTTGAGGTATAGAGTAGACTTGGAACCAGTTTGGGCACTTTTCGGAATTTTCTGAAAAGTGAGGGGCGTTTTGGTAATTTCCACTAAAGTTAGGTTTCTTGTTCTTTTGGACCTGAGAGCTTTCTCTTTAGTATAACAGCCTTCTAGAAGTCTTGTAAGACTTAGAATGATGATTCTAAGTTGATCTTTCTTGATCAGGTAGTTGATAGTGTTAACCGAGCTGACAATATTGGTGATGGCTAGTAGACGTGGTGTTCAGGTAAGTCTTATGAACTTGCTTAGCTGATGATACTATATGAGTGTATGTTATGTGGTGGTGTGTGTTTATCGCTTTAATGGAAATTGTTTAGAATGACGTTATAAGATAATTAGACCCAAGTGTATGATAACGGGTCGTTGCATCACTGCTCACGCTTATAGGTGATGGAAGGATTCTCTGCGACCAGTCCGTACGGTACACGGGGTATGCATGGCTCCAGACCGGTTGGTGAACGGGGACAGAGGCGAGGGTCGATGGGATCCTCGTGCCACAACGGAAGTTGAATTAATAAAAATGAATCACCTAATGAAAAGATAAGAATTGGTTTGTGTGTTTTACGTGATGTGTTTAATAGCCTTTATGTGTGTTTGTGCTACATACATATGTTTATATAGTAATTGTTAGCTAACGGTGAAAACCGATGTTGTAGGTCTTGCAGGTTAGCCGCCTTGAGGGAGCCGGAGAGTGTGGTCAGTCGGGGTTTCATATCTGGTCATTTCTTTTTGTTTAGTCTTTCGGGTTATGTGGAGTTTGTTTTCCTTCTATTTATGTCGGATATATTTTCCTTTATGGCTGAGTTGTTCTCCTTTTTATTCATACAAAATAAAAATACTTTTTAGTTTACCGGTTTCTTTATGTGCCTTGTTGTAAGATTCTAGTTAAGTTGTTGTTCAGCTAAGGTCGGGACCCACTGTGAGGTCCTAACAAGTAGCATCCCGGGTTCTCAAAATTCGGGGTGTTACAATGATTATTGAAAAATTAGAATATATATTATTTCCTTAATTAAACTATTTTTTATTGTTTATCTATAGTATAAATATATCGATAACATAAAAATTTATTTTTAACTTCTCCTCAATTAATTTATTTAAATTACAATATTATAAGTATTAAATTTTAAGATTACACCCGTGCCTTGACACCGAAAGTTATTCTAGTTCTATGTATAATGCGGGTGTAGTTAAAACTAACGCCACAACCTAAGCTTGAAAATGACGTGACCTGAGCTTGAAAATGACGTGACCTGCCTTATTACCACATGTTAAGATATTGAACTAGTCAAATATGAAGTAGCTAGGAACCTGGATCACATCTTTTATAAACTTTTGGTGTTATTAGGCTAATCCGCGTGAGTTGAACGCCGTCACCTATTTGGTATGTAATTTCTTTTGCGTTTATAGTAAAGTATCGTATATATATTCGTTGAATGCTACACAGTATGTATGTGTATATGACACGGACCGAGTTCCGGAAGCTTCAAGAGGCACGGAGAACACCCCGGCATTGTCTTGACAAGGCCATAATATTCTAGATCTCTCGGGAATTCTCTAGGCTTGCCAAGACTCGTAGAGAATTATCCGGATTAGTATAGAAGGCTTAAGCCTTATCCAACAAGAAGGATCCGGATCCCTCTAGGATTGTGTAAATCCGGATCCTTCCTAGCTAAGGAGGTGGCCAAGGCTATAAATAGGGAGGCCACCCCTCATTTGCAAACCATCCAAGCATAGCTCTCTCTTGTAATGTTCTCAAAGCAATACAGAGCTCTCTTTGTCCACAAAATCTCTAAGTCCCTTAAGTCATCGCTAGCAAGCGTTTCCGCAACAAAGTCCCTCAAGTTAAGGCTTGACTTAGTCATTTGACAACGCCAACGACTAAGAGCCGCACGGTTGTGAGTTTGAGAATACTCAGCCCGTGTCAAGTGGTATCAGAGCCAATAACGTTCCAAGGAGAAGCGATGGCCGAAGTAGGTGTGTCCGGAATAGTCGACCCTAATGCCCAAGGCAAGAAGGGCAAGAAGGCTCCCAGCGACCCGTCAAGGGAACCATCGAAGGACGTGATGGGAAGTTTTGAGGCCCGTTTAGAGAAGATGGAGCTTAAGTATGGCGAGATGGTAGACGTCGTCGAGGACGTCAAGGATGACATGGTCACCCTCAAGGACGGGCTACATGGTGCTGTCAATGAAGCTCAAGGAGTTTTGTCTAAGCGGGAAGACATGTTGGAGGCAATGGTGGCGCAAATGCGCGAGGAGATGGAGGTGCTCAAGAAAGAGCTCGTGGCATGCAAGGAGGCCTTAGGGGCAGGCATGTTGGCGACCGCTCCCGTGCAGAAGATGGACGCACCAAAGCCTAAGGAGTTCAAGGGGAGCCGGTCGGCCAAGGACGTCGAGAACTTTCTTTGGGGCATGGATCAATACTTCCGTGTGGTGGGAATCACGGATGAAGAACGCAAGGTAAGTAGCGCCTTACTATACCTTAGTGATGTTTCCTTGCTATGGTGGAGGCGTAGGACCAGTGAAAGGACCGGAGGTGCCCAAATCACTACTTGGGCCGAGTTTGAGGCAGAACTTAAGAAACAGTTCTACCCAACTTACGCCAACGACGAAGCGCGGGCTAAGCTTCGTCGACTCACGCAACGTGGCACCGTTCGTGAGTATGTTAAGGAGTTCTCGGAGGTCATGCTGCAGATCTCCAACATGGGTGAAGAAGAAGCCCTCTTCACTTTCATGGATGGGCTAAAGCCTTGGGCCAAGCTTGAGCTACAACGCCGAAATGTCCAAACTCTAACAGAGGCAATGACGGTGGCCGACTCTTTGATCGAATTTAAGACTCAAGATCGCTCGGACTCCTCCCGTGACAAGGGAAAAAGTGGGGGAGACAAAGGTAAGGGCCGGCCACAACAGAGGAAGAGTGATGACGAGTCGTCTAAGGACTCGTCCAAGCCCAAGGAACGGTACACAAAGGCGGAGATAGGCAAGCAACCCATGGAAAGGAAGCCGATGCTATGCTACCTTTGTGACGGAGAGCATCGAATGAGAGATTGTCCCACCAAGAGCAAACTCAATGCCATGATGACCCATGAGGACCCGCCCGATGAGGAGAGGTTGAAACTCGGGGCCATGATGCTTAGTTCGGTCAAGACTAAGCGGTTCACCAACAAGAAGGGATTTATGTTCGTAGACGCTGTGGTGAGCGGAATGAAGCTGAGTGGGTTGGTGGACACCGGGGCATCGGACGTCTTCATGTCTGAGGGGACGGCTAAAAAGTTGGGGATCGAGGTCACCAAGAACAATGGATGGATCAAGACAGTGAACTCAAAGGAGGTCCCAACCATGGGGGTGGCACGGGAGTAGACATGACGCTGGGAGAGTGGTCTGGCAAGACCACGATCGAGGTAATCCCGCTTGACGACTATGACTTAGTTATCGGCTTAGCCTTCCTCGATCGTATAAATGCTCTACTTGTGCCGTTCGCCAACTGCATATGTATCTTGGACCCCCAACAACGTTGCATAGTACCAGTCTATAGAGAGAAGGGACCAAGCGCCAAGGTTGTCTCGGCGATCCAGCTCTCTAAGGGGTTGAAAAAGGAAGAACTGACGTTCCTGGCGGCACTTAAGCTGGATAAAAACCCAAGGGAGAAGATCCAACACCCCCAGAAATAAGCCAAGTGTTGGATGAGTTCAAGGATGTTATGCCTCCCGAGTGCCCAAGAAGTTGCCGCCAAAAAGGGAAGTCGATCATAAGATCGAGCTCATGTCCGAGGCTCGGCCGCCCGCCCGAGCACCTTACCGCATGTCTCCGCCGGAGCTAGAGGAGTTGCGGAGACAACTTAAGGAGTTACTAGAAGCCGGCTACATCCGGCCCTCGAAGGCACCATATGGGGCGCCCGTGCTATTTCAAAGGAAGCATGATGGAAGCCTGAGAATGTGCATTGATTATCGGGCGCTCAACAAGCTCACCATCAAGAATAAGTACCCGATCCCGCTCATAGCTGACTTGTTCAATAGGCTTGGGGAGGCAAGGTGGTTTACCAAGATGGACTTAAGATCGGGCTACTACCAAGTGAGGATCGCGGAAGGGGACGAGGAGAAGACCGCGTGCGTCACGAGATATGGGTCATACGAGTTCCTAGTCATGCCGTTTGGACTAACGAACGCACCGGCAACGTTCTGCACGCTCATGAACAAGGTACTTCATCCCTTCCTTGATCATTTCGTGGTAGTATACTTGGACGACATTGTCATTTATAGCCGGAGTCTAGAGGAGCATAAGGAACATCTTCGACAAGTCTTCCAAGTACTACGGGAGCATGAGCTTTATGTGAAAAAGGAGAAGTGTGCCTTCGCTCAAAAGGAAGTGCCGTTTCTAGGGCACATTGTCGGCAAGGGACGGATTCGCATGGACCCAGCCAAGATCAAAGAAATTGCCGATGGGAGGCGCCGACAAAGGTCACCGAGCTTTGCTCATTCTTGGGGCTAGCCAACTATTACCGCCGCTTCATCCATGGCTACTCCCACATCACAACGCCTCTTACTAATATGCTCAAGAAGGGATCACCTTGGGTGTGGAGTACAGAGTGCCAAAAGGCGTTTGACAAGCTAAAGAAGGCCATGACTGAGGAGCCAGTGCTCGCCTTGCCCGACTATGGAAAGCCGTTCGAAGTTCACACCGATGCCTCCGACTTTGCCATTGGGGGAGTATTGATGCAAGAGGGGCATCCAGTAGCTTATGAAAGCCGGAAGCTAAATGACACCGAGCGGCGCTCCACGGTGCAAGAGAAGGAGATGACCGCCGTCGTCCACTGCCTAAGGACATGGCGCCACTATCTCTTAGGATCGAGATTCGTGGTTAAGACGGACAACGTGGGGACAAGTTACTTTCTCACCCAGAAAAAGCTGAAGCCCAAGCAAGCGAGATGGCAAGACTTCCTCGCAGAGTTTGACTACGAGTTGGAGTACAAACTAGGCAAAGCTAATGTGGTGGCTGATGCACTAAGTCGAAAAGCCGAGTTAGCCGCCATAAGTCGACCACAAGGGGCCATGGAAGATAAGATCAAGATTGGACTTGACCACGACCCGACAGCTCAGAACCTAATAGAGTTCATCAAGGCGGGAAAGACAAGGAGGTTCTGGGTCGAAGATGACTTAATCTACACCAAGGGGCAACGGCTATATGTGCCCCATTACGGAAGACTAAGGAGGGAAGTGATGCATGAATGCCATGACTCCAAATGGGCGGGTCACCCGGGAGTTCACCGCACCTTAGCCCTCATCGAGGAGCGCTACTATTGGCCACAAATGCGGGACGATGTAGAAACTTATGTCAGGACTTGTCTTGTGTGCCAACAAGACAAAGTCGAGCAGAGGCAACCCGCGGGACTACTTGAACCTTTGCCAATACCGGAGCATCCTTGGCAAAGCGTCAGCATGGACTTCATCGTCGGGTTCCCAAAGGCTGAAGGCTACGGAAGCATCATGGTGGTCGTAGACAGATTTTCAAAGTATGCTACCTTCATGCCCGCGACAAAGGAGTGCACGGCGGAAGAGGCGGCCAAGTTATTCATGAAGAATGTGGTCAAGTATTGGGGCTTGCCTCAATCGATCATCAGTGACAGGGACGGACGGTTCACGGGCAAGTTTTGGACGGAGTTATTCAAGATGCTCGGGTCCGACCTTAAGTTCACCACTGCTTTCCACCCCCAGACGGATGGATAGACCGAGAGGGTCAACTGTTTGCTCGAGGTATACTTGCGGCACTATGTGAGCGCTTCCCAAAAGGATTGGCCCAAGCTCCTTGACGTCGCCCAATTCTCCTACAACTTGCAGCGGAGCGAGTCAACGGGCAAGAGTCCGTTTGAGATTGTCATGGGCTTCCAACCGAGTACACCGAGTACCATCGTTTCAGGCTACAAGGGACCGACACCAGCGGCGTACAAGTTTGCCAAAAGCTGGCAAGAGGAGTTGGACTTGACACAGGCATGCCTTGTCAAGGCCAATAAGCGGAAGAAGAAGTGGGCGGACAAGCACCGACGGGACGTGCAATATCAAGTTGGAGACTTGGTCATGGTCAAGCTTCACTTCATCATGCGGCATACGGGACTACAAAAGGCCTTGATCCGGCGATACGAGGGACCTTTCAGAGTTCTTAAGAGAATCGGCCGGACCGCTTATAAGTTAGAGTTGCCGCCCAAGTTCAAGATACATCCGGTCTTCCATGTGAGCATGCTCAAGCCATACCATGAAGACAAGGAAGACCAAGCAAGGGGACAAGCACAACGGGCACCAATGGGGTCAAGACCTCATTTGACAAACAAGTAGAAGAAATCGTGTCCGATCGCGTGCAACGGGAACGATATCGACGGCCCAGATTGGAGTACTTGGTCCGGTGGAGAGGCTTACCCGACACCGAGATGTCGTGGGAACCAGCTGAATCTCTATGGCAATTCAGGGACAAAATCGAAGCATACGAGGCAACCGCAACAAGGACGTCGCGAGATTCGGTGGGGGAGAATGACACGGACCGAGTTCCGGAAGCTTCAAGAGGCACGGAGAACACCCCGACATTGTCTTGACAAGGCCAGAATATTCTAGATCTCTCGGGAATTCTCTAGGCTTGCCAAGACTCGTAGAGAATTATCCGGATTAGTATAGAAGGCTTAAGCCTTATCCAACAAGAAGGATCCGGATCCCTCTAGGATTGTGTAAATCCGGATCCTTCCTAGCTAAGGAGGTGGCCAAGGCTATAAATAGGGAGGCCACCCCTCATTTACAAACCATCCAAGCATAGCTCTCTCTTGTAAAGTTCTCAAAGCAATACAGAGCTCTCTTTGTCCACAAAATCTCTAAGTTCCTTAAGCCATCGCTAGCAAGCGTTTCCGCAACAAAGTCCCTCAAGTTAAGGCTTGACTTAGTCATTTGACAACGCCAACGACTAAGAGCCGCACGGTTGTGAGTTTGAGAATACTCAGCCCGTGTCATATATATATATATATACTTAATTTTCTCATGGATTCCAAGTCAAACAATGTTATATATGTATGCATACTTTTATATTAACATCCGGTGGAACCGTATGTTGGTTTAAGGATGTGCATATGGTCCAGACCGGATCGTCAACTTTCAAACCCTAGATCGTGGATGCTTCGGTCCCAATCCGGACCATAAAGACCGGATTGACTATATTTTATTTGATTCATCTCATTTTATTATATATTAATTAGTGAAAAGAATAGATTTTTCTCACTTTTCCTATGTTTTTTGAGTATATAATTTATTTAAGGTTTAATTTGGTTCTATACACAAGTATATTTGTTAATGTTATAGTTCAATCCAGATTAGTAAGTTATTTAAATTTAGTTAAATATATGAATTTAGATGGTGAAAATTATTAGTAAAAATTAATATTTATTTTAGTGAAAAACTATTGTTCATTTGAACGTGCTTTTTAGCCGTAATAAAAAAAAATAGTTTAGTAAGTTATTTAAATTTAGATAATGAATTATTGTTATATATTTAACATAGATAAATAGATATAATACAATTACTATTCATTAGAAGCTTACATTACTATTCATCTAATTACTATTCATTCTAATTGTAGGTTTTTTATATATAAAAGATATGTATATATATATATTTTTAATTATTTAGGTAATATAGGATAAATTTGAAATAATAATAATAATAATAATAATAATAATAATAATAATGTAGATTATTATTCTGTATATTTACCAAAATATACATTAACTACGTATGTTTTATAAAGAAAATATATTTAAAAGAGGATCAAAGCATAATGAAAGATTTAGATTTATAAACATAAATTTTAGTTGTTTTATTAAATAATAAGAATTACACATATATACCTAAACGGCTAGAAGATTCTACTGTAATGCGAAGGACGGCAAAAATAATATATACATGATCATATAATTTTGGAGGATAGAAGACATAATTTGTGGGATCTTTGTAAAAAAATGAAAAAATTAGCTAAATAAAATTTTATATTTTGTTATAATAAATTTGGTTTCATTTTTTGGTGGAAGTGGTTATAAATTTGAAACCATTAATTTAAAAGTCTAGTTCAAAATTTTTAAAAATAAACATAGAATCTATTTTATAAACCGTAGTAATTAAAATTCAAATTCTACCAAAAAAAAGTAACTAAAATCCCATTCATCCATTTCATCCTAATGGATTTTCAAACATTTACTGTATTTAAATTTTATGGATAATTTTTCACCATGTATGTTTAGGTATGAAATGAAAATAATAACCGAATAATAAATAAATATTTACAAACATATAATTCTTACTGTACACATGTAAAAGTTTTGTTATAATATTGATTTATTATTTAGTATATTGTTTTGGTCATAATAAAATATTTTAATTTCAAAAATTATTTCTTATTTATAGACTTTTGTGGAAGGCTTTTCAACAAAACAACAACAAAATAGTTAATACGTGGTACAACATTTCAAAGTCAATATCGAGCTTAGAATAGACTTTATTTTATTTTTTTTGAAAGGAGAATATAGACTTTATGGTAGTAGCATTGCAGGTAGGCCCATATCGAATTATCGATTACATAGATGATATACCCATTGAAGTCCCGATACAATTCGCAAAAAAAATCAGACATCACAAAATCATCAATAAGAATCCCCGACGTCAAAACGCGTGATCGACGATGTTCCGTCGCGAGTTATCTCAATTACACCTCTTGGGTTTAACTCTCTTAGTAATCTCTTATCTTGTCCACGGAGTCAACGCTGCTACCGACGGCGTAATCACCAATTGCCGTGACAATATACTCTTGTTCACCGCCAACTCTACCTTCGAGAAAAACCTCAACCTCCTCTTCACAACGTTGTCATCAAACGCTAACACTTCAACCACAATCGGCGCCTACTTCGTTGCCACAACTGGAGTATCCACCGATGAACCTGCCTACGGTATCTTTGTTTGTCGTGGGGATGCGACGCCATCCACTTGTGGATCTTGCGTCGCTAATGCTATTACTAGCCTCCGAAGTCTATGCGCCTATAAGACGTATGCAATGAACGGCTATAGTGATTGCATGTTTAAGTATTCTAACTCCTCCTTCTTTGGTCAACTAGACGAGAGCATGGAGGTCTTTCCATTGAACCCCCAAAATGTAACCAACAATGTTACCGATTTCACTAATACTCTCAGCAACGCCGTCAGTCACGTTGCGGAGAAAGCGGCATCTGGTGGTACGTTTTAATTAGTTAGTATTAGTAAAATAATTAAAAACAAAAACAAATCTTGAATCAAGAAAGATTATCGGTTCTTAATTGATTTTCGAAGGGACCAAGACCAGTAGTATAGGTTTTGTGGATACTCTTGGATTGAAACTAGAAGGGAACATCCCTATGTAATCCCTTATATTTTTAGGATTTAAATTTTGTTTCTTATTTCCTTTTTTAAAATTTTAATCATAATTATTAAACTGTTAAGGCTCGATTTATAGTTGTAGATTTTAGGGGATTATTTTAGATTTGTTTATTGGTAAGGTTTTTCAATTGTAAGTGCTTAGTTGGAAATTTAATATTATTTTAGATTTTTTGAAATTAGAATAAAAAAGAATAAGTTTAAACATTTTGAAAATTCTGATACTCAAGGTTCTAGATGGTTATTTTAGATTCATAGTCTTTATACATTAAAAAAAAAACCTAAAATAATCTCCTACTAAACATCTTAATATAGATTTTATTGAAAAAGTCAAAATTTAAAATAACTCTTTTTAAACCAGAAATCTAAAATAACTCAATTCTAAAATAATCTTCTCATAAACCCCAAGACTAAACACAAATTTAAAGTATAATTATCAGTAAAATAAAATAAAATAGTATGATCATTAGTTAATTAAAATACATGAAATTGGTAAAAATGACAAAACATAAATTTACAATTATGTGCCACGTTGATAATACATAGATAACAAGCATATCGTATAGAGTTGGTAGACTACTCATTTTATTATCGATTGATTTTATGAACCTCACTCAATTTATATGTTGAGTTTGAAATCAACGTGCATATGCGTTCACATATGTGACAAACTTTTTCATGAGTTAATCCAATTTCATTGCATCTACTTTATTTTTAATTTAATTTGATCTTTATTTATTTTTTAAAACAATTAAAATTTTCATGAAAAAATTAAAAAATATAAATTATGGATCGGATTCATTCTAAACATATATATATATATATTTTATATGTTGATGAATAGATATGACATTAAAGTATGCGACGTTAGAGGCTCCATACAATGATTTCCAAACGTTGTATACTTTGGGGCAGTGCAGGCCAGACTTATCGGGATCGGACTGCTACAGTTGCTTGGAACGATGTGTTCCGGTCCTTTCAGACACGACTAATGTAAGACTTGGCTTTTGGATGATGTTCCCGAGTTGCAATATGCGGTTCGAGATTTATAAATTCTATAAGTCGGTTCGAGTGGCTCCGGCACCAACTAGCTCCGACAACGTTAACATCCCAACAACTCACGGAGCTAGTACTGCTAACACTACTATCGGAGGTAACTCAGGTAAGTAAAGGCTCTCCGAATTGCAATATGTGGTTCGAGATTTATAAATTATGTGATGTTTCTATGTTTCCCATGAGGAGACTCTCGTAGAGAGGATACAAGGTGAAATTTTGTTCATTTATTTTTAGTTTGTTGATCATTTTTTCTTACGTTAGTTTGTCTTTCATTTTACTTTTGGCATGTTCATTCTCCAAATGTACAAAAGTATGCATTCGTTTTCAGATAAAAGTCTATTTTTATAAAATATTAGTAAAGTAAACGGTTGATAAATTAACTTAACTAAATAATACAAAAAAATAAATATAATTTTTCATCACCTCTTCGTAAGAAGACTCTTCACCCGAATTAACATATTAAGTATACTTTATGATGTAGGTGAGTATGCAACTTCTAAAGAGGAGATTTTTTTTTTTGTACTACCTGTTTATTTGTTTACGTTAGCTATTCATTATTTAAAAAATAAAAAATTCTGTCTAATTGATTAAAATCGAATTAAGCATTACAAGAAATTGAACAAAATTCACCCATAGCTCCTCCCCAATAAGGAGTCTCCACACCGAGATCAACCTTAATTTATATACATAGATGCAATTTCGGGAGATTAACCTTTATATACATAGAGGTAATTTCGGGTGAGGAGACTCTCGTAAAGAGAAGGGTAGATTAATACATCTAAAATAAATGATCTTTACACAAGCAACTTAGTATCAGTTATGAAATAAATTTGATTTTCTTTTCACTAAAAAAGCATATGGTCAAACCTAACAAATCAGAAAGGAAAATAATTTTTTATATTTCGTTTTAGGAAATATTACTTTATATTTCAAAGTTGATTATTTTTGTGTGGTTCCATTAAATTTGGATGGATGATAAAAAATAGTGTTTACTTGTTAGCGAATTATAAAATCTAAGGTTAAATAAAAAAATATATATAAGAGGTGGTTTGGTAAAAAATAGATGTGTTTTGTGTTATTTCCTCTTTCAATCATTAGTGAGATTATACTGTAATTTATTTACATTTTAAAGGTTGTATATTATTGTAAAGCTTTTTGATGTAATCTTTTTCTAAAGTGGAAGTAATTAGGATGAGACAAATTATTAGGATTGTTATATAAGATTAATTATTCGGGCTTAGATCGCACCAAAAAATATCGATTTGAACTCATTTATTTTATTAAATGAGTTAAATATAATAAACACATTTAAAAGCTCAATTAAATTAATCATTTATCTTTTAAAAGAGTCTTGTAAGAACATATTTTAAAACTCAGTTAGATTTAACGTTGGCTCGAAATTTACTCGTCTATAAATGAGCTGAACCCAAACATGCCAAAGCTCGTCCCGTACAACACCGTAAATGTAATATAATTCTACTATGTGGCAGGGAATAAAAAGTTATCATCCGAGGCCTTGATTGGGGTTGTTGTTGGATCCATTGCTATTGGAATAGTCGTTATCGCCATTGTTATATGTCTAGTTTCGAAGAAGAAACTGCAACTTATACCGGTTGAAAGTTCTGAAAAGACTGCAAGTCGTAAGTAGACATGGATAACTGATATCTATAAGCTTCAGTGATCAGTATTTCTTACTTTGTTTAATTGTCTTAGGGACTACCGATGATTTCATTACGATGCAGTCGTTGTTGTATGACTTCTCTGTACTGCAAGCTGCAACTAATAACTTCTCCCAGGATAATAAACTCGGTGAAGGAGGTTTTGGTGCTGTCTACAAGGTGAAATATCTATGCATTCTTGTCCGCTCAAGTATTGATATATGTATATATCCCACGTCAGTATAATATATAAGTTCGGTAAAATGTTCGTTTTATTATCAATTGAATTTAAGATAAAATTTTATCTGAGTCTAATGGACTTGTGCGCTCTAGTATACACTACATCTGCTATTATTTTAGAATAAAATATATTTAAACTTAAATTTTGCGTTTTTAGGGTTTACTTCCAAATGGGCAAGAAGTTGCAATTAAAAGGTTGTCGAGAAGTGCTCATCAAGGAAAAGAACAATTCAAGAATGAGGTGGTTGTGGTAGCGAAACTTCAACATAAAAATCTAGTGAGATTATTAGGGTTTTGTCTTGTTAGGGACGAAAAGTTACTTGTCTTGGAATATGTCCATAACAAAAGCCTCGATTACTTTCTCTTCGGTATGTTATCAATCATTTTTCATGATATATTGTGTAAAAAATATTCTACATTGTTTATAAAGTGATAATGAGTTTAATATAACTTTGGTGGACTATAGATTCCGAGAGGTCCAGACAACTAGAATGGTCTACACGCTTCAAAATCATAGAGGGGATTGCTCGGGGAATGTTGTATCTCCATGAAGATTCTCAGTTGAGAATCATTCACCGTGATTTGAAAGCAAGTAATGTCCTTGTCGGTGCTGATATGAAACCGAAAATAGCAGACTTTGGGACCGCGAGGATTTTCGGATTAGATCAAACTCGAGGCAACACAAGCAAAATTATGGGAACATAGTACGTGCTAGATTAATTTTCTCATCATTCATTGTAGATATTTGCTTTTTCTTTTGTTCCGAGTTAAATTAATTCTTGATATTGTTTAATGTCTATCTTGTTAGTGGTTACATGTCCCCGGAGTACGTAATGCAAGGCCACTTCTCGGTAAAGTCGGATGTATATAGCTATGGAGTACTAGTTTTGGAGATCATGAACAACAAGAAGAATAACAGCTTCAATGCGTCGGACGATCAAGATGATCCCATAAGCTTTGTAAGTTATGTTCTTAACTTTTTTTTATATTAAAAATGTACTTCTATTCAGAATAATGGGGGGGGGGGGGTTCGGAAGAAAGAGCAATCAAGGAAGACAGATCGAAAAGATTAAAATAATGAGCAACATCAGTTGAGAGGCTAGACAGGCTTCATTGTTATTGGTCTTCCATTTGATAGATATAGTGGTCTTTGTGTTGTTGATGATGCTCTTGGCGCAGTCTATAGCGCTATAGTAATTATTCCCAAAGATGGTGTCGTTTCGGGCTTTCTAGGTGAAGTAGAAGTAAGCGGTAATAGTAGCATCACACACTTTAATGATGAAGCTTTTCTTTTTAGTGCTGAGCTTATAGAAGTCGAAAACAAGATCAAGAAGGTTATGATACCTCGTGAGGATGCGGATCCATCTAAGCACGATATTAAGTTCAAGGGAGGTGTAGGAGTAGTCGAACCAAAGGTGTTTGGAATATTCTTCATTCACATTGCAAAGCCTACAAGTAAAAGAGTTCACAATGTTCTAAGCAAGGTGTTTATCCAAGGTGGGAAGCTTTTTATGGCCGGTCATCCAAGAGATAAAATTGCATTTGGATGTTATTGAAGTTTTTCCAAAAGTCGTTGTTCCAGTTGGGGACACCAAAGATCAGGCGGATAATATGGTAGATATTCGTAGTAGAGTAAGGTCCATTAGACAGAGCAAGGAGATAAAGGAGGTTGGGAATGCTACTTATAAGGAGAATGTCATCACGAACCTTCAAATTAGAATTCCAGAAGTATTAGTAGGTGTTTTTGGCCGTGCAGTTCCAAATATTCGAGGACTTGAGCTAGTGGTTCCGGATCCAAGAGCTCCAAATAATAACCTCATTATTCAAGATTTCGAAGAAGAACTTGAAGATACTAGCTTGATTCTAGGAAAATAACTCTTTGAAGCCAAGACCTCCAGAGCTCTTCGGTTGACAGACCCGATCCCAAGCGATGAGAGCACGGTTACTGGAGTCCTTGCCGGACCATAAAAAAGAGAGGATGATGCTAGTAATCTTACTAATGACAACTGATGGCAGAAGGAACATACTCTAGTATTTTTGAATAGCAAACAAAACCAAATTGATTATTTGAGTTCTTCTTGAATAGGAATTGGATCTTGCGGTCCACAAGTTGATCTTCCTGGTGATTTTGTTTATGAGCGGGTAATGTTCAGAATGACAAGCCTTCTAGTCCCAAGTGGAATCCCTAGGTAATGAAATGGCGTGGTACCCAGAGGGAACCTGGAACTGGCTTCAAGAAATTTTTTATCCACCGAATAAACCAGCCAGAAATAGGGAGGATTTACTCTGATTAACTGTAAGTCCGGAAACCAATCCGAACTCGTCTAGGATCTCTTTGAGAAGAAGAATGGAAGTATTGTCTCCCCTAAAAAATATCATTATACCGTCAACAAAACAAATTTGTGTTATACGTGGTCTAGAACACTTGGGATGGATGTTAAAGTTAGGGTTCTGGGTTTTTTTCGTGGATCATATGGGATAAGTACTCTATGTCGAGAACAAAGAGGAAGGGGGCTATCGAACACGCCCTTGGTACTATTAAAGAATCGTTCCATACTCCCATTCACGTTGATGGAGAAAGAGGAAGTAGTGATGATACATGAATAGATCCAAGAGGTAACCAAATCAAGAAGCCGACCATCTAGAGAATCTAAATAATGAATTCGTCAGGAATGGAATCAAAAGATTTTCTAAGGTTCACTTTGAGGGTGCATCTGGGGGAGATATGTTTCCTTCCATAATTCTTAAACAATTCTTGTAAATAAGGATGTTATGTTTAATAGATCTCCCTTAATGAAAGCACCTTTGTAATTCCCACAAGCTTGGGGATAACCTTTTGGAGACGGGAAATGATTAATTTAGCAATGGTCTTGTAGATGCCTCCACACCGTGAAATAGGCTAGTAAATTGTTAGGAGAACAAGGGTTGTCAACCTTGGCAATAAGAGAGATGCTAGTTTGATTGATCTGCTTGAGCAGTCTTCCCGTCCTAAGAAAGTCACGAACATCGTTGCATAAGTCGTCCTTGAACAATGCTTCATGAGGATTTGAAGAAGTAACCGTTGTAACAGTCTGACCCGGGTGATTTCAGGTCGACCATAGAGAATAAGGCTTCTTTAATTTCCTGATGAGAGAAGGGGGCCGAGAGAAGATGCGAGTCGTCTAGCGTGATCTTAGGGAATGGGGGGTTGGGGAAGCTAAGGAGTGGGGTTTGGTGAACGAGGGTTGTGGAGACCAGAGAAGTGCTTCACTAGGAGAGCAACCACATCTTTATGCTCGAAAACCAACTTGTTGTTGTGGTCTTGGAGCGAGGGAATTTTAGAAGAGGCTTTCTTGACTTTAATAGAATTGAAGAAATAGGCGCTACAATGATCATCAAATTCCAACCATTTAATCTTCGCAAGCTAAGTGCTCACGGAATGAAGTTTGTTGGAAGATCAGTGGATATCGGAAAGGGTGGTCTTTCTTTTCTGAAGGTCGTGATCCAACGGATTTAGTTGAAGAGCTTCCTCGATGGTTGAGTATCACTTTGATGTGCTCGATTCTCATAATGAGTTCTTCCATCCTAGCAATGGTAAAACGCTTCAAGTTCGGTTTGAGGAGTTTGAGTTTTTTGACAAGAACGAACATAGGATTGTCATGGTGAGGAACGGACCAAGCTTTCTCGACTTTATTCAAGAAATCTTCGTGTTGAGTCCAAGAGTTGTTGAAGCGGAAAGGGGTGTTGAGTTTCGTGGAATCACTATCCAGGTTGAGGAAGGTAACACCCCAAATCCATAGGACTCGGAGTGCTACTGGGCTAGGATCTCACAATGGATCCTGGCCCTAGCCTGACAACAACTTCACTGAATCTTACAACAAGACACCAATAGATGAAAATAAAACATAAAACTGATATATATATATATATATATATATATATATATATATATATATATATATATATATATATATCGATCAAAAGGTAATACAAAGTACTGCTGGATACAAAAGTCAAAACATAACTCTGTACAACATAAATAACCCATATCCCACGAGTACGCCCCGTGTACGGAACCCTCAACAGATCACCCCTCCGGATCACTCTGTAGTTCTCCTAACCTGCAAAGGATCTACAACACGGTTTGAAACCGTTAGCTAACTATACACATATATAAGAAGATGCTAAAGCACAAACACACATCAATAATATTAACACATCATCATGATATCACACATTTACCCGGTTTATTATCTTTAATAAGTCCAATACTCAGTCGTATAATAAATGTATATGAATATACGTGACACGAGGAATGTATGTAACCCTCGCCTCTGCGTGCAATAGCTAGCTGGAGTGGTATCAGCGCACTTTCCCGTATACCGTATGGAGTGGTAAGCGCCCTTCCCGTATACCAGAACTAACTAGCTTACAGAGAACTTCCCAGACTCCACTACGGGATGAAAGGTAAGTTGTCACAACCACTACAATGGGCGGTCAATATAACATAGGTCGGTGACCATAATAACACATGCTATAAAACATATAACACACACCACTCAAGCATACATTCAATATAAGGATAACAGCTAAGTAAGTCCTATGGACTTACCTCGATCTCAAAAGTAACTCGCTACGAACAACTCTCAGAAACGTCCACTCCAACTGGAGGACAACACTGCCTATACAAGGCACACAAACATATATATCACAACCCTATCACACAAAGGGTCATACCTAGACCCAAGGGATCCATAAGAGATCAAGTCCAACTCGTAAACCTCAAAGCCGTAACCGGCAAAACTATATCATACTCATCAACATCCGAATCCTAGCATGGTACTAGTTCCCTCATACTAGAAAGGAAAGGTACTACCTAACTATAGGTAGCCCCGGGACAAGACGCACCTGCGTGAACTAAGGACGTAGGGGCGGAACGAGGCAACCGCGGGTGCGGCGAATCTCAGCCGTGGGAGCGGTGACACGGAACACAGGTAACGCAGGCAAGGCGCTGGCGCTGGAGCAGGCGTTGCGGCACGTCTTCCGCAGGGGCGGTGACTTCCGGCCGCGGGGGCGGCGACAGTGCAGAATGAAACCTCGCGGCTTCTCTTTAGCTCTTCACGTGATCAACTCACGTCTTCTCTCCATCACAAACACACACATGCCACAATAACACATACCAGCCATCAACACCCTTAGCATACATCTAATCCTAAGCTAAAAGGATTGAAATCAAGAAGAAGAGAAGGAGAAGAAGCAAGACTCACCCCTACTGAAGATCCTAGGCTGTAGGAAAGCTTAATACACACCAAGGCTAGCTTCCAAGCACAGCAACAAACACACTAGCATCATCATCAACCACAAAGCCAACCAAAATTCTTCCAAGCCAAAGGAAACCAAGACAAGATCAAAGAAAGGGATGAAGAAGCAAGAAGGACGTGGGAAGCTGAACGAAGAAGTGTGAAAGGTAACCCTTGCTCAGCAAGGAAAGGAAAGAATAAGAGGAGGAAGGTAAAGCACGGTCAAGGAAGTCAACAAAACCGGCTGCAGCCGTCGAAAACCGCAGGGGCGGTCCCATGAGCCGTAGGGGCGGGAACCCGCAGGGACGGCGGTCATGCCCGCAGGTGCGGAAAGGCCAATCTCGACCCAAAGCCAATCTCGGCAATGGTCCGATCTCGGTCCGAAAGAATAGGGGTCTCACATCTCACCCCCCTAAAAACAAGTTTCGTCCCGAAACTTGCAAGATCCTGAAACACTCGGACTCAACAGCCGAGGTAACACTCTCTATAACCTCGAACGTAAGCATGGAGGAAATCATCAACTCCAGCAGTAACTATATTATCCAGGGCCTATAGGATAACCATCTCTAGCCAAACCATAAACATATCACAAGGCATAGAGGAAACACATCTCTAGCCGTATCATAACCATAACAGAAAGGCATGGAGGAAGTACATCTCCAGCACTACTATGTCCATCAAAATAGCATGGAGGAAATAACCATCTCCAACTGAATCCTAAACGTATCACAATAGCATGGAGGAAAGAACCAAATCCAGCTATAACAAGAAATCATACTAGCATAACAAGATCTAATAAGATCATAATCACATCAAAGCTAGTATGAAATAAACACATCATAGCATATAAGCATATAAGCAGATAAGACTCACCAAGCTAGTACTAAGATCTACTCGGTGATCCTACTGGTGCACCTATTTCGGCATAGAACTCTAGATAGTTCCTCTGGATACTATCCTCAGTCTCCCATGTAGCCTCCTCGGGTCCTCGTCTCGACCACTGTATCCTTAACATAGGGATGTCCTTCGAACGTAAGCGTCTCATACCTCGCTCTAGGACTGCAATAGGATGCTCTACAAACGTGTGGTCCGGCTCAACCACCAAATCCTCATAACTCACAATGTGCCTCGGATCTGGTATGTACTCCCTTAGCTGAGACACATAAAATATAAGGTGAACACCCTCTAATCTCGGAGGCAAGGCTAATCTGTAAGCTGCGTTCCCAACACGATCCAGAATCTTGAACGGTCCGACATATCGGGGACTCAACTTTCCCTTAATGCCAAAACGCCTAACACCTCGTGTCGGGGACACTCTCAGCCACACATGGGCTCCAACCCTGAACTCTAGAGGTCTACGCCTCCTATCAGCATAAGACTTCTGACGGCTCTGCGCAGTCAGCATACGCTCTCTGATCAATGCTACTCGAACCATATCATCCTGAATCTGATCAGGTGCTAAACCACTGACACTGCTCTGCTCATCCCAGCATAACGGGGTACGACATCTCTGTCCATACAGTGCCTCATATGGGGCCATCCCAATAGATGCATGCCAGTTGTTGTTGTAGGAGAACTCAACAAGTGGGAGATGATCCGTCCACACCTGTCCCCAATCAAACACACAAGCTCGCAGCATATCCTCCAGAGTCTGAATGGTCCTCTCTTACTGACCATCTATCTGAGGATGGAACGCAGTCGTGAAGTGTAAACTCGTCCCCAGGGAAGTTTGAATCTGCTGCCAGAAGCTCGAGGTAAATCGCCCATCTCTGTCTGAGACGATCGTCCTCATTACACCATGGAGTCTCACTATCTGCCTAGTTTACTCCTCAGCTAATCTGCCCACCGGCCACGTCTCCCTGATAGGAATGAAACGTGCCGTCTTCGTCAATCTGTCTACTATGACCCAGATGGCATCAAAACTTCGGCTCAGCCTCAAGCCAGTCACAAAATCCATGGTGACGTCCTCCCACTTCCTCTGTGGAACAGGAAGGGGATGGAGCTCACCTCTAGGTCGGAAATGCTCGATCTTGACCTGTTGGAAGGTCGCACACTAAGCTACAAATTTGGCTACATCGGGCTTCAACCCTCCCCACCAATATATACGTCTCAAGTCCTGATACATCTTACTCGTACCTGGATGTACAGAGTACAGTGAGCCTCCTGTAAAATCCTCTGCCTCAGCTCTGTATCAGCAGGTACATAGACGCGACCGCGGCGCCTCAAAACTCCATTTGCTCCAAGCAGGAACTGTGGTGCCTCATCCCGAGACATCCTATCTGTAATCCTCTGTAAAGTCGGGCGGATCTCATCCAATAGATCAGGAAGAACCTCTAAAGTACGCAGCTGGGCATCCTCATCAGGAAACTGGACGTCCAACTCTAACCAGATCAGATCTCTCTGCAACTGATGTTGAACTGTTAGCCTCGCAATCGCCTGCGCGTCTTCCTGCTTAAGGCGTCGGCGACAACGTTCGCCTTCCCTGGATGATACAGAATCTCTAAATCAAAATCCTTGATCAGCTCAAGCCACCTACGCTGGCGGTTATTCAATTCCCGCTGCGTGAAAATATACTTCAGACTCTTATGGTCTGTGAAGATCTGACATGTAGCACCATACAAGTAATGTCTCTAAATCTTCAGTGCATGAACTACCGCTACCAGCTCCAGATCATGAGTCGGGTAGTTCTCCTCATACGTCTTCAGCTGTCGAGACGCATATGCAATAACTCTGCCTCGCTGCATCAGAACACATCCCAAGCCTAGCTTGGATGCATCATTGTAGACCACAAAATCCTCAGTACCCTCTAGTTGTGCCAAAATAGGAGCAGAAGTCAAACGCCTCTTCAACTTCTCAAAACTTTGTCTGCACTGATCAGACCACACAAATCTGGTAGTCTTCCTCAGCAAACTCGTCAGTGGACGGGCAATCACAAAAAAAACCCTCCACGAAGCGTCTGTAATAACCGGCTAGGCCAAGGAAACTACGTACTTCCTTGACGTTCGTCGGTGTCGACGAAGCGGCTACTGCCTCTATCTTCGTTGGATCCACCTTGATCCCTCAGCTGATACTATATGACCCAGGAATGCTACCTCTGGCATCCAGAACTCACACTTAGAGAACTTAGCATAAAGTTCTCTATCCCCCAAAACTTGCAATACAGTACTCATATGTCCTGCATGCTCCTCTCCACTGCGAGAGTACACCAGAATGTCATCAATGAAGACCACCACAAACTGATCGAGGAAGTCGATGAAGATACTGTTCATCAACTCCATAAAGACGGTTGGGGCATTCGTAAGCCCAAATGGCATCACTACAAACTCGTAGTGGTCAGATCTGGTCCGGAATGCTGTCATGTGCACATTCTGCTCCCTCACCCTCAGCTGGTGATACCCGGAACGTAGGTCAATCTTGGAGAACACAGTCTCTCCCTGTAGCTGATCTAACAAATCATCAATGCGCGGAAGTGGATACTTGTTCTTGATGGTCACCTTGTTCAGCTCTTTGTAGTCTATGCATAACCTCAGTGATACGTCCTTCCGTACGAAGAGGACAGGTGCTCCCCATGGGGACACGCTAGGGCGAATGAAGCCCTTCTCAGCCAAGTCCTCGAGTTGCTTCTTCAGCTCCAACATTTCGACAGGGGCCATCCGGTATGGGGCCTTCGAGATGGGTCTCGTACCAGGCTCTAACTCAATACTGAAATCCACACTCTAGTGAGGCGGCAAACTGGACGGCTCGGCAAAAACATCTATAAACTCACAAACAACTGGGATGTCCTCTACAACTGGACTCTCCCCCTCCATGGCATAACACCAGAAGGCCTCGCAACCCCGTGCAATCAGTCTAGCAGCCCGTATAACGCTGATAATTGTGCCTACCTTTCCAAGGTCCCAACCTCGGAAAACCTCTATCTGGCCTAACTCGGTAGAGAGGGTAATAGTCCTCCTACCTACATCTAGGACTGCAGAATGCCTAGCCATCCAATCCATACCTAGAATGACTTCTTCATGCTCTAATGGCATGACAAAGTAGTCAACTAGTAACACACGGGTCCCTACAGAAATGGGACAACCGTGAATCTCACGGGTACCTCTGACCCTACCACCATCGGGTAACCCTATAATAAAGGGAATCCCCTCAACTGTATCTAACTCAAGACGCTCTACACAGGCATCAGAAATAAAAGAGTGCGTAGCACCAGTATCAAATAAAACTCTAACAGGTAAACCATGAATCAGAATGGTACTTGTAGCAGTAGGTGCAGCTAGCTCCTCTGCACTCCTCAGCTCAAAAACACGACCCTGTGGGCCTCTGGTATCAGTGGTGCCCCACCACGACCTCTGCCCCTACTCGGCCCAGGAGCAGATCCCTGAGTCGTAGGGCGATCTGGGACCCTCTGTTGTCCTATAGTCTGCTGCTGCTGAGGTGGCCTCTGCCCACCTCCCGCTGCACTAGCAAGAGAAGAACCCTGCTGAGATGAAGCTCCGCCCTGGCGGCAGTAAACAGCTTGGTGACCTTGCCTACCACACGTGTAGCAAGTCACCAATGGCCTCGTGCACTCTGGCCTCATATGCCCTGGATCTCCACAGTTAAAGCACTGACGTCCCTTCTCTGCAACCGGTGCAGAAGAAGGCTGACTCTGGCGTCTCTGACCACGCCAACCACTAGTAGAACCACCAGTACTACTAGTCTGCCTTGTACGCTGCCTCTTCTCAAACCCTCCGGTCTGAGAAGCTCTTCTCTGTATAGCTCGCTCCCTCTCATAATCGGAGGCTCTGTCCTGATAATCTGTGAGAGTCTCACAATGAAATCTCGCCATGTAGGTCCGGGTAGTATCCCTTAGTCGTTGGGAAAAGAGATAAACGTGCTGGTCTGCAGCAGGTGCAGCTGGTTCAGTAATGTCAGCTCCTCCTGAAACCTCCTGATGGCCTCAGAGACTAGTACATCCTCAAACCCAGCCTCCACAAAATCTCGCAGTTTCTCCCTCCTCAGAGAGGCAGGGCAGAAACGCTCTCTAATCATCGTCTTCATCTGATCATAACTGGTAACCTGACCCCGTATTGATCTCCACCAGTGTTGTGCCAAGTCCCAAAATAAAGTCTGAACCAACTCAATCTGTCTGTCAGCTGGACAACAAATAGACTCTAAAGCTAAGTCTACATGCCCGATCTAGAGCTCAACCTCCAATCCCACCTTTCCAGTGAAAGGGGGTACACCCATCTGATGGAATGCCTTCAACCAGGTATCTGGTCTAGGCCCTCTATGCTCCTCTGGTGCTCTGGCAATCTCAGCAGCAGGTACCTGTACAGCTGGTACCTGAGTAACGGTGTGAGACCTCTCAGATGGTCCCTCTTGTGCCTGTAAGTCTGGGGCACGCCTACCGGCTCTGCCAGCCTCCTTTACTCGTCTAATATAAGCATGAAACTCTGATCTACCCATAGAGACACGATCAGACTCGCCAGACTGGGCTCTCTGTGCCCCCTGTCTCTCAGCTGCCCCGTTCCCAGTCTCAAGAACGCCGCTCTCAGCAACCTCCTCATGTATCTCTCCCGCACGTGAACCGTCAACAGGAGTCCTACCTCGTCCTCTACCTAGAGGGGGTCTACCTCTACCTCGTCTTGCTGCAGGTAAGACTCTAGTCTGAACCATCTGCAGAAGACGTAAACCTATCTTAGAAGGCTATATATATGCCATATGTATAGATATATAACAGATCAATCACATCAGAATATCTATATATATATCTATATTGTCGAGATCTTCAGAGGGGCGATGGTTCACGCACACGATATCCCAAAACAGTTGTACTCATTTCAAAACCAAAACCTTTTGAAAAGTCAGACCCCTTTCGGGTTCTGTTTATTTATCTATTCGAACTTTATTGCAGATTAATAGTGCCATTGTTGTCAACCTGGGCTCTGATACCAACTTTGTAACACCCCAAATCCGTAGAACTCGGAGTGCTACTGGGCTAGGATCTCACAATGGATCCTGGCCCTAGCCTGACAACAACTTCACTGAATCTTACAACAAGGCACCAATAGATGAAAACAAAACATAAAACTGATATATATATATATATATA
>CM008281.1:30015428-30323971 GCA_002319775.1 Fagopyrum tataricum | reverse complement strand
TGAACTGAACCTACTAATCCACTAATCATGTTTTGCAAATTACCTTGTCTAGTGTTGTCATATATACTTGCATAAATTTTAACTTGTGGTTGAATATTAATTTTCTGTATTTGTAAAAGTAGATGGAGGGAGAAAGTTATGGACAATAAGTAGCTAGAGTTTATGCTTTTATGACTTAATTTTATGTTTAATGACTAATTACATGGCCATATATATCTTTGATCACGTTCAAATACTAAATTATTATACCCACTTCGTGTTACACTGTCTATTGTTGATAAGTTCATTTTAGGGTTCATCTAATCATTAGCATTTGTAATGATGCAGTTGTTGGCTGTTGCAAAAAAGAATGGCTTGGTTAGACAAAATCCACGGCCTCACAGTTCCTTCTGACGAACCGTATCATATGCAAATACTCCACGAGCCAATCCGTGTGGCTGGACAGATTATCCCATGGAACTTTCCATTGCTCATGTTTGCTTGAAGGTCGGACCTACACTGACTTGCGGTAACTTCGTCGTCTTTGCCCAACGTATGAAAGATTTCAACATAAAATTGAACAAGCCTTAAACATATATACATAAATGAAAGTGATAATAGGTTGATAGAGATACAGTCATAGTATCTCATTAGACGTGAGAGCATGGGCACTTCAATTGTAGTGGATGTGGGCAACCATTAATGGAAAAAAGAAAAGATGAAGCTTTTCTTGTTAAATGCATGAATTATATATGCTATTTAGGTCTCTGTGTTTGTACAATCTCTTCTACTTCTTCATGGTTTAATTATAAATTTGATCTATTTTTTATGTAGCTTAATGGGTGGCTAATTGATTCAATTCAGTGATTGTTTATATTTATAGATTGAAATGCTGAATCCATTCAACGGGGACCTTAGTTTCTCAATATCCCATGTCCTTGTTGATGAAATTGCTTCTCAGGATTAGGATGGCAATGGGTCGGATGATGGGTGGATGTACCACTTTCGTCACCCGGCCCGTCACCTAAAATATTCACCTGACCCGTAGCTTTTGTCACCCTTATCCGTACCCGTCGGTGAACGGGTGGATCGGGTTTTTTTCCAGGTGAAATATAATTCGTTTTCTTAACCTAGTATTCAACCAAAAATTTAAACAAATTGAAATTGTGTAAGCTAAAATTAAATATAAAATTTAATCCTATTTATGCCTTAATAACTAACATGGTTGGAAAAAAAATATAAATCCGAAACATCTTACATACCTCCAAAAAATATAATGAACAAAAAGTGAAAAAAATAACAAAAGATTATGAACACATTCTAGAGTTGTCACACCCTCTTTGACTTGTCTTCTTTAGTAATAATATTTGTGTATGTAAAAAATATATATTTCCTAAAAATTCACGGAACATGGAAATTAGTAGTGCCGACAATGTCTTGTAAGTCATTAAAATATATAAATTGTTATAATAAAATGGGTGACGAATGCGGGTTACCGGTACGGGTGGCGGTAGAGACATGTGGCCGGTTTGAAATGAACCGCCGAACCGGCGGTTTAGGTTTGGGCCGGTTCACGGTTTAGGTTTAGGTTTATGAAAATTAAAAACCTAAACCGCCGGTTTTGATGGTAAATAGGTTTTTTTAATTTTTTTTTTAAAAAAACTTTAAAACCGACCGTTTGGTTGGTTAAACCGTCGGTTTTCTGTTTTTTAATTAAATTTTTTTTTTCATTCCGACGGGTTTAACCACAAAACCGACGGTTTTGTTTCAGGGCCGGTTTTTAATTTTTTTTATAATAAACCGGAAAACCGGCGTTTCCGGTTTAGCAAACCGGCAGTTTAGATTAAACAGCCGGTTTTCCAATACTAGGTTTAAGGCCAAACCTAAACCGGCGGTTTGGAAACTTAAACCGACTGTTTAGGTTTCCATCCCACCTCTAGGTAGTGAGTACGGGTGGTGGGTCGGGTGATGGGTCATGAGATGCTCACCCGTATCCGACCCACCCCATCACCCGAGTTTCACCCGCATGTTAGCGGGTTTTCACCCGTTTTTTTTCCTGGGCGGATTTTCGGACACCCATCGGATGCGGGTGTGATTGCCATCCCTACTCAGGATGATCTTGTTGTAGGATTGCATTTATTTAAGCAGAGATTGGAATCATCTTTTAGGTATGATATATATTGTTATGGTTATGTGTCCTACAACAAAAGATTACTGAGCATGTAATACCTGACAACGTGTTCAGGGAACTATTTTCTTGGTTGTCTTTGACTGAGAACATGAAGATCTCTACCAGGGCAAAACTCCATAACCAAATAAGCCGATTTTTCCATTTCAAAATGATTGTACAATGTAGGAAGAAATGGATGGTCAAGACACTGAAGAATCTCCGTTTCTGTTTGAGCTCTCAAAAGCTTCTTCCATGTTCACTTTGTCCATGACCTTTACTGCAAAATAAGTTCTCGTCCCAGTCAATTCAGATAGGTGCACAATCCCTATGTCATCACACACAATCTCTTGAGATTTAATATATTATATACGGCTTGTATTCAATACCCAATGATACACAATCCCTCTGTCACTACACCCCAATCCCATCAAAAACCTAAAGGGTTTCAGCTCCAATGCCCCATAGTAAGACCTAACAACTTGTATTGTCACCCACCTGACATCATTAGCCTTGCGAGGCTTATAAACAATACCGCTTGCACCGCTTGTACTGCTATCATCACTTAGATCACTACCAGTACCGCCTCTATAGAGACTTGTTTTCCTTTGTGCATGTATGCAGTGGCGGAGCCAGAAAATATTCGAAGGGGGTACTGGACGACTTAATGAAATAAAGACAAAATAGTTCATTACTAATACGAAGTTTAGTACAACAAAAGAGTTCACTACCGTAAAGGGGGCAAATCCCTCTTTCGAGATCTCATCATCTGAAAATATTGAATAATAACTTCATTGTCAATGCTTTTGAAAATTTCTTTCTCGATATAACAAACCAAACTGTCAGTGAGATATTCATCTCCCATCTTGTTGCGAAAATCTGTCTTGACTATACTCATCGCAGAGAATGCTCTTTCCACCGTAGTTGTGGCAACTGGTAGTACTAAAATCAACTCTATAAGACGATATACCAAATGAAACACTTTTCGATATCCACTCTCAACCATCTTCTTAGCGATATCTCCAATACTTTGCATCTTAGAATAATTTTCATCTCTCCTCATTTCATCAATCCACAATTCAAGTTGTTCTAAAAGCTCCCTTTGGTCAAAAATTGAGAAATCTTGTGGATATAACTTTGCAAGTTGAAGTAGTTTCTCCACATTGAAATTGGAGAAAGCATTCTTAGGATCAAGACATGCTATACAAGTGAGTAATTCTGTTGTTGACTCACTGAAACGGTTCTCCATCTCTGTAACAACTTGGTCAATAACCTACAAATGTAGCATAACATTAATTTGATAAAAATATCAGTTTAATAGTTAATTGAGAAATAACAAATTACCTGATAAAAAATCTCAACTTTCAAGTGGTGGTAGTTTGTTGTACCATTTCCATTACGCCTAGAGCGACGATCTGTAGCAAGATGATCCATGTCAAGATCACAACATTGTGTTTAGTACAAAAATCGTTGACTTCTCTAATCAACGGATCCCAACCATTGTCCCTCAGATTTTGAAATTTCAGTTTACAGCTTTGAAGGAAACCAACAACGACAATGATATTCTGCTCCTTTTGTTGCAAGCATTGTGACAACATACTTGTCACCGCCAACACTTTATTCATCAAGTGAGCTATAAAAACAAAACCATAATTCTCCATCTTTTCCGCCAAACTACCAGCAGTACCCCGAGTTTTCTCATCAGTGCCTTCATCAAATATATTATCTAGCACTTTGAGAGTTGAGTTCCACAAAGAAAGAATACGAACAATGGTTATATAGTGAGAACCCCATCGTGTAGACCCCGGCTGAGCTAAAGTACTTTCTTGATTTTTTCCTCTACCTTTTGTAATGTTACCATTGTCCAACCTCTCCACCATTTCTTCATGTTGCCTTTGCCTAAACTCATCTTTTCTTTTGCAAGAAGCTCCAACCATGTTAGTAATCGCAAGTACTCAAAGAAATCACTAACAAATTGATTTTTTTGGGAGACAACCACAATCACTAATTGTAGTTGGTGAGCAAAACAATGAACATACCATGCACAAGGATTTTCTTTTAAGATAAGAGCCTTCAATCCATTAAACTCACCTCGCATATTTGAAGCTCCATCATATCCTTGACCTCTCACCTTAGAGATGGATAATTCATGTTTAGCAAAAAACTCATCAATGCCACGTTTCAAGGATAAAGCAGTTGTATCAGCAACATGAACAACTCCGAGAAACCGCTCAACCACTAATCCAAGGTTATTAACATATCTTACAACAATTGCCATTTGCTCTTTGATAGAACTATCACGAGCTTCATCAATCAACAAAGAAAAGAACTTGTCTCCAATATCACTAATTATGGCTTTTGTTGTCATTGTTGCACATGCACTAACAATTTCTTTCTGAATGACAGGGCTAGTGAGTTGATGATTTAATGGTGCATTTTGTAGACATACTTTTCCAACCTCGACATTGCGTGAACTATACCAATCAAGAATTTCCAAAAAATTACCTCTATTTGGAGACTCCATCGTCTCATCATGTCCACGAAAAGCCAATCCTTGTACAAGTAATAATCTAACAACATCAACACTTGCGGTCAACCGAATGCGATATTCAACATCCAATACTTCTTTTCCAATCGACAAACTTCTTGACACACTTTGTCTTTGATCTTTGTAAGCAAAAAAAGTCTTCTAGCATTGTTGTGTGTACTATTCAATGATCCCACATGTTCTTTAAACTTTTCCGGACCCTTCTTCCAATTGCGAAACCCCGTCGCCACAAACACATCATCTCCAAATCTTTTACCGACAACACCTTGAAAAAGATAACACCAAAAGCAAAATGCAACATCTTTAGAAACACTATATTCCAACCATTCATACTCCTTGAACCACTTAGGAAGGAAAGCCCTTTGTTTCTTTCCTTGCATAATTCGTGGAAAATCATGTGACAATGGTTGACAAGCACCTTGAACGACTTTCCCTTTTCACAACATCTCTAACCCGAGGCTCATAATCATTAATCACTTTGCGCAATGCCGGATCACTAATGATGCTAAATTCACAAGTTGAATCACGAGAACTTTCCACTCAAGCTCTTTTTTTGCCAACAACATCATCTCTAACATCACTTTCATTTGATGCCCCAACGTTCACACTAGGAATTGAACTTGAGCTTTCAACATTTGGAGTTGATACCTTCTTCCGAATAAGAAACTTGTCCATATTGTAATCCTAATAATACAATTAACAATCTTTCAAAAACAATCAAATTCAATCATCAAATTAAACCTAATCAAGTAATTAAACACTAATTTTTAATTCAATCAACAAATACCAAGAGCTTTAACATAAATTTTCAATTCCATCAACAAATACCAACAAATTAAACCTAATCAACAAATACAACCAATTAAACCTATTAATTTCTCAATTTGATTGATTTAATGGAAAACTAATGAAAGTAAAATAAGTAATTATACCTTAACTTTGAGCTGCTAATACAGTGCAGGTTGTGCAGACTACAGGCTGCAACACAGCCAGCACTTGAGACTGAGAGGCGAGGGAGGCGTCGAGGCGAGCCGGCGAGGAGCAGCGGAGCGAGGAGCAACGGAGGAGCAACGGAGCCGAGAAAGTGAGGTCGTGTTGAGGCTTCAGCAGCGGCTAGCGGCCAGCGGAGCAGCGAAGCCAGCGAGGAACCGAGAGAGAAAGTGAGGTCGCGACTCGCGAGGGCACGCCTGAAGGCTGCGCAGGCCGAGGAACCGAGATGGGCGAATGAGACTGAGAGGCGAGGGAGGCGAGCCGGCGAGGAACTGAGACTGAGAGGCGAGGGAAGGAACTGAGAGGCGTAGCCACGCAGGAGGCGAGGAAGCGAGAGGCCAGACTCCAGAGAACGGCACGCCTGTTCTGCTCCGTAGGGGTTTTTTTTCCTTCATATCAAAACGACGTCGTTTTGGAAGGGGGTTTTTTTAATTTTTTTTTTTTTTTTTTTTTACCCTGGTCAATTCTTGATTGGAGGGGCACGGTCCCCCCCTTACCCGGCTTAAATCCGCCATTGCATGTATGGTGTAATATTGTTATCCTGACAGTGAAAATAAGGATATGTTGGATGTCATGTTTTATAACGCAATTATGAAGTATTGGTCTTCAAAATTAAGCTATGCAATATTGAGGTGAAAGTAAAATGTAGATTGGTTCTTGGAAACAATGCTATTGCTCATACTTGTCCACATCAAAATTGGAATTGGGTAATCGATTACCTGATTTCAATTAGCCAACAAGCTAATTGTAGGTAATTGAAATTGGATAAGTGGTTGGGTAAAGTAATTGGATAATTAAATCAGGTTAGTAAAATCGAGTATGTAAAACCGGATATGTACAATCGGGTAACTAAAATTGAAACTAGGTAATAAACATAGGGTATGTAAAATCGGGTAATTAACCGAAGTTGGGTACATGATTGAAGTTGGATATGTAACATTGTGTATTGAAATCGGTAACTAATATTGGGTAATTACGAAGTTGGGTAACTTAAGTAAAGTTGGATATGTAACGTTGGGTATTAAAATCGGGTAACTACGAAGTTTAGTAACCAAAGTGAAGTTTGATATGTAACGTTGGATATTAAAATCGGGTAACAACAAAGTTGGGTAACCAAAGTGAAGTTGGATATAGAACGTTGGGTATTAAAATCGGGTAACTACGAAGATGGGTAACCGAAGTGAAGTTGGATATAGAACGTTCGGTATTAAAATCGGGTAACAACGAAGTTGAGTAACCAAAGTGAAGTTGGATATAGAACGTTGGGTATTAAAATCGGGTAACAACGAAGTTGGGTAATCGAAGTGAAGTTGGATATGTAACGTTGGGTATTAAAATCGGGTAACTACGAAGTTGGTTAACCCATATGAAGTTGGATATGTAACATTGGGTATTAAAATCGGGTAACTAATTTTTGGTAACCTAAGTTGGGTACACGATGGAGGTTGAATATTAAAAGTTGGGTATTACTATTTAAAGGAAGGAATGCTTCAAAAATAGAAGGTGCATACTTAGTGCCACATAAAAAAAATAACCTACACACTTTGTTAACCTAATAAAAAAAGGTACATACTTACTTAATTCAACCAAAAATATTTATATAAAATGCACCTTATTTTAGAGGCGTTTCATCATCCCCTTAAAATAATTTCTTCCCCGAAATTAAGACTCTAAAAGTGATGGGGTACGCTCGCTCATTATCACTTCAATTTCCCAAGTACGCGCATCGGTATCATGCCGAGACCATAGAACTTTCACCGAAGGTATCATTTTGTTCTTCAATCTCTTAGTCACAACTTGAGATTTTGTATCGTTTGCTCTTCATCAGTAACCATCCTATCTGAACTCGACATATTCATATTTGAATACATGCTTAGTATCTAAAACATACTTTCTCAATTGGGATACCTAGAAGACACTATGTATCCAACTCATGGATGGTGTTAGTGTCACTCGATATGCTAAGGATCCAATCCCCTCGATAATCTCAAACGGTCCAACTACCGAAGGCAATTCTTGTATCTAAGAATCCCATTGCATTTATGAAATTTGGAGCTTTTCCTTTCTTAACTTCTTCTCGAATCTTCCTCAAAGCTACATCATCAACTTGTTTCTCTTTGAAAGTTTCCAACAAAGTCGTTCGAATTTTCCAACATAGTCAACTAACTGATAACATGATTTATCGACCTGTTGCAGTCATGCATTTAGTTAGATTTCTCCTTTCCTCGTTCATGTTTTAGCCTAAGTTTGTGCCATTTATGCTTGTTTAGTGTTACTTTGCAAGAATAGATGTCTACACACACTATTTGTGGCGTTGTAGGTGATTTGGCACATTTTGGAGCTAAAACGACGTATTTGAGGATCAAGCCTCGAAGTGGACGCATTGGAGCAAGCATACGTGCACGGGAAAGGGCTAGGAATTGAGCTAAAGGCGTGAAGGAACGACGAAGAGGCATCTCGGTCTTGATCTTGGTTTGACCAGACCGAGATTGGCCTGATCTCGGCCGAGATCCCTTGATCTCGGACCGAGATCCAAAATCCTTGACGAGCTGGAACTTACTGTTGTAAAATCTTGGTCATTGATCTTGGTCGCCGACCGAGATGCCCTTGGACGCTGAACCATGAATATGAATCTCGGCCCTGACATGTGAAAATATCGGGTGCCGACCGAGATGCTTAGACCGAGATCCTGTGCGCCGAATTGTTTTGTTCTTCTTGGATCCGTTTTGGCGCAGCCCGTTCTTTGGAAGGTTGTTGGGTATAAAAAGGAAGCTCCAAATTATTTCTTAGGGTCCGTTTTTAGTGCTGGGAGTCGCCTAGAGTTTACCCTAGAGGGGGAGCTGACCCCTTCCCTTCCCTTCCTCTCTACCACTGTTTTTCATTTGTTTAGAAGAGATTGTGGATTTAAGATTTGAGAAGATTGCAAGTTTTCAATTATTGAAGTTGAGTTCTTTTTATCCCTTTTGTTATTTATTTATTTGTCTTTTGATATGATTGTTATTGTCTAGAACATTATGATGGAATAGTTTGAGTTTATGTTTGGTTTGTTTAGCCTTGAAATCCTGGTGGTTAGTTTGGACTTGAATGTAGTTAGAATCCTTATAGCTAGTAACCTAAGTTAGAATTGAGACTTACCCGGTGATATCCCTTCTTAGATACCTTAAAGAACTGATCCTAGGTAATAAAGGTTTATCCTTTATTGGTTGAATGTGCCTTGATTCCCTGCTGAGCTAGGTAGTTCCTGAGACTTACCCGGTAAAGGTTTACCTGATCCTTAGTTTGTAGTTTGGTTTGTTTAGAATTTCGTACCTCTCTACCTTGAGACTTACCCAGTAATAGGTAGTTGGGTTTGGAACTAGATGGTCTTAAGACTTACCCGGTAATAGACCATCAGCTCAGAAATGTTCATCCCTGTGCTTGCCAACTATAGATGCCTTTTGAGTTTTCTTGAGTCCTTATGCATAAACAATGATCTTCAACCCTTGAAATCCATTTTTTCCCTTTAATTTGATTATCTTTTCTTTATTTTGTTTTTATAAAATTGCTCTTGATTGAAGGTGACATTCAACTGAGAGCAACCCAAAAACCTTTTCAAAACCTTTTTGACTTATTTCCCTTATCTTTTCCAACCTCCTTTCTTATTCTAGATCTATCATATTTTTAATTATTATTGCAAATTAATCCTCCTAGTCCTTGTGTTCAACCCTGAAATACTTGTCCTACTTCGTACGATCCATACACTGTGGGTTCGTTGCTAGTTAGGGGAATTATTTACAGGTTATAAATTTAAAACTATCCCTTCCTAGTTTTGTTATCATGTGAGTTTCTATCACTTTTGATAGGGATTTATAGGGTGTAAAACCAACGAATAAGTTTTTTGGCGCCGTTGCCAGGGATTAGTTCAAATTTATTTGCGTGCTTTGCTTATTTATAGTGTAGATTTTTCTTGTTACTTTTGATCTTGTTCTCTTTTTGCGTTTGCATTCTCCAGGTTTAACAAAATGGCTGTGAGAAACCTTCGAGCTGAGCTAGATGAAACCTTGGAGCGGATTAACTATCTAGAGAGGGAACTAGAGTATGAGATTTTCTTGGTGAGCCGACTAGGAGAAAGTGAGGAAAGCTTAGAGCAGAGTCGTTATCTATAGGATGAAATTATGTACTAGAGATATGAAGCAAGACGACAACGGAAATAAATTGAATCTCGGTACAAATACATTGTGGAGAGAGCTGACATGATCTATGAGAACTTAACTCCCAGGGAAGAACCTCGAACGCAAAACCAATTGCGAAGATCGAGGGAGAAAAGCATCTCAACTCCCAGGGAAGCGATTCGAAGAGAGGAAGAGTGCAGCAAGGAAATTGAAGAATTGGGCATCACTCCCGTCAGAGCCGAAATCAAGGATGTAGACCAGACGAAAGTCGAAATCTCGACCTCCTCAGTACCCATCTCGGCCGAGATCAAAGCTATCTCGACCGAGATTTCACGACAGAAAGTGATCTTGGTCAACCCAACCGAGATCATATCCACCATGACCGAGATCCCTATACAAAAGGAAAATCTTGGCCTATTATTTACCAATCTCGGCCGAGATTTCAGCCAAAGCCGCCCGAGATCCTCAGAAAGTCGTCTTGAAGTCTCAAATCCTGCTCGAGGTGCGCCTAAAAGCTGGAGGGTAGTGCCAAAGGAACCTCCCAAGGTCATATTAGAGCTTTTCCCTCATCGAAAGATGCTGCTATACAAGTATGGGGTAACCCACAAGGTTACTATCCCATACCATCTTATATTGTTGGGAAGAGTGGAGATCTTTCATCAGGACATGAAGAGAGTTCTCAAGAAGAAATTTTATGGGTCCTGTGAAAAGTGGTTGCAAGGACGGGTTGAGTAGTCCAAGGTATTTGATATGAGCTAAGGCAACCACGGAATTGGGTCTGGCTAGAAACCTTAAACCAAGCGCTTCTCGGGAGGCAGCCCGAGGTAAGAGTCTTTCTTGCTCTTGCTTTTGTTTTTATTTTTGCTTTTTGCTTTTGCGTTTCTGCGTGTTTTGGTGTCTTTTGTCTTTCCAAGTTTTATGTAATAAATGAAGAAGAGATGCTTAAAGGAGTTTGCACAGCCGCTTGTTTCCACTACCACTTCCATTTAGATGTGCCATATCACTGATTTTTACATTTTGAGTATTCTTTTTCATTTCTATTTATTCTTCACATTGGGGACAATGTGAGTTTTAAGTATGGGGTGAGATACTTGCAGTCTTTTAGCATGTTTCTTTTCATGTCACACGTTTCCTTTTAGCGTATAAATATAAAAAAGGTGCTTCTAGGAATGACATGACCCCTATGACGATATTGTGTTTGTGAATTAGCCTTGTATTATTACTTTTGAGCTCAATTTGATTTATGGAATATTTGGATTTTGAATACTTTGCTTGAATTTTGTGTGAATTATGAAAATTGCCTTGTCTAGTTAGATTGAGTTTGGATAGTTGAAGCTTCATGATAAGTTCTTATACATTGCATAGGGATGATTTAGGAAATTTGACTTCATTCTTCTTCTATCTTTATCATGCTTAGCTCCTCAATCATGGAATCTATTGTTTCCTATCCGGGAATTAGGATTGTTTATTTTGAAGGTGTGTGTTAAATTGTTGTTGATGTGTATTATTTGAAGAAGTTTGAAAGATATGAAATGTGATGTGATGAAGAAAAAGCAAAGCTTATAAGGGATTGTTGGCTATGAAGTATGAGTAACTCGGTACCATTCACATAGCCGGGTGTTTGTGCCTTGCCAAAGTCTGATTGGTTTTAAAAACATTCCCTTAGAGTTGATTTGGTATATGCATTTTGGTGTGAGGTACGTGAAGGAAACCGAGCACCAAGGTTTCGGCTACTATGCACCACTGTCTTTCACTCAGGAAAAAGAAAAGAAAAAAAGAAAGAAAGAAAAGAAAAGAAAAAGAAAAGAAGTTTATGCAAGGGTGGTGAATGTTGAGTTGAAACGATGAAGTGTGTTGTTTCTTCTTCCCGGATTAGCACCACATGACCTAAAGAACATCCTACCCTTATCACGTTTCTTGCCCTTCTATTTGCTAAGTCCTTTTGATCTATGTACACATGTATTTGACTTGGCAGACTTAAACTTGACTTTCTTGTGAATATTAGATATAGTAATTTTGCACCTGAAATTCTTGTAAAGTATCATTATCCTTTTTGTTCCTATTTCATTTGATCTTAATTGAAATATATCTTTGGTAATGAAACTTGCACTATTGAGGGTTATCATTATTAGAAGCACTACACGTTTTGTTTTTTGTTTTGCATAGATAATTCATGTTATCCTATCTTAGATTTACTACTTGCTTGAGGACTAGCAAGAATAAGTATGGGGTATTTTGATAACATGATTTATCGACTTGTTGCAGTCATGCATTTAGTTAGATTTCCCCTTTCCGCATTCATGTTTTGGCCTTAGTTTGTGCCATTTATGCTTGTTTAGTGTTACTTTGCAATAATGGATGTCTACAAACACTATTTGTGGCTTTGTAGGTGATTTAGCAAATTTTGGAGCTAAAACAGTGTACTTGAGGATCAAGCATACGTGCAAGGGAAAGGGTTAGGAATCGAGCTAAAGGCGTGAAGGAACGACGAAGAGGCATCTCGGCCTTGATATCGGTCTGACCAGACCGAGATTGGCCTGATCTCAGCCGAGATCTAAAATCTTGGACGAGCTGGAACTTATAAGTCGTAGTGAGCTCTTCTTTGAAATACTGTGTCTGCTGTAAAATTTCGGTCATGATCTCGGTCGCCGACCGAGATGTCCTTGGATGCTGAACCATAAAGATGAATTTCGGCCCTGACATGTGAAAATCTCGGGTGCCGACCTAGATGCCTAGACCGAGAACGTGTGCGCCGAATTATTTTGTTCTTCTTGTATCCGTTTTGGCCCAATCCGTTCTTTGGATGGTTGTTGGGTATAAAAAGGAAGCTCCAAGTTATTTCTAAGGGTCCGTTTTTAGTGTTGCGAATCGCCCAGAGTTTTCCCTAAAGGGGGGAGCCGTCCCCTTCCCTTCCCTTCCTCTCTACCATTGTTCTTCATTTGTTTAGATTCAAGATTCAGACTTTTGCATTGAGATTTGTTTGGAAGAGATTGTGGATTTGAGATTTGAGATTTGAGAAGATTACAAGTTTTCAATTATTGAAGTTGAGTTGTTTTTATCCCTTTTGTTATTTATTTATTTGTCTTTTGATATGATTGTTATTAGCTAGAACATTGTGGTTTCAAGGTTGACAAGGATTTGTTTATGCCTTAGATTATGATGGAATAGTTTGAGTTTATGTTTGGTTTGTTTAGCCTTGAAATCCTGGTGGTTAGTTTGGACTTGAATCTAGTTAAAATCCTTCTAGCTAGTAACCTAAGTTGGAATTGAGACTTACCCGGTGATATCCCTTCTTAGATACCCTAGAGAACTGATCCTAGGTAATAAAGGTTTATCCTTTATTGATTGAATGTGCCTTGATTCCCTGCTGAGCTAGGTAATTCCTAAGACTTACCTGGTAAAGATTTACCTGATCCTTAGTTTGTAGTCTGGTTTGTTTAGAATTTCCTACCTCTCTACCTTGAGACTTACCCGGTAATATGTAACACCCCAAATCCGCGAGACTCGGGATGCTACGGGCGAGACCTCACAATGGGTCCCGACCCTTATCTTGACAACAATTTCACCGGACCTTTCCAACAAGGAACAAATAAAGGTGAAAACTCAAAACGTTTTAATGTATGAGAAAACCGAAATGTAAAGACTACAAAGTTGAAACTCAGCCGAGTCCTCAAAACATCACAACTCCGATAGGAAAACCAAACCGTACTACATAATCCAGAATATAAAGACATATCCCAAAAACGTCCCCGTCCTATAACGTACGGAGACCCTGACTGTCCACTCCTCCACCTTACTCGGCGGCGTCCCTAACCTGCAAGTCATCTACAACCACGGTTTAAAACCGTTAACTCATATTCGAAGCATTAGAAAAGAGGTGAAGGCACAAACACACGGATAGCACATAACATACAACACACAAGTCCGGTTTATTATCTTTATATTATTAAGTCGTATCCCGTTCTAATTCAACTTAGGTTTGTGACACGAGACCACCGTGGTCTCGCCTCGGTCCCTCCTACCGGCAAGGAATGGTACGGATGCACCCGACTGTATACCCGCCGGGCCAGTCGCCAAGATCCTCCTAGCCCCAGGCAAGGCTAGGCAGAAGATGTCACCGCCCGTTACCATACACTTGGGCCAACATATATATAAGGTCGGTGGTCCTATTTACCGGTTTAGTTGTTTATAACAAGAACATAAACACACACCACAAAACACACATCAATGCTAATACATAAAATATGAGCTAAGTAAGTCCGGAGACTTACATCGTCCCAATGCTAAATCACAAAACGCTCTCGCTTCCCTTGGGAAGAAGCACACAACCTGCTCACAACAAGATAACCATCAAAACCCACTCAACTCAAGAAGTCTAGGACTTCCACACAAATGATCTACGCAAGATCATTTGACTCTCATTCTAGGACCGCATCCTAGAATCTCTCACACTCACATCTCACTCAACGCATGAGGAGATCTCTCATTCTAGGACCACATCCTAAAATCTCTCATACTCACATCTCACTCAACGCATGAGGACATATCTCAACAGCCTACTAACTCTCATATGATCATACTAAAAAACCCAAGAAAGAGTAAAAGCCTACTAGGTCTATCATGCTCATCACACTCGTGACCATCAACTACATCGAGCCTTAAGGGATCCTAGGTTCACAACCACTAAGTGGCACTCTCAAGCTACTCTAGGCCATCCTAAGCATGCTACTAACATGATACAACTACAAAGCTAAGGAAGAAATGAAGAGGAAGGGAGAGGAGGAACCTACTCTCGAAGAAACGCAGCCGCGGAGTCAAGCTGGCGCCCCGGCGGAGCAGATGCCGCCCCTGCGGAAGGTTGGCGCCGCCCCAGCGGCCTTCTGGCGGAGCAGGCACCGCCCCTGCGGTGGTAGGAGCCGTTCTTGCGGTGGTCAGGGCCGCCCCCGCGGTTGTGGTCAGCCGCACCTGCGGCGGTCTGGCGTCCTGGAGCCTGGAGCCGCCCCTGCGGCGTGCCGAGCTGCCCCTGTGGCCGTGCTGGCCGCCCCTGCGGCCGTGCTGGGCCGCCCCCGCGGTTTCGGTGCAAAACGTCGTCTTCTTCGGTTTCGATCGTGGATCCTTGGCTCCAAAGTCCTTCTTCTCTTGCTGGATCTTCTCCAAACACCCACCACTGGTCTTAGGCACCTCTCCTCGACCTAATCGAGCTAAGAACACAAACATGCAAAGGACTTGAGTGAAAACCTCTCAAAGCTTCATCCATGGCCATGGATGAAGGAGGGAAGAAGAAAGGGGTGAACAACCATGGAGAGGAAGGAAGGAAGGAAGGAAGGAAGGGAAGAGACTTACCACTCCAAATTTGCACTTCTCCTTTTGCAGCCCACATATGCAAGCTCCACAATCAACAACGGAAGAAGAAGAGAAGAGAAGAGAAGAGAAGAGAGGAAGAGTGGATATGGAAAAAGAACGTGAAAGAGAAGAGAGGAGAGAGAGAGAGAGAGGGGACAAGGGTTGCAATGTGGGGAGGGGAGCTGACCCCTTGTCACATCACCACGGAACGAGGGGTCGAAAATGACCCCTTGTCACTTCGACTCGGAACGAAGGGTTGGAAAGCGGAAAAAAGGAAAAACGACGAGTCGGCTCAGAATTTTAGGATTACATTCCGGCACTAGGCACCTCGTGCCTGCGGGATGATCTATAAAACGCTCTAAGTCCGGAATAAAATTTCCGGGCATTACATAATAGGTAGTTGGGTTTGGAACTAGATGGTCTTGAGACTTACCCGGTAATAGGCCATCAGCTTAGAAATGTTCATCCCTGTACTTGCCAACTATAGAAGCCTTACGAGTTTTCCTAAGTCCTTATGTATAAACAATGATCTTGAACCCTTGTAATCCATTTTTTTCCTTTAATTTATTTATCTTTTCTTTTTTTTTTCTTTTTATAAAATTGCTCTTGATTGAAGGTGACATTCAATTGAGAGCAACCCAAAAACCTTTTCAAAACCTTTTTGACTTCTTTCCCTTATTTTACCAACTCCCTTTCTTATTCTAGATCTATCCTATTTTTAATCATTATTGCAAATTAATACTCTCAGTCCTTGTGTTCGACCCTGGAATACTTGTCCTATTTCGTACGATCCATACACTGTGGGTTCGTTGCTATTTAGGGGAATTATTTACAGGTTATAAAAACTATCCCTTCCTAGTTTTGTTATCCGGTGAATTTCTATCACTTTTGATAGGGATTTATAGGGTGTAAAACCAGCGAACACTAACCTTGGTTTTTGCTAAACCAACCCTCATTATCGAGATTCACCAAATCTCGTTGCAACTCAAGTTACATAGTCAAACACGCTATCGTCTTCTCTTGCGTTGGCTTTCGACTAAGAGCATCTGCAAAAACATTAGCCTTTCCAAGATGATATAAAATCTCAATATCATAATCCTTTAACAATTCTTGCAATCTCCTATGTCTCATATTTAACTCTTTCTATGTAAAAATATATTTCAAGTTCTTGTGGTCCGTGAAATCCGACAACTAACTTCATAAAGATAGTTTCTCCAAATCTTGAAAACAAAAACTACGGTTGCAAGTTTCGAGGGTAAAACAAAATATCATTAATGAATACCACCACAAAACGGTCTAGGTATTCCCGAAAAACTCGGTTCATCAAGTCCATGAAGATGATTGGGGAATTAGTGAGCCCAAATGGCATAACTCCATTATCAATTCATGATGTGCAAGCTACAACCCATACCCAAGATCACATCATAATCGTAAGTCTATCATGATCAAGTTAGCTAACCAATGACACTCTCCTATGCGATAGGACAATTCCGGATCTCTCGGTATCTAACTAGTTGTAGCCTCAAGTAATCCCACAACAAAAGACACAATAATAAGTAAAGCCAAGTCTATCTGTACATGCCTTAGATATAAATGAATGAGTAGCTCCGGTGTCAAACAAAACGCGTACAGGCTGAGATCGAATCAAGATTGTACCTATCGTCACTAGAGCATTGGGTTCATCGACCCTCACTTATAAACACGCCCCCTTGTCTTGGGTGCACTAGAAGCTTGATGGGGCTGCAAGTTAGTCGGATGTGCTGGTAGTGTTGGTCTCTTGAAGGTAGGTGTAGAAGCTTGAAATTAACCTCGGAGGTTACTCTTCTTCATTCTTGCAAAAAGTGGCAAGATGACCCATTCTTCCACACTTGAAGCAATTATGTGGGTCTCTTGGACAAGCCGACTTGTAGTGGCGGTCACTGTTACAATTGTGGCAATGATACCCTCTTGGTAGGGTTTCACGGGAATCATTGGATTTGTGTGATCCCGACATCTGCCTCGACCTATCCATAGGTGGAGGTCTCCTGATCCATCATCTCTAGAAGTTGAATGACTCGTTTGAGTCTTTTGTCTTTTGGGGCCTTGGTTAAGCAATCTTTCTCCTCTAATCCTCCTTTCCACCATGAGTTTATGGTTGTAGTATTCTTCCATGGTCTCACATTCGTGTCCAACTATGAAGGTCCTAACTGAAGAACTATACCATGCCTCGAAGTAATCGATCTTGTCTTCATTGCTTTCCACAATATGAGAAGCATATGGAAAGAGCTCATATACTTGGCACTAGCTTGTACTATTGATATTCCTTCTTCTGGTGGGTGTATGAACTTATGCTTCCTTCCATTTTGCAACGTCACGGGGTAGAAATGGGCTTTGATCTTGCTCTTAAACCATTCCCAACTCATCACGCCATTTCCGTTTCTGGGCTTTATGGTGTCCCACCAATTATTAGCACATTTTGTTAGATAAAATCTGGCGTTGGACAACTTTTGGTCCTCAGGGAATCTCATTGTAGTAAAGTACTTCTCCATTTTCTCAAGCTAATGCTCCACCTTAGTAGGCTTTCCATTTCCGTCATATGTATGCGGCTTTATCTCATCGAACACAACTACACTGATGTTAGCGTCTCTTCTTTCAAACATAAGAAACTCGGTCTCAACCCGAGGAGGTTCTTGTGAGGGTACTCCTTGAGCCACAACGGCTTGCACAACCGGGCCCAAAGCCTGTGCCACTACTTGGTCTATCATCTGCTGCAACATTGTTTGGAATCCGGCACCGAAACCCGCTTGGACATCAACACCAGCAACTAGGGAATCAACTGCAACATCTTGTATGAATACTAGAGGGTCATCGGCAATATCCGACATAACTATCGGTGGGTTAACAACTACACGCAGGGTGCTATGCGGACGTCCACGTCCACCTCCCCTACATGCTTACATTTTTCATCCGAGGATATAATTAATCAAGGTAAACCTAACAGTCCATTTATAAAACAAGTACAGGAGAGAACATGAAGACTGGTAACCCTAATTCACAACCAAACCAACCAAAGACTCGTCTAAATCAAAATCTAAACCAAACCAAAAACTGGAACCATACTTCTGATACCAACTTTTGTAATGCCCCCAAAATGGGCTAGACATCATAGCGCCAAGATCCCCAAACGAGGGCCCCTAAAGGCTTAGTAAATAAATATAACATAAATAAATAAAACATAACATAAGGCCTTGACTTGCCAATAACTAAAGATAAGAAGTGCAAAGATGTTGTATAACGTCAACCGTAAACTTGTCCAAAACCACCAAAGCAAAACAACATAATGGCCAACAACAATCCGGACTTAGAAAGCAATCCGACTCAAAAGATGAAAAATAAAGTTAGGAACGAGTCTTGACAAAATATGGTCTTCCTACATAACTGAAAAAACTCTCACTAGGGTTCATGACCTCCATGCTTCTAAACTGATCATGTACATGATTATGTCCAAAAAACATAATCATCCCCACCATCGTGGGGTTAGTCATCCACATAGACTAAGCCAATACATAAGCAGAGTAATATATATGAACAAGACATGAGTATAAACATACATGACATCACATGGTCTTTAGAAATACTCAAGGAATCTAAAATAAAAAACATGCATCTTTAAATCTTCGTAAGTCTCAAAATATCATAACAATATGTCTTAGAATCTCAAATCAACTTAAAAGATTTCAAACCGATAATAACTCAAATGAATATTCATCATCCATTAGTATCTCAAAAGAATACTCGTAAATCATTTCAAAAGAATTCAATCCAACATAATCTCAATATATAACTCGTAATCCAAATAAATAACTCATAATCCATATTAAGTACCAAAACGGATATTCACCATTCAAATCAATAATTCATAACTCAAACCTAATAACTCAAAACTTAAAATCGATATCATCTCAAATAACATGCATAACGTATTCTTGCCCCTTTCTCAAATCATCACAGGAAACCATCTAAATCACAATATTAAAACATGCTCGAGCATTCTATTTTTCTAAAATTAAACTTCAAATACTATTTGATGTTATGTTTAAAACATATTGAAGACGTATTGAACACGAATGTACCCTCTCCCCCGAAATGGGTTGGATCTTGGCAATCAAGGATCATATGACTCCTTGCGCAACACACATAATCAGGCGCAAATGCTCGAGGGTTTGAAAGATAATGTCCAAAATCAACACTCTCATGACTTCTTTAAAAATACCACAATCAAAATAAACACGTGACCAATCATTATGAATCAAGTAATCGAAAAGGCTTTCAAAATCAACTTATCAAACTCAAGTTATAAACTTAAAACTGAAGGCAATATCAATACACTTTCCATAAACTCCCAATAACACTTATCTTTAAATATCACAATGTGTATATATATATAACATAAGTATCATGCCAACATATTTTAAAACGTCAAAACATTCATGTAACAAAACATATTGACCTAAACTTAATCATGCCCATATAAAAAGCTCACAAGCACTTGCCTCGATAATCTTACGCAATAACCTTAACTCAAAACGACAACGTGAACTAAAACTCGTCACACAACCTAACAAGTAAAGATCACACAATCCACATATATTCTATATACTATAATATCAGAAACACAATCTATAGGTATTAAAGTGACTTACTGTTCGCTGATTTTACACCCCTATAAACCATTATCAATAATGATAAAGACCTATAAGTTAGTAAAACAAGGAGGGGATAGTTTTATATTTATAACCTGTAGTAATTCCCTAAATAGCAACGAACCCACATTGTATGGGTCAATCACAGTAAAGGTAAGTATTCCAAGGTCGATCTTAGGGACTGAGGGGATTAATTTGCAATAGTGATTATAAATAGGATATATCTCAAATAAAGAAAGGGGGTTCGAAAAGATAAGGGAAAGAAATCAAAAAGGATTTTTAAAAGGTTTTAAGGAACTCGCAATCAATTGTCATTATTGATTGAAAGTCAAAACAAACAAACAAAAAGGAAAACAAAGATAATCAAGTTAAAGGGAAGAAAAAGGATTCCAAGGGTTCAAGGTCATTGTTTATACATATAGATTCAGGAAGACTCAAAAAGATATAAGGTAGAAAAGCCACAAGGATGAACGTTTCTAGGCTGACAGTCTATTACCGGGTAAGTCTCAAGACTATCTAGTTCCAAACCAACCACCTATTACCGGGTAAGTCTCAAGGTAGAGAGGTAGGAAATTCTAAACAAACCATATTCCAAACTAAGGGAAAGGTAAACCATTACCGGGTAAGTCTCAAGTATTACCCTACTTAGCAAGGAATCTAAGCACATTCAACTAATAAAGGATAAACCTTTATTACCTATGATCAGTCTCTCATGTATCTATGAAGGAATATCACCGGGTAAGTCTCAATTCCAACTTAGGTTACTAGCTAGAAGGATTCTAACTAGATTCAAGTCCAAGCCAACCAATAGGATTTCTAGCAAGTCAAAGCCAAAACATAAAGCACAACATTCCATCATAATCAAAGGCATAAACAAATCCCTGTCAACCTTGGAACCACAAGGTTCTAGCCAATAACAATCATATGAAAGAAAGACAAATAAATAAATGACAAAGGGAATAAAAAGAACTTAACTTGAATAAATGGAAACCTTCAATCTTGAATCCAACAAGGTCTTCCAAACAAAATTGAATGTGAAAGTATGAAACTTCAATCTAAACTAGAGAAGAACAATGGAGAAGAAGAAGGGAAAGGAAGGGAGGCGGCTCCCCCTATGGGGTAACCTAACCCTAAAAGAAACGGACTAATTCGGACCCTTAGAAATAACCTAGAGTTTCCCTTTTATAGGCAACAATCTTACAAAGGATGGGCTGGGCCAAAACCGATCCAAAAATAAGATAAAATCGCCGAACAGGAAATCTCGGGCAGAAAATCTCGGCCGAGATCGGGCCAGTCGGGACCGAGATTTGGCAACAGAACCTTCAATGCGTCAGGACTTCGGAAATCTCGGCCGAGATCGAGAAATCTTGGCCGAGCTCGAACCATCTCGGCCGAGCCAAGGAAATCTCGGCCGAGATTTGGACCATCTTGGTCTGGTCTGACCAGATTGGACCATCTTGGTCCGAGACGCGGTCTTCTTCGTTCCTTCGCGCCTTTAGCTCGATTCCTCGCGTCTTTAGCTGATTCCTCGCCTTTTCCGTGCACGTAGCTCGCTCCAATGCGTCCACTTCGAGGCTTGATCCTCAAATACGTCGTTTTAGCTCCAAAATGTGCCAAATCACGTACAAAGCCACAAATAGCATGTGTAGACATCTATTCTTGCAAAGTAGAACTAAACAAGCATAAATGGCACAAACTAAGGCTAAAACATGAATGCGGAAAGGGGAAATCTAACTAAATGCATGAGTGTAACAGGTCGATAAATCATGTTATCAAAATACCCCATACTTATCCTTTCTTGTCCTCAAGCAAGTAGTAAATCTAAGATAAGATAACATGAATTATCTATGGAAAACAAAAACAAAAATGCGAAGTGCTTCTAATATGATCACCCTCAATAGTGCAAGTTTCATAGCTAAAGATATATTTCAATTAAGATCAAATGAAATAGGCATATAAAGGATAATCATACTTTACAAGAATTTCACATTCATCATCAAAATTACTAATATCTAATATTCATGAGAAAGTCAAGTCTAAGCTTGCCAAGTCAAAATACATGTAAACATAGATCAAAAGGACTTAGCAAATAAAGGCCAAGAAAGGTGATAAGGGTAGGATGTTCTTTAGGTCATGTGGTGCTAATCCGGGAAGAAGAAACAACACACTTCATCTTTTCAACTCAACATTCACCACCCTTGCATAATCTGCAGATTTTCTTCCTTTACTTTTCTTTTCTTTTCTTTCTTTCTTTTTCTTGAGTGAAAGGCATTGGTGCACAGTAGCCGAAACCTTGGTGTTCAGTTTCCTTCACGTACCTCACACCAAAATGCACATACCAAATCAACTCTAAGGGAATGTTTTTAAAACTAATCAGACTTTGGCAAGGCACAAACACCCGACTATGTGAATGGTACCGAGTTACTCATCTTTCATAGCCGACAATCCCTTATAAGCTTTGCTTTTCTTCATCACATCACATTTCACATCATTCAAACTTCTTCAAACAATTCACAACACAACAATTTCAGCATCCACCTTCAAACTAAACATTCCTAATTCCCGGATAGGAGACAAGAGATTCAATGTTTGAGGAGCTAAGCATGATAAAGATAGAAGAAGGATGAAGTCGAATTGCCCAAATCATCCCTATGCAATGTACAAGAACTTATCATGAAGCTTCAACTATCCAAACTCAATCCAACTAGACAAGGTAATTTTCATAATTCACATAAAATTCAAGCAAAGTATTCAAATCCCAAATATTCCATAAATCAAATTGAGCTCAAAAGTAATAATCAAAGGCTATTTCACAAGCACAATATCGTCATAGGGATCAAGTCATTCCTAGAAGCACATAATTTAATTTTTTTTATGCATGCTAAAAGGAAACGTGTGACAAGAAAAGAAACATGCTAAAAGACTGCGGGTATCCCACCCCATACTTAAAACTCACATTGTCCCCAATGTGAAGAATAAATAGAAGTGAAAAAAAATACTCACAATGTAAAAGTCAGTGATATGGCACATGTAAATAGAGGTGGTAGTGGAAACAAGCGGTTGTGCAACCTCCTTCAAGCAACTATTCTTCATTTATTATCTAAAACCTGAAAAGACAAAAGAAACAAAACGCGCAGAAACGCAAAAGCAAAAAGCAAAAAGCAAAAACGAAAACAAGAGTACAAAAGACTCTTACCTCGGGCTGCCTCCCGAGAAGCGCTTGGTTTAAGGTCTCTAGCCAGACCCAATTATGTGGTTGTGTTAGCTCACATCAAAAACCTTGGACTGCTCATCCAACCCTTTCAACCACTTTTCATAGGACCCATAAAATTTCTTCTTGAAGACTTTCTTCATGTCCTGTTGGAAGATTCTTGCTCTTCCCAACATTGGAGGGTGGTATGGGGTAGTCTTGTGGGTTACCCCATACTTATTTGAAAGCTTCCCTTGATGAGGAAGAAGCTTCAATCTGACCTTGGGAGGTTCCTTTGGCACTGCCCTTCAGCTTTTAGGCGCGGCTCGAGTAAGATGGAAGCCACAGGGACGATTTTTAGCAAATCTCGGGCAGCCATGTATGAAATCTCGGCTGAGATTTGTAGGGATTAGGCCGAGATTTTCCTTCTGCACAGGAATCTCGGTCGAGATAGGAATGATCTCGGCCGAGATTGGGATAGGGCTGTCCGATCTGTCTTCCTCCTTCGTCAGCTCTTCATCCTCGATGCGCTCTTCCTTTGGATGAACCTCTTCCCTGGGAGTTAAGATGCTTTCAGATTTCTCCCTTGATCTTCGCAACTCGTTTAGCGTTTGAGGTTCATCCCTGCGAGACAATCTCCTCTCTAACCTATCATACATCCTCATAAAATTTTCGTACATCAAATTGAAATGGTCTTTGGGAGAATGCCGCAGAGGTGTATTTGAGGTTGTGGGGGTTTGAGTGTTTCTCCAAAAGGATTATAAACATAACCCTCAATATACCTCCAAGAGCCAGACCCGTTATTCCAAGCCATCTTGCACCTGAAGAATACAAAGACAGAAAGAAAACGAGATCAAAAGTAACCAGAAAGACCTACACTATAAATAATCAAAAACAACAAATTAAACTTTTTCCGTCCCCGACAAAGGCGCCAAAAACTTGTTCGCTGATTTTACACCCCTGTAAACCTTTATCAATAATGATAAAGACCTATAAGTTAATAAAACAAGGAAGGGATAGTTTTATATTTATAACCTGTAGTAATTCCCTAAATAGCAACGAACCCACAGTGTATGGGTCAATCACAGTAAAGGTAAGTATTCCAGGGTCGATCTCAGGGACTGAGGGGATTAATTTGCAATAGTGATTATAAATAGGATAGATCTCAAATAAAGAAAGGGGGTTGGAAAAGATAAGGGAAAGAAATCAAAAAGGATTTTTAAAAGGTTTTAAGGAACTCGCAATCAATTGTCCTTATTGATTGAAAGTCAAAACAAACAAACAAAAAGGAAAACAAAGATAATCAAGTTAAAGGGAAGAAAAAGGATTCCAAGGGTTCAAGGTCATTGTTTATACATATAGATTCAGGAAGACTCATAAAGATATAAGGTAGAAAAGCCACAAGAATGAACGTTTCTAGGCTGACAGTCTATTACCGAGTAAGTCTCAAGACTATCTAGTTCCAAACCAACCACCTATTACCGGGTAAGTCTCAAGGTAGAGAGGTAGGAAATTTTTAACAAACCATATTCCAAACTAAGGGAAAGGTAAACCATTACCGGGTAAGTCTCAAGTATTACCCTACTTAGCAAGGAATCTAAGCACATTCAACCAATAAAGGATAAACCTTTATTACCTATGATCAGTCTCTCATGTATCTATGAAGGAATATCACCGGGTAAGTCTCAATTCCAACTTAGGTTACTAGCTAGAAGGATTCTAACTAGATTCAAGTCCAAGCCAACCAATAGGATTTCTAGAAAGTCAAAGCCAAAACATAAAGCACAACATTCCATCATAATCAAAGGCATAAACAAATCCCTGTCAACCTTGGAACCACAAGGTTCTAGCCAATAACAATCATATGAAAGAAAGACAAATAAATAAATGACAAAGGGAATAAAAAGAACTTAACTTGAATAAATGGAAACCTTCAATCTTGAATCCAACAAGGTCTTCCAAACAAAACTGAATGTGAAAGTATGAAACTTCAATCTAAACTAGAGAAGAACAATGGAGAAGAAGAAAGGAAAGGAAGGGAGGCGGCTCCCCCTATGGGGTAACCTAACCCTAAAAGAAACGGACTAATTCGGACCCTTAGAAATAACCTAGAGCTTCCCTTTTATTGGCAACAATCTTACAAAGGATGGGCTGGGCCAAAACCGATCCAAAAATAAGATAAAATCGCCGAACAGGAAATCTCGGGCAGAAAATCTCGGCCGAGATCGGCCAGTCGGGACCGAGATTTGGCAACAGAACCTTCAATGCGTCAGGACTTCGGAAATCTCGGCCGAGATCGAGAAATCTTGGCCGAGCTCGAACCATCTCGGCCGAGCCAAGGAAATCTCGGCCGAGCCAGGATAAATCTCGGCCGAGCCAAGATAAATCTCGGCCGAGCCATGAGAAATCTCAGCCGAGATTTGGACCATCTCGGTCTGGTCTGACCGAGATTGGTCCATCTTGGTCCGAGACGCGGTCTTCTTCGTTCCTTCGCGCCTTTAGCTCGATTCCTCGCGTCTTTAGCTCAATTCCTCGCCTTTCCCGTGCACGTAGCTCGCTCCAATGCGTCCACTTCGAGGCTTGATCTTCAAATACGTCGTTTTAGCTCCAAAATGTACCAAATCACGTACAAACCCACAAATAGCATGTGTAGACATCTATTCTTGCATAGTAGAACTAAATAAGCATAAATGGCACAAACTAAGGCTAAAACATGAATGCGGAAAGGGGAAATCTAACTAAATGCATGAGTGTAACAGGTCGATAAATCATGTTATCACTTACGGAAATCCAACTCGAGTTTGAGTTGTTCTTCTCCCAGGGTTTGCCCCAAACCCGTTATCCAACATGATTACGAACCTAAAATACCATCTAAGCATATTAAATGACGTCAAAAAGACGAAAACCAATCGACGGTTATTGAACTTTGACTTGCTAGACCCTTCCTAAAAACATTTCCGGACCTAACATCAAAACTAAACAAATTTAGCTCTAAAAACTAAATTTGAGTAACTATATATAATGTATGTGTGTATATATATTTGATAATTTTTGTAATTAAAACTTAAGTTTAAAAATCATAAATATATTTTCTGGGGGCAAAAAGTACAAATCTAAAAGTTTGGACCCTTTTTGTAAATATAACCTTAGCCAAAAAAGGTAAATACATTTCTAGGGGCAATTTTGCAAGAAAACAAAAACCTTGGGTCATTTATGTAAATAAAACTTTGGGCCGATATATGAAATTAAATATCCAAGGGTATGAAAGTTAAAAAATAAAAACATGGCCATAAAATGTAAATAGAACCTTGGAGCGTTTGCATAAATATACTTAAACTCCAGGGGACCCGATTGTATATAAGGAAAAATATGGCCCCCGACTTTGGTGAGTTTCCCGACAACTCCGACGGCTGTAGAAGACGGAGCTGGTGCTCCTCGAAGGATGATGACCCAAGGCGAGGCGAGCTTGCTGATGGCGACAAAGACTTCTCTCCGGTGGTGTTGAATGCGTTCTCCGGTGGCGAAAAAGGGTAAGAAGAGGGAAGAAATGGGTTTTCTGAGAGCAAGCGGGGATGATGGGTTCACTGTGGGTGGTGCAAAGCCGAGGGATGGTAGAGAGGTGGCGATAAGGCAGAAAAGAGGAGGTCCTCCGGTGGTGGTTGTTACAGGTTCTAGGGAAGGTGAAAACGAGAAGCAGAAAGGGATAAGTGAAGTGCAGGTTAAAGGTGTGGAGGTGAAGAGATGGTGGCGGAGGTGGAGAAGGTGACCGAAGATGAAGTGAGGTGATCTCCCCGTGGTGGCGGTGTCGATTGGAGCAAGAGAGGAAATAGAGAACAAAGGAAGAGGGAGAGTTTGAGAAAGGAGAAGAGCCAAAGAAGGAGGATGAAGTGTGGAGAGTGGTGAGGTGATGACGGAGAAGGCGAAAAGAGGTGAGGAAGATCAGGAGATATTGTGGGGAGGAGAGTGGTAGAGAGGACCTATGAGAGTGCTAGGAGAGTGAGGTAGGTTGCATCTAGGAGAAAAGGGAGAAGAAGGAAAGGAAGAGTTGCTCCTAGGTGTTAGGTGGGATGCAGGCTAAGGAGAATGAAAATATAGGTTGGGAGGGGGAAAAAAAGAGAGAGAAGGAGAAGGAGAAGGAAGGTGGGCGCCAAATGGTGTCGGAGGATCCCGGTGCAGGCAACACAAGATAGCATCGAATGTCAAACAAAGCAGGCACCGGGCGGGACGTTGGTTGATCCGGACGAAGAGAGGGGGGCAGCGCCGGCTCGTTGGCCAGCTAGCCCAGGTGGGGAAGGGAAAGAGGAAAAAAAAGGAAAAGAAAGAAATAAAAACTAGATAAATTATATGAAACGGATGTTTCGGATCAGAAATGGGAAATTGAAACATCTTGGCATTGAGACATAAGTTCGGTTATAGAACTAGTGAATCGTGTTATAGTATCGATGGTTTGGTGAGAATTCACAAAAATGATCGACGATCTAACCAAGACCTTAACGAGGCATTTGGTATAACAAATTAGCTATGGGGATGGGTTAACAACCAAATTATTGACCTCTCGTCGTGGGACACCCAATTCGCCTATGGTTAACAACCTTAGCCGAATTCAATGTGAAAAGCCAATTCCGAGTTACGTTGCGAACTCAAAGTTCCATCCAAGGGAGTTTGGTTCTACAAAATAAGAGAAGCATGAATTTTTTTTTCTTAACAACTCCTTTGAGAAATTGCAAGCGTAGATGCAAGATTAAAATGATTGTTGGCTACGTGAGCGTGAAGTGTAAGGCTTCTTCAAGGGAGGAAGTGGTTGACTTGCCTATACGTTCATTAAAAGATTAGGACACAATATCCTTCTAAGTGTCATTTATGGAAGAAAGTAAAGGTAAACTATCGTTGTACTTTATCTTCATGTATCTCGACAAGTTGATTGGTTCAATCGTTATGATACCATGATTCTTTGATACATGATGCATATTTGTATACATGCGTAAATTCAATCGTTACGAAATTTACAGATGATGCGAAGGGTTTTGGTTTTATGTTACCTAGGAACAGGTTTTGACGACTTGACTCAAATGGGGGAGGAATGTTAGAGATTTGATGTCAAGTCTCCCTGTTTTGAGTTAGTTGTTGAGACCAAGTGCATATTGATGTTGACATATGTGTCATGATGTCAAGGGTTGCGGGAGGCAACGCCATGAACGGCATGATAAAACGTTGAGACAATTGAGAATGAAATGGAATTGGAAGGAAGAAAATGTAGAGCCAATTGACTAGGCTAGTCAAGTGTGGGTTGACTCGGGCTTACTTTGACGAAGCTCAACACATCTTGTGTGAGTTCATCTATGCCCGAACATCTTGACTTAGCCTTGGCAAAGCGTGAAAATGGCAATGTCGGTGCTCATCATAATTGGACATGGTTGGTCATCGCAAGACATACCTTACCCAAGTTTGCCGCAACTTATGCTAACTGCGCTTGAGCTTAGAGTAGCTCACTGTAGTTGAGCCTTGTGTATTTGAGCTTGGTTTAGCTCGACACAACTTAGGTGAAGCCTTGGCATGTCTCGGCACAACTTACGTCCGCACCCGGTACCTCAGCAAAGCTCATCGTAGGTCATGCCTAGTAAAATTACGGTTGTAATTTATGAACAACGAAACGAGAGGTTTCCTAATCTCGATTCTTAAAGTTCAAGCTTCAAATGAGCTTAAAAGTAGCTCAAGTAAAATTTGTTAAAGTATGAGAAGAATCCAAGAACAAATTTTCATTAAGTTGCAAGAAGGTAGCATGTGAGCTACTTAGTGAGCTACTTGGTGAGTTAAGCTAGTTTAAGCTGAGCTCATAAATATTTGCCAATCTCGGAGCTTCACCTAGATATAATGAGTTAATTAAAGCTCATTGGTGAGAAAAGGTCGATCCAGAAAAGCTAGCTTCTTTTTGGGCTTCTTGATGACCCAATTGAGATGGACTTGAGTTTTGGGATTGGGCCAAAAAGTGGTTAACAAACCATAACTTCTCTAAACCGCCACAACCGCTCTGAACCGCTTTGGTGGCGGTTATTCTCCCCAATAAACGTGTCCCCCCTTGCCTATAAAAGGGAGAGCCATTTGTACGTGTTCTTCAACCCATTTTCAAGCCATTGTACCTATAGATCCATTGTATTGACATTGGATAAGATTAAAGGGCGAGTCTTGTAAACTTGGAAGTACTTAGAAGTTCTCTTGTGATGCCGAGAGAATAGGTAATGATAACATGAATTATCGACCTAGGTTAGTAGAGCATATAGTTAGTTTTTCCTTCTCCGCATGCATGTTTTAGCCTTAGTTTGTGTTCTTTATACTTGTTTAGTGCAACTTTGCGAGTATAGATGTCTACACACACTTTTGGTGTCTTTGTAGGTATTTTGGCGTGTTTTGGAGCTAAAACGATGCATTTGAGGATCAAGCCTCGGGATGGACGCTAGGAGCGATCACGCATGAACGGGAAAGGAGAAAAAGACGAGCCAAGACGAAACGTACGAGATTAGAGCAATCTCGGTCGAGATCCGCATGATCTCGGCCGAGATCCGAGCCATCTCGTCCAAGATTCGAGCCATCTCGGCCGAGACTCCCTGTTTCGGTTGGGTCGAAAAGTTTCTGTCGATGCATCTCGGTCCCCATCTCGGTCCCGATCTCGGCCGATATTTGTTCCATCTCGGCCGAGATTTTTCACATTTGACCGATATTTCCGACCGAGATTTCATCAACGCTGGATCACGAAGCCAATCTCGGCCCCGACGTTCAAAAATCTCGGTCGCCGACCGAGATCCCTGTTCGCCGATTTATTTCGTTAATTTTCGGATCTTTTTTAGCCCGGCCCGTTGCGGGATATAAAAGGAAATCCCTTAATGATTTCCGGGGGGTTCCGCTTCATTCTAATTTTGAGCTCCTTTTGAGAGAGCTTTTTCCCCTTCTTCTTCTCCCTTTGCCCTACATCATTGTTGGCCATTGTTGAACTTGATTGAGCTTGGAGGAACTTCGCGAATATTGGGAATTTGTCGTTTTGCTAATTTCCGTTTAATAAAGCTGAGTATCTTCTTTATTCTCTCTTTTAAGTTCCCAGTGTGCCTATGATGTCGAGCTGTTCTTGTTTATGCATTCTTCATTGAATTGATTGGATTGATGATTGCTTCTTCCATTGAATTGATTGGATTGAAGATTGCTTTTGATATGTTGGTTGTTGGCTAGAACCATTGTGGTTCCAAGGTGAATAGGGATTTGTTTATACCCGGACTATGATGGAATAGTGTTTTATGCTTGGTTTGAATAGCTTTGAAATCCTAATGGTTGGCTTGTTCTTGAACATAGTTAGAATTCATCTAGCTAGTAACCTAGGCCGGAAATGAGACTTACCCGGTAATATTCCGCTTAGATACACGAGTGATTGACCATAGGTAATAGATGTGAAAACCTCTATTGGGTTGAGTGTGCCTAGATTCCGTCCTAAGTAGGGTAATACATGAGACTTACCTGGTAATGGTTTACCTTTCCCTTAGTTTGGAGTATGGTTTGTTTAGAATTTCCTACCTCTCTACCTTGAGACTTACACGGTAATAGGTAGTTAGTTTGGAACTAGATAGTCTTGAGACTTACCCGGTAATAGACTGTCAGCTTAGAAACGTTCTTCCCTGAAGCTTGTTAACCATAGATCCTTTGAGAGATGTCCTAAGTCCGTGTGTATAAATAATGACCTTGAATCCTTGGAATCCGCATTCTCTTTATTGATAAATATTTCGTTCGTTTGTTTTACTTAGTTTTCAATCAAATCCGATATTTGTTTGCGAACTCTACAAAAAAAAATCCTTCAAAACCCATTTGATCTTTCTTCCGTTCTTTTCCAACCTCGTTCTTTTACTTTGATTTACGCTATCTGTGATCACATTCGCATTCCAAACACTTGGTCCCTGATATCGACCTTGGAATACTTATCCTTACTGTAATTGACCAATACACTGTGGGTTCGCTACAATTTGGGTGTTTATTTCTTGTTTTACAAATTTAAAACATACCGTGGTTTTTACTAACCTGTGAGCTTTTATCATTATTGATAAAAGTTTATAGGGGCGTTAAAACAACGAACAAGTAACTTCATTTAGAGTCTTGTTTGATCAAAATTCTTCTCAAAAGACTTTTATTCATACGTAAGGAAGTAAGTTCTATACTTGACTTCCTTTGTAACATCATTGTCTTATCCCACTGAGATGTTCGTGGTTAACCCTATACGGTGCTTCAATCGATAATTCAAGTCATGTTCAAACATTAAATGTAATCCTCCGTATGTTATTCGGTTGTTGCAATTGAACTTGTTTAAATATGAGGGCAATCGTCTACTCCATTCGGAGATAACTTTCCCTTGGTTAAATAATCTTTTTGAGTAGGATCACTTTAATATTATTTTTATTAAGGCTACACACCCTGAATCCGTAGGACTCGAGGTGCTACTGGGCTAGGATCTCACAATGGATCCTGACCCTAGCCTGACAACAAGTTCACTGAATCTTACAACAAGGCACAAAAAGATTAAAACAAAACATAAAACTGATATATATATATATATATATATATATATATATATATATATATATATATATATATATATATATATACATATCAAAAGGTAATACAAATTAACCGCTGAGTACAAAATCAAAATATATATCCGTACAACATAAATATCCCAAATCCCACGATATCGCCCCAGTATACGGAGCCCTCAGCGGATCACCCCTCTGGATCACTCTGCAGCTCTCCTAACCTGCAAAGGATCTACAACACGGTATAAAACCGTTAGCTAACCATACACATATATATAGAGATGCAAGAGCACAAACACACATCAGAAATCATAACACATCATCATGCTTTCACACATTTACCCGGTTTATTATCTTTATAACGTCAATCACTCAAATCGTATATATATCTGCATATGAATATATGTGACACGAGGAATGTATATAATCCTCGCCCCTGAGTGCAATAGCTAGATGGAGTGGTATCAACGCACCTTGCCGTATACCATAAGGAGTGGTCAATGCTCTTCCCGTATACCAGATCTAACTTGACTACATAGAACTTCCCAGACTCTACTACGGGATGAAAGACAAGTTGTCACAGCCACTACAATGGGCGGTCAATATATCATAGGTCGGTAATGAACCATATCGCATGCTATAAAGCATATAACAAACACCACTCATGCACACATCCATTATAAGGATGGTTGATAAGTAAATCCTATGGACTTACCTCGAACTCAGAAGTAATCTCAACCACGATCTCAAACACGGTCCACTCCAATCTGGAGGACAACATTGCCTAATAACAAGGTATAACAATATATCAAACTCATATCCATCACATGGTCACACTTAGACTCAAGGGATCCATAAGGATCTTATCCTAACTCATAAACCTCAAAGCCATAACTGGCATAACGATATCATACTCATCATCATTCTATCCTCAAACATATACCTAGCATGCTACTACCGCTCTTACTAGGAAAGGAAAGGATCTACCCAACTCTAAGTAGACCCGGGACAAGACACACCTGCGTGACAAGAGAGACGCAGGGGCGGAGTAAGGCAACCCGCAGGCGCGGCAAGGTTAAGCCGCAGGCGCGGTGATAGTGGCCGCAAGCAACGCAGGCACGGCGCAGGCGCTGTGACACAGCTTCCGCAGGGGCGGCGGCTTCCAGGCGCGGGGGCGGCGACAGTGCAGAACGTAGCCCCGCGAGTCCTGTTTCACTCTTCACGTGATCAATTCACGTCTCTTCCATTCCAAAATCACACACATGCATATACATACACATTCCAACATCAATCTACCTTCCATACATCAAATCCTAAGCTAAGGAAGATGGAATCAAAGAAAGAAAGAAAGAAGAGAAGAATGGGGCTTAACACAGCTGTGTCTAGGCAAGGAAATTACAGAACACACTCTCAGCTGGCATCTGAAGCTCAGCAAACATGCTCAAAACATCCAGCAACGCAAAGCCACACCAAAACTCTATCAAACTCCAAGAACTCTCAAGGAAGATCAAGAAGGGAAAGGAAGGGAAGAAGAACGTGAAAAGCTGGAAATGAAGTGAAGAAGGAAACCCTTGCTCAGCAAGGAAAATAATAGTATAAGGAAGAAAAGAGTAAAGCACGAGTCAAACGGTCAACAAAGCCGTCTGCAGCCGCAAGAAACCGCGGGGGCGGTTCCCTGGGCCGCGGGAGCGGGAACCCGCTGGGGCGGCACACAAGCCCGCGGGGGCGGCTAAGGTGAAATCTCGGCTAAAGCCAAATCTCGGCTAAGGCAAACTTGGTCCAAAGACGCTCTTACATCTCACCCCCCCTAAAAACAAGTTTCGTCCCGAAACTTGTAAAGTCCTGAAACCACCCGGACTCAAAAGCCGAGGTATAACTCTCTCTATAACCTCAAACACGAGCATGGAGGAACTCATCAACTCCAGCAACAAAACACTACCCAAGGCATAGAGGAAAACCATCTCTAGCCAAATCATAAACACATCACAAGGCATAGAGGAATCACATCTCTAGACGTATCATACTCATAACAAAAAGGCATGGAGGAAAAACATCTCCAGCAACACTATGTCCATCAAAATAGCATGGAGGAATAAACAATAATCATACTAGCACAACAAGATCTAATAATATCATATATCACATCAAAGCTAGTATGAAAATAAACATATCATAGCATATATGCATATAAGCACATAATACTCACCAAGATAGTACTAAGATCTACTCGGTGATCCTACAGGTGCACCTATCTCGGCATAGAACTCTGGATAGTTCCTCTGGATACTATCCTCTGTCTCCCATGTAGCCTCATCAGGTCCACGTCTCGACCACATAAAACACGCAAGTCCGTTTTATTATCTTTACATCATTAAGTCGTATCCCGTTCTAATTCAACTTCGGTTGTGACACGAGAACCACCGTGGTCTCGCCTCGGTTCCCCCACCGGCAAAGAATGGTACGGATGCACCCGACCATCTAACCCGCCGGGCAAGTTGCCGAGAATCCCGTAGATCTACGCAAGGCTAGGCAGTATTGTCACCGCCCGTTATCATACACTTGGGCCAAAATATACATATAAGGTCGGTGGTCCTATTTACCGGTTTAATAGTTATAACAAGAACATAAACACACACCACCAAACACACATCAATGCTAATACGTAAAAATACGAGCTAAGTAAGTCCGGAGACTTACCTCGTCACCAAACCCAAGTCAACCACACTCTTGCTTCCTTAAGGAGGAAGCCCACAACCTGCTCACAAGAGATATGCATATCAATACATACTCAAACTCAAGAAGTCTTAGACTTCACTCTAGTGATCTACGCAAGATCACCTAACCTCAAACTAGGAAACGCATCCTAGGTCCCAAATACTCATCACACTCTCAACACATGCAACATCCCACAACAGTCCATAATTCCACAAGAGTAATCCTCAACCAAAGAGGCACAAGCTAGCCTAGAAGATCCATCATGCTCACATGCTCATATCCATCCCTTACATCGAGCCTTAAGGGATCCTTGGTTCATAACCACTTAGTGGCATTCCAAGCTACTCTAGATCCATCCTAGGCATGCTACTAACATGATCCAACATCAATACTAAGGAAGGAACGAAGAGGAAACGAGATGAGGAACCTACTGTTGCCGAAACCGCAGCCGCGGAGTCAAGCTGGCGCCCCCTGCGGACACAGGAGCCGCCCCCGCGGAACAAGGAGCCGCACCCGCGGAAGACTGCGTCGCCTGCCAAGAGCCGCACCCGCGCCCGAGTCACGCCGCACCCGCGGCCGTCTGCTGCCGCCCCCGTGCCCGAGTCACGCCGCACCCGCGACCGTCCGCTGCTGCCCGAGCCAAGTGCTTGCCGCCGCCCCTGCGGCCGTGCCGAGCCGCGCCCGCGGCCTGCTGGTCCACCCCTGCGGCTGGCCGCTCCCGCGGGTTCTGCAGAACGTCGTCTTCTTCGTCTTCGACTTTGGATCCTTGGCTCCAAAGTCCTTCTTCTCTTGCTGGATCTTCTCCAAACACTCTCCATGGGTCTTAGGCACCTCTCCTTTACCTAAACGAGCTAAGAACCTAGACATGCACAAGGGTTGAGGAAAAACCTCTCCAAGCTTCATCCATGACCATGGATGAAGGAGGAATGAAGAAGAAAGGAAAGAGTAGCAAGGAAGAGAGGGAAGGAAGAGGGAGAGCTTACCAACAGCTGAAAACACCTTCTGCAGTCCACCACAGATCCTCAGCACCAAGGGAGAAGAGGAGAGAGCAAAGAGAGGAAAAGAATTGAGTGAGGAAGAGTGGAATGGGATCTAACGTGAGAAAGGAGGAGACAAGGAAGAGAGACGGAAACAAAGTCTGAAAAGTGGGTGTGGGGATCAAGGGGTCAGCTGACCTCTTGTCCCTCACCCGGACCGAGGGGTCGGAAATGACCCCTTGGCATTTTTTTAACCCGGAACGAAAGGTCGGAATGCGGAAAAAGAGGAAAAACGACGAGTCGGCTCGGGATTTTTTCTTAGGAATAAATCCCGGCTCTCGGCATCTCGGGATTACGGAAAACTACAGAGTGATCTAAGTCTGGAATAAAATTAATAAAATTCCGGACGTTACAACTAACCCCCCTAAAAACAAGTTTCGTCCCGAAACTTGCTAATCCAGCACTCTCCAACTAACCCGTCTCGTAACCCCGTGGGACCCATAAAACGCACACTATCGGCTCTAATCCCAGTCTACAGATCGCATCACATCAAGACCTCGCAAGGTACTCATAAATCATACAAAAATCATATAACGTATAAATCAAACAAGGAAGGTCTCGGAACTAACCCGATGACCCCATCGATGTCACTGTGTCTGCATAAAACTCGGGATAGTTCCTCCGGATACTATCCTCCGTCTCCCATGTAGCCTCATCGGCTCCTCGCCTCGACCACTGAATCGTCAGCATCGGTATCTCCTTCGATCGAAGACGTCTCGTACTCCGCTCTAAGACCGTTATCGGGTGCTCTGCAAAAGTGTGGTCCGGCTCGACCACTAGGTCCTCGTGACTGATGATGTGTCTCGGGTCATGTATGTACTCTCTCAGCTGAGAGACATGAAAGACCGGGTGTATACCCTCCAACCGCGGTGGCAGTGCTAACCGGTACGCCACCACACCGACTCTCTCCAAGATCTCGAATGGTCCGACATATCGGGGGCTTAACTTCCCCTTATTTCCGAATCGTCGGACGCCCCGTGTCGGTGATACCCTCAACCACACCTGAGCTCCTACCCTGAACTCGAGAGGTCTACGCCTCCTATCTGCATACGACCTCTGGCGGCTCTGCGCAGCCAACATCCTCTCCCGAATCAAAGGGACTCTCGCCATGTCGTCCTGTACCTGATCCGGTGCTACAACGCTAGAGCTCCTGGGCTCGTCCCAACATAAGGGAGTACGGAATCTCCGTCCATACAATGCCTCATAAGGTGCCATCCCAATCGACGCGTGCCAGCTGTTATTATAAGAAAACTCGACCAACGGGAGGTGATCTGGCCATACCTGTCCCCAGTCTAGTACACATGCTCGTAGCATATCCTCCAATGTCTGAATAGTCCGCTCGGACTGGCCGTCGGTCTGAGGATGGTATGCGGTGGTGAAATGGAGACTCGAACCTAGGGCGGCGCGTACCTGCTGCCAGAACCTCGAGGTAAAACGCTCGTCCCTGTCCGAGATGATGGTCCTCGGGACTCCATGTAGTCTCACAATCTGCCGGGTAAACTCCTCGGCTAAACGACTCACCGGCCACGTTTCCCGTATAGGAATGAAACGTGCGGTCTTCGTCAGCCGGTCTACTAACACCCATATCGCGTCAAAGCTCCTACTCAGTCTCAGACCTGTCACGAAGTCCATGTATATGTCCTCCCACTTCCACTGCGGCACGGGCAGTGGGTGAAGCTCTCCTCCGGGTCTTTGGTGGTCGATCTTGACCTGTTGGCAGGTCGCGCATCGGGCCACATATCTAGCTACATCGGGCTTGAGCCCGCCCCACCAATAAGATCTCCTAAGGTCCTGGTACATCTCACTCGCGCCTGGGTGCACCGAGTAAGGTGTGGAATGGGCCTCATGCAAAATCCGCTCTCTAAACTCCTGATCCGACGGTACACAAATACGTCCATGACATCTCAATAGCCCGTCTGCTCCCATGATAAACTGTGGTGCCTCTCCTCGGGACATCCTGTCCCGGATCCTCATCAAAATGGGACATCTCTCCTACTTCTGCTGTGGATTTCAGTATCCGGTTCCCGGGAACCGGATATCCAACTCCAAACCTATCAAGTACCTCTGCAACTGAGGCTGAACCGTAAGCCGAGCTATAGCCTCCTCTCGCGGTGTCCTCCTACTCAAAGCATCGGCGACTACGTTCGCCTTCCCCGGATGGTACAAAATCTCCAAGTCAAAGTCCTTAATGAGCTCCAGCCATCTCCTCTGGCGGTTATTTAACTCCCGCTGAATGAATATATACTTCAGACTCTTATGGTTTGTGAAGATCTGGCACGTAGTCCCGTACAAGTAGTGTCGCCAGATCTTCAGGGCGTGAATCACTGCCGCTAGCTCGAGATCATGGGTAGGGTAATTCTCCTCGTACGGCTTCAGCTTCCGAGAAGCGTACGCAATAACCCTACCTCTCTACATCAAAACGCACCCCAAGCCTAGCTTGGAAGCGTCACTATATACCACGAAATCCTCTATACCCTCAGGCTGGGCTAACACAGGAGCGGAGGTCAACCTCCTCTTCAGCTCCTCGAAAACTGCCGGCTGGCAAGGCTCGGACCAGACGAACCTGGTAGACTTCCTCGGCAAGGATGTGAGCGGTCGTGCAATCACGGAGAAACCCTCAACAAAACGGCGGTAGTATCCCGCTAAGGCCCAAGAAACTACGTACCTCCTTGACCGTCCTAGGAGGCGGCCATGAGGAAACATACTCTATCTTCGCCGGGTAGACCATGACACCCTCGGCGGAAACTATATGGCCCAAAAATGCCACCTCGGACATCCAAAACTCGCACTTAGAGAGCTTAGGCGTAAAAACTCTCCATCCTGGAGGACTCGAAGTACCGTCCTCAGGTGTCCCTCATGCTCCTCCCTAACTCCTGGAGTAGACTAAGATGTCGTCAATGAATACCACTACGAACTGGTCCAAGAAGTCGATGAAGATTCCGTTCATCAACTCCATGAAGACGGCGGGTGCATTCGTGAGCCCGAATGGCATCACGACAAACTCGTAAATGGCCGTACCTCGTCTTGAATGCCGTCTTCAGCACGTCCTTCTCTCTCACCCTCAGCTGGTGATATCCCGACCTCAAATCGATACATGAAAACACGGAGGCTCCCTGCAACTGGTCCAACAAATCATCAATGCGGCGGTAACGGGTACTTGTTCTTGATGGTGACTTTGTTCAAACTCCCGGTAATCAATGCATAGCCCCAAATATCCGTCCTTCTTCTTGACAAAGAGGACCGGTGCACCCCAAGGGGAAACGCTCGGGCGTATGAAACCCCTATCGGCTAACTCCTCGAGCTGCTTCTTCAGCTCCAGCATCTCGATCGGCGCCATGCGGTATGGAGCCTTGGAGATCGGCCTCGTTCCGGGCTCCAACTCTATAGCAAAAATCAACGCTCCTCTGCGGTGGTAGCCCGGGTGGCTCCCGAAAACGTCTTCAAACTCGCACGCCACGGGGATCTCCTCCAGCGATGGTCCCGACTCCTCCTTCATGGCATAGCAACAGAAGGCCCTCGCATCCCAGCCCAATAAGTCTAGCGGCTCGGACTGCGCTAATGACTGTACCGGCCTTCCGGAGGTCCCAACCTCGGAAAATCACCTCATGCCCCGTCTCTGTGGTAATCGTCACGGTCCTCCGGCTGATGTCCAAAACGGCTCGATGGCGGTCCATCCAATCCATCCCAAGGATGACTTCTTCATGCACTAAGTGCATGACAAAGAAGTCGGCCAACCAATCTCGATTTCCCAAACGAATGGGACAACCGCGTACCTCTCGGGTACCACTAACCCTACCCCCATCGGGTAACCCTATAATAAAGAGTCTCCCCTCTACCGTAGCTAAGGACAACCTAGCTACACAATCATCGGATATAAAAGAGTGCGTGGCACCCGTATCAAATAAAACTCGGACCGAAAAGCCGTGAATCTGAATAGTACCTGGGGCTGCCGGCGCAGGAGGATCAACATCACTCCTCAGCGCAAATACCCTGGCCTGTGTGCCTCTGGTCTCCTGGGTACCTCCACCACGGCCTCTACCTCGGCCCTGTCCCTAAGCTGATCCTGAATACGAGTCTGACCCTGACCCTGGCTCCTCTGCTGAGAGCCCTATGACTGATACTGTGGCGGCCTCTGACTGCCCCCTGCTGCGCCAGCAAGCAAAGAACCCTGCTGTGACTGGGACTTCCCCTGACGGAAAAAGCGGCTCGGTGGCCCATCTGGCCACAAGTGAAACAAGCCACGGGTGGCTTCTTACATGTATCCCCCATGTGTCCTGATAACATAAAATATCGACCTAGTTTAGTAGACCATATAGTTAGTTTTCCCTTTTCCCGCATGCATGTTTTAGCCTTAAGTTGTGTTCTTTATACTTGTTTAATGCAACTTTGCGAGTATAGATGTCTACACACACTTTTGGTGTCTTTGTAGGTATTTTGGCGTGTTTCGGAGCTAAAACGATGCATTTGAGGATCAGGCCTCGGGATGGACGCTTAGGAGCGATCACGTAGGCACGGGAAAGGAGGAAAAGACGAACCAAGACGAAACGCACGAGATTGGAGCAATCTCGGTCGAGATCCACATGATCTCGGACGAGATCCGAGAAATCTCGGCCGAGATCCGAGAAATCTCGGCCGAGATCCAAGCCAGCTCGACCGAGATCCCATATCAGAAGTTTCTGTCGAAGAATCTCGGTCCCCATCTCGGTCCCGATCTCGGCCGAGATTTGTTCCATCTCGGCCGAGATTTTTGACATTTGACCGAGATTTCTAACCGAGATTTTGTCAACGCTGGATCACGAAGCAAATCTCGGCCCCGACATTCAAAAATCTCGGTCACCGACCGAGATTTCCGACCGAGATTCCTGTTCGCCGATTTATTTCATTAATTTGACGTTTTGCTAATCTTCTATCAATAAAGCTTAGTTTCTTCTTTAATCTCTATTTTAGATTCTTGTTTATGCATTCTCTCTTGAATTGATTGGATTGATAATTGCTTCTTCCATTGAATTGCTTGGATTGATGATTGTTTCCTCCATTGAATTGAGTGGATTGATGAATGCGTTTGAAATGTCGATTGTTGGCTAAAACTCTTGTGGATCCAAGGTGAATTGGGATTTGTTATTACCCGGACTATGATGGAATTGTGCTTATTGCTTGGTTTGAATAGCTTTGCAATCCTATGGTTGGCTTGTTCTTGAACCTAGTTAGAATTCATCTAGCTAGTAACCTAACCCGGAATTGAGACCTACCCGGTAATGTTCCGCTTAGATACTTGAGTGTTCGATCATAGGTAATAGAGGTGAAAACCTCTATTGGGTTGAGTGTGCCTAGATTCTGTCCTAAGTAGGGTAATACGTGAGACTTACCCGGTAATGGTTTACCTTTCCCTTAGTTCGGAATTTGGTTTGTTTAGAATTTCCTACCTCTCTACCATGAGACTTACCCGGTAATAGGTAGTTGGTTTGGAATTAGATAGTCTTGAGACTTACCCGGTAATAGACTATCAGTTTAGAAACGTTCTTCCCTGAAAGTTTGTAACCATAGATCTTTGAGAGATTTCCTGAGTCCGTGCGTATAAACAATGACCTTGAATCCTTGGAATCCGCATTTTCTTTATTGATATACTTTTCGTTTGTTTTGTTTTACTTGGTTTTCGATCAAATCTGTTATTTGTTCGCAAACTCTACAGAAAACCCTTCAAAACTCCTTTGATCTTTCTTCCCTTCTTTTCCAACCTCGTTCTTTTATTTTGATTTACGCTATCTGTGATCACATTTGCATTCCAAACATTTAGTCCCTGAGTTCGACCTTGGAATACTTACCCTAACTGTAATTGACCCATACACTGTGGGTTCGCTACAAATTGGGTGTTTATTTCTTGTTTATAAATGTAAAACATACCGTGTTTTTACTAACCTTTGAGCTTTTATCATTATTGATAAAAGTTTATAGGGGCGTGAAAATAGCGAACAAAGTTTTTTGGTGCCGTTGCTGGGGACTAAGTCATTTGTTTTTGTTTTGTGATTTCTTTTAGTGTAAGTCTTTCTTTTACTTTTGATCTCGTTTCTGGTTTTTGTTTTTGGAATTTTCAGGACTTTAGGTATCCTTCACAGTGTATGCAAAGAACTCGGGGTTTGAAAGAACTAGTTCCGTACGATCCCGAACCTGAAAGGACACTGCGAGAGAGACTAAGAGCCCGGAAAGCTTCTAAAATGGCTGAAATAAGATATTATGAAGCTGAACTCAGAGATGCTTTAGAGCAACTAGAAGCTGAGAGACGGATTGCTAGAGAAAAGAGAGCAAACTACAAAAAAGGAAAATGGCTGCAATGAGAGCTCAAATGAAGAGATAGCCAGAGCCATGAACCAGAGGCCAGCTGCAGCTCCAGCTCCAGTGCAACAAGTAATTCCAGCACCACAATTAGCTCCAATTCCTCCTCGAGTTGAAGCTCCTCCACAAGCTCCACCTCCCGCTCCTCTCAGACCTGTCATTCACCAGCCTTTTGTGGAAGTTCCACAAACACTTGGACAGAGGATGGATCCTACCCAAAGAGTTAACCCTCCTGGAGTTAACTTTGGAGATCCGCGAATCATGAGCATGAGCTGCGACCGCAGGTGATACAGATGATTCGCCAGAATCAGTTTGGTGGGACAGAGACAGAATCTCCTCACCAACACATGAACAACTACGAGACTCTTATGGATGCGGTAAGTCCAGCTCGTATGGAAGGTAACAATCATAAGATAAGAGGTTTTTCTTTCTCTCTTAAGGATAAAGCTTTAGCTTGGTATCAAACTATTCCATATGGGCGGATTAACACATGGGAGGAGATGGTGTCTGAATTCCTCACTAAGTTTTTCCCACCCTACAAGACTACTGAACTTAGAGGAAGATAAATGCTTTTGTGATGAAAGATAAGGAGAGTTTGTATAAGTCTTGGGAGAGGTTTCATTGACCTTACGTTGGAATGTCCTCATCATGGGATCTCTAAGATTGAATTGCTAGAGATTTATTACAAGGGACTTGATGAAGATACTCAATTTAAATTGCAATCACTTTCTGGAGGTACTTTTATGAAAAAACTGTGGATGAAGCTTGGGAATTCATTACGAAGCAAGCCAAGACTATTGAAAAGTATTCTCACAGGAAAGTTGAAGAGAGAAAGACTAGACCCGGAGTCTATGAGGTAAACCAAAACACTTTAATGATTCAAGGTTAGATGCTTTGCAAGTTGAACTTAAATCTTTGAAAGAATTAATTGCATCTAACTTGAAAGCTCAGCAAGCCGAAGTGCAGGTAACATCCAAGGAAGAGGATGCGAATTACATGGGTAAAGGTAACTACCAAGGAGGTTATCAAAACCAAAGAGGTCATAACAACAATTATAATAGGAATAATCAGGAAATAACTACAAGCCTAATCATAATCATCCTGGTTTTTCTTATTCTAATCCTGAGGGTGCTTTGAACCCTCAAGCTTCTTCTAGCAATGCAGGCCAGCCGTCCAAGCCAGCTGAACCCGCAACCAAAGGATAGAGTTGAAGCAATGTTTGAGCAATTGATGGCTAGGATGGGAAATATAGAGAGTACAGTCACTAGTGTAACCAAAGCCCAAAAGGTTTTGGAAACTCAATTGTTCAAGAAAGCCGAAGACGCTCAAAGAGATCCAGGAAGACTTCCTGAAAAACTGAAAATAATCCCAAGGGCAAGTCATGGCAATCACTACAAGAAGTGGATTGACAAATGATCCACAACCAAAGGTTTTGGATAAAGGAAAGCAACCAATGGAAGAGGAGCCTAAGGAAAAAGAGAATGTCTACATCCCCGCCTCTCCATACAAACCACCACTTCCTTTTCCTAAATCCCGTGCTAGAGCTCAATTGGACAAGCGCTTTGGTAAGTTCCTGACCTTTTAAATAAATTGCATATTAACATCCCTTTTGTTGATGCTATTTAGGGATGCCTGCCTATGGAAAGTTCTTGAAGGAAATATTCTCCAACAAGAGGAAGCTAGAGGAATTTGGAGAAGTCAGAATGAATCCGCGGGACTGCTACGGGCGAGACATCACAATGGGTCCCGACCCTTAGACAACAATTTCACCGGACCTTCCAACATGGCACAAATAAAGGTCGAAAACTCCGTTTTAATGTATGCGGAAACGAAAAGTAAAACTACAAACTCAGCCGAGTCCTCAAAACAACGTAAATAAATCCGAATTCTAACAACGATAATATCCATAAAAGACGACATGAAAAGACTCAAAACATTCTATAATGTACGGAGACCCGGCTGTCCAGCCTCACTCGGCGGCATTCCTAACCTGCAAGTCATCTACACAATCGGTTTAAAACCGTTAGCTAATATTCTACGCATTATAAAAGCAGTGAAGGCACAAACACACTCATAGCATATAATATAAATCACACAAGTCCGTTTCTTTATCTTTATATCATCAAGTCATATCCCGTTCTAATTCAGCTTCGGTTGTGACATGAGAAAATGACTGGCAAGGAATGGCACGGATGCCTCCGTCCATCTAACCCGCCGGGCAAGTCGCCGAGAATCCCCTAGACCCCGCAAGACTAGGCAGTATTGTCACCGCCCGTTATCATACACTTGGCCAAAATATACATATAAGTCGGTGGTCCTATTACCGGTTTAATAGTTATAGCAAAACATAAACACGCACCACCAAACACACATCAATGCTAATACGGAAAATACGAGCTAAGTAAGTGAGACTTACAAACGCTATCTCAGAAAACGCTTACGCTTCCCTTGGAAGGCGTACTCAACCTGTTCACAACAAGGTAACATAAAACCCGTTCAACTCGAGAAGTCTAAGACTTCTACACATATGACCTACGCAGGATCATTTGACTCCCATTCTGAATCCTAGAGTCCAACATAACTACGTCAATAATGACGTAAAAGCCAACTAGGTCTAATCCCGCTAAGGTCTCAAAAGCCGCTACTTGGCATTTCCACTACGTTATGCTAATTCCAACCTATAATGATACTATCCATTTCGCCCGATCGTAAACTTATAGCATAACGGAACCTAGGATAAACTCGTCTAATTTCCGGGTAACAACTCCTAACATATTTCGGGCACTTATGCAATTCCTAACACATATGGGCATAAATTGTAATATACCGAAAGTGAGGGTCAGAATCGCAATTATGGAGGCCCGTCCGAGATTTTTGGCAAAGATCCTACAGTGCCTTGGCATCACTGCTTCTGGCTAAACAAAGGTCGAAGTGTTGCGAGCTGCTGCTCACCCGAGGCTGAAGGCAGCGGCGACACTGGACGGCGGCTCCTGAGCTAGCAATTCGAGCGGGTTGAACGCATTGAGATGCTCCAATGTGGTGGATGCGGTGTGAGAGAGAGAGACTGCGTTGGCTGCGTTGATTGGAGTGAAAGAGGGAGCAGCCTTCGGCTAACTTGTAAAAAAGAGATGCCTTTCCGGTTAAACTAGTTCCGTGTGTTAGAAAAAGACATTCCCGGTTTGGAATAAAAGTTGCCTTACGGAAATAAGGAAACACAAAATGACCCGGAGATCTACTGACCTCATCCAGAGGAACAGTGGAAAGATGCCACCAAAATTGAGTGATCCCGGATCTTTTTTGTGTCCCAATCAAAGTTGGAGATGGAACGTACAAAGCACTTTGCGATCTTGGAGCTAGTGTAAGTATTATCCCACTCGTTTTATGCAGGAAGGTTGGACTTGGAGAACCAAAGCCAGTAAAGATGACTCTTTGCATGGCAGACAGAACCACCACACGTCCTGTGGGAATCATTGAGGATGTTCCAATCCAATTAGAGAAGTTCTTTATCCCTATTGACTTTGTTGTTTTGGATATTCCTGCTGACTGTCTGTTCCTATCATTTTAGGGAGACCTTTTCTTGCTACCTCTGGATGTTTAGTTGATTGTAGGGTGCTACCCTTACATTTAGAATTGATGAGGAAGTTGTGAATTTAAACTCCCTCCTTTGATTAAGGCCCTTGTTTGAAGAGGATATGTACAACATCCTAGAGGATGATGAAGATGATTGGGAGATTATAAATTCAATTCTATGTTCTGACCCTCTTGAGCAGGTTTTGACCATGAGCATCATGACAGAGAGCCAAAGATGAACTGTTTGAAGAAGTCCGATCTTTGAGTCTTCTCCCCATCAACGAGGAATCAAGATTCGAAGAACTGACAGAAGCAGATGGCATCTCGGCGAGATCCAAGAAATCTCGGCCGAGATTTGGAAAGTTTCAGTTTCAGAAGATCAGGGCATCTCGGCCGAGACCGAAAAATCTCGGCCGAGATTTACCCTATCTCGGCCGAGATTCACTCAGCTCGGGCCGAGATCCTTCATCTCCACCGGGAAGAGTTGGCCGAGATTTCTGAAGAAGAACCGGAGCCTCCTAAGGTCGAGATGAAGCCTCTTCCGACACACCTAAGGTACGCCTTTCTTGGTTCTAACTCATCTTATCCCGTCATTGTTAGTGCTAGCTTGAATGAACTTGAACTCGAGAAGTTATTGAAAGAGCTTAAGATGCATAGAAAAGCTTTGGGCTACTATAGATGACCTCATAGGGATTAATCCTTCTATGTGCATGCATAGGATCTTGTTAGATGATGGACATAGGCCTTCTAGAGAACCTCAAAGGAGATTGAATCCTAACATGAAAGAGGTAGTTAAGAAGGAGATCCTTAAGTTGCTTGATGCGGGAATTATATTCCCCATCTCGGATAGTAAGTGGGTTAGTCCAGTACATGTTGTACCTAAGAAAGGTGGGATGACTGTCATAACTAATGAAAAGAATGAGTTGATCCCGACTAGGACTGTGACAGGATGGAGGATGTGCATTGATTATAGGAAGTTGAATCATGCTACTAGGAAAGATCACTTTTCTTTACCCTTCATTGATCAAATGTTAGAAAGGCTAGCCCAACACTATTACTTTTGCTACTTAGATGGGTATAGTGGTTTTTTCCAGATCCCCATCCATCCGGATGACCAAGAGAAAACCAATTTTACTTGTACTTGGGGTATCTTTGCTTATAGGAGAATGCCTTTCGGTTTATGTAATGCTCCTGCTACTTTCCAAAGATGCATGATGTCTATTTTTTCTGAGTATATTGAAAACATCATGGAAGTCTTTATGGATGATTTTTCTATTTATGGATCCTCTTTTGATGAATGTTTGGCTAACCTGTCTTTGGTCTTACAAAGATGTGAGGATTGTAATCTTGTTCTCAATTGGGAGAAATGTCATTTCATGGTTAGGGAAGGTATTGTGTTAGGTCACTTGATATCTAACCGTGGAATTGAGGTTGATAAGGCCAAGATTGAGACTATTGAGAAGCTACCTCCACCATCATCAGTCAAAGGGGTAAGAAGTTTTCTAGGACATGCCGGTTTTTACCGGAGATTTATAAAAGATTTCTCTAAAATTGCTAAACCTTTGACTAACCTACTAATCAAGGATGTTCAGTTTGTTTTCTCGAAGGAATGCCTTGATGCTTTTTACAGGTTGAAGGAAGCTCTCATCACTGCTCCAATCATGCAACCTCCCGATTGGTCTCTTCCGTTTGAGGTGATGTGTGATGCAAGCAACTTCGCAGTAGGAGCGGTGCTAGGACAGAAGAAGGAAGGACTTACTCATGCTATTTACTATGCCAGCAAGACGCTTGATGGAGCTCAGCTGAATTATGCAACTACTGAAAAGGAGCTCCTAGCCGTCGTCTACGCATTTGAGAAGTTCCGTTCCTATCTTGTAGGAGCTAAGGTGATTCTGTACACGGATCATGTTGCGATTCGGTACCTTCTCACCAAGAAGGATGCAAAGCCACGTCTTATCCGGTGGATTCTTCTCCTTCAAGAATTTGATCTAGAGATTAGAGATAAGAAGGGGTCCGAAAACTCTGTAGCCGATCATCTTAGCAGATTACCTCCAGAACTTATGGAAGGGGATGACATCCCTATTGACGATGCATTTCCGGATGAGCATCTCCACATGATGGAGAAATATATCCTCCAAATTTCAGGTGAAAAGGAACCTTGGTTTGCTGACATTGTTAATTATTTAGTTTGTGGTGAAATTCCTCCAGGTTTATCTCATTCCCAACGGAAGAAATTCTACAAGGATGTGAGACATTACTATTGGAATGAACCACTACTATTCAAGAGAGGACCCGAGGGAATCCTTAGGAGATGCGTCCCAGACGACGAGATTGAGAGTGTCATCCGACATTGTCATTCATTGCCCTGTGGAGGACATACTAGTGCTCACAAGACTAGTGCCAAGGTATTGTAATCTGGATTCTTTTGGCCTAATATTTTCAGAGATGTGCAGATATTCGTCACTGCTTGTGATTCACGCCAAAGGACGGGCAACATATCTAGGAGGAATGAGATGCCTTTTAACAACATCCAAGAAGTTGAGATTTTTTATGTGTGGGGTGTTGACTTCATGGGACCTTTCCCATCCTCATGCAGGAACCTTTACATTCTTTTAGCGGTTGATTATGTATATAGATGGGTTGAAGCTATAGCCTCACCCACAAATGACGCTAAAATTGTGATTAAATTTTTCAACTGAACTATCTTCCCTAGATTTGGCACACCACGTGTCATTATTAGTGATGGAGGGAAGCATTTCACAGCCAGAAACTTTGAGTCACTTTTGTCCAAGTATGGGTTAACTCACAAGGTTGCAACCCCATATCATCCCCAAACCAGTGGCCAAGTGGAAATTTCGAATAGAGAAATCAAGGGGATCCTAGAGAAGACAGTGTCTTGCTCAAGGAAAGATTGGGCAATGAAGCTTGATGATGCACTCTGGGCTTATAGGACAGCATACAAGACTCTCATAGGTACTACTCCTTATCAACTTGTTTATGGGAAATCATGTCATTTGCCTGTAGAGTTGGAGCACAGAGCATATTGGGCCGTGAAATGGCTAAACTTTGATATAAAAGAAGCCGGAGAAAAGAGGTTGTTGGACATCAACGAGCTGGAGGAGATCCGGATGAATGCATATGAGAATGCACGGATCTAGAAGGAAAGAACAAAGAAGTGGCATGACAAGCATATATTGCCAAAGAACTTCAAAGAAGGTAATCTTGTTCTTCTTTTTAATTCTAGGCTCCGACTTTTTCCAAGAAAGTTAAGGTCACGATGGACGGGACCTTATGTTGTGAAGAAGATTTCCCCCCACGGAGCTGTCGAAGTATGGGGTGAAAACTCCGGTATTTTTAAAGTGAATGGACATAGGTTGAAGAGGTATACACCGGAACTTCCGGTGGAAAAACTTTCACCTATCCATCTCACTTGATGCTTTAAAGGAGTTAGGTTTGGCTAGAGACCTTAAACCAAGCGCTTCCCGAGAGGCAACCCGAGGTAAGAGTCTTTTCGTCTTTTTATTTTATTTTTGCTTTTGCGTTTTTGCGCGTTCTTGTTGGGTCTTTGCAGGACCTAGGTGTCGTGGTAAAAAAGATACGGGAAGAGCACTCAGAACGAGCTTGAGGCGAGGAAATTGCTATGAAAGACGAGAAACGAAGTAAGTCGAGGAGAAAACACGCCGGATGCCTTCTTCATTCTTACATTGTGAGTATTGTTTTTACTTCATATTTATTATTCACATTAGGGACAATGTGAGATTTAAGCATGGGGTAGGATGCTTGCAATACCTTTTAGCATGTTTCTTTTATTTGTACTGCATTTTATATGAAAATCCAAAAAAAATCAAAAAATTTCAAAAAATTTTGTGCTTCTAGGTTTGATGTGACCTTAATGAGGAAATTGTGTATGTTTATTTGGCTATCGATGTTTATTTTGAGCTTTAATTGAATTAATGGCAACTCTGGGATTTGAATGCCTTGTTTGTAATTTGTATGATTTATTTGGATTACCTTGTTTAATCGGATTGATCTTGAAAAGTTGAAGCTATATGATGAGTTCTTTTACATTGCACAGAAATGACTTAGGAAATTCGAATTCTTCTTCTTCTCTTCTTTACCATTTTCAGCACCTCAAACATTGAATTTATTTGCCCCTTATGACCCATCCGGGAATTAGGAAAGTGAAGTTTGAAGGTGTATGCTTAATTGTGAAAAGTGAATTATGTGCAATATGTGAAGAAGTTGTTTGATTTGTGATATGTGAATTGAAAGCAAAAGCTTTCTATGGGTTTTGTTGGCTATGAAGATGAGTAACTCGGCACCATTCACATAATCGGGTGTTTGTGTCTTGCCAAAGTCGGATTAGTTTTAAAAACATTACCTAGAGTTGATTTGGTATGTGCACTTTGGTGTAAGGTACGTGAAGGAAATTGAACACCAAGGTTTTGGCTATTGTGCACCTATGCCCTTCACTCAAAAGAAAAAGAAAAAGAAAAAAAAGGAAAAGAAAAAAAAGAAAAATATGCAAGAAAAGAAAAATGTTGTGTTGTCCTCTTTCTCGGATTTTCACCACATTACCTATACACATCCTACCTTTATCACGTTTCTTGGCCTTTATTTGTTAAGTCCTATTGATCTTTGCATACATGTAATTGACTTCACGGCCTAAACTTGGATTTTTCATGAATTTTAGACATTGGTAGTTTAAATGATGATTTTGGATTCCGTGCAAGGTGTGATTATCCTATATCTTGCCTATCTTACTTGACCTTTATCGAAATATGTCTTTAGCCTTGTGACTACACTCTGAAAGTGATCATGAATAGCAGCACTACCAAAAAGAGTTTTTGTTTTTGTTTAGCATAGATGATTCATGCTTTCTTGCCTTGAATTTATTATTTGCTTGGGGACAAGCCAAAATAAGTATGGGGTATTTTGATAACATGAATTATCGACCTAGTTTAGTAGAGCATATAGTTAGTTTTCCCTTTTCCCGCATGCATGTTTTAGCCTTAAGTTGTGTTCTTTATACTTGTTTAATGCAACTTTGCGAGTATAGATGTCTACACACACTTTTGGTGTCTTTGTAGGTATTTTGGCGTGTTTCGGAGCTAAAATGATGCATTTGAGGATCAGGCCTCGGGATAGATGCTTAGGAGCGATCACGCAGGCACGGGAAAGGAGGAAAAGACGAGTCAAGACGAAACGCACGAGATTGGAGCAATCTCGGTCGAGATCCACATGATCTCGGCCGAGATCCAAAGATTTGTTCCATCTCGGCCGAGATTTTTCACATTTGACCGAGATTTCGCCAACGCTGGATCACGAAGCAAATCTCGGCCCCGACTTTCAAAAATCTCGGTCACCGACCGAGATTCCTGTTCGCCGATTTATTTCGTTAATTTTCGGATTTGTTTTAGGGCAGCCCGTTGCGGGATATAAAAGGAAAGCCCTAAATGATTTCCGGGGGTTCCCGTTTCATTCGAATTTCGAGCTCCTTTGGAGAGAGCTTTTTCCCCTTTTCTTCTTCCTTTGTCCTACACCATGGTTAGCCATTGTTGAACTTGTTGGAGCTTAGAGGAACTTCGCGAATATTAGGGAATTTGACGTTTTGCTAATCCTCTATCAAATAAAGCTGAGTTTCTTCTTTAATCTCTATTTTAGATTCTTGTTTATGCATTCTCTCTTGAATTGATTGAATTGATTGGATTGATAATTTCTTCTTCCATTGAATTGCTTGGATTGATGATTGTTTCTTCCATTGAATTGAGTGAATTGATGATTGTGTTTGAAATGTCGATTGTTGGCTAAAACTCTTGTGGATCCAAGGTGAATTGGGATTTGTTATTACCCGGACTATGATGGAATTGTGCTTATTGCTTTGTTTGAATAGCTTTGAAATCCTATGGTTGGCTTATTCTTGAACCTAGTTAGAATTCATCTAGCTGGTAACCTAAACCGGAATTGAGACCTACCCGGTAATGTTCCGCTTAGATACTTGAGTGTTCGATCATAGTTAATAGAGGTGAAAACCTCTATTGGGTTCAGTGTGCCTAGATTATGTCCTAAGTAGGGTAATACGTGAGACTTACCCGGTAATGGTTTACCTTTCCCTTAGTTCGGAATTTGGTTTGTTTAGAATTTCCTACCTCTCTACCTTGAGACTTACCCGGTAATAGGTAGTTGATTTGGAGCTAGATAGTCTTGAGACTTACCGGTAATAGACTATCAGTTTAGAAACATTCTTCCCTGAAGTTTGTAACCATAGATCTTTTGAGAGATTTCCTGAGTCCGTGCGTATAAACAATGACCTTGAATCCTTGGAATCCGCATTTTCTTTGTTGATATACTTTCGTTTGTCAGTTTTACTTGGTTTTCGACCAAATCTGTTATTTGATTGCGAACTCTACAGAAAACCCTTCAAAACTCCTTTGATCTTTCTTCCCTTCTTTTCCAACCTCGTTCTTTTATTTTGATTTACGCTATCTGTGATCACATTTTCATTCCAAACATTTAGTCCCTGAGTTCGACCTTGGAATACTTACCCTAATTGTAATTGACCCATACACTGTGGATTCGCTACAAATTGGGTGTTTATTTCTTGTTTATAAATTTAAAACATACCGTGTTTTTACTAACCTGTGAGCTTTTATCATTATTGATAAAAGTTTATAGGGGCGTGAAAATAGCGAACAAAGTTTTTGTTCGCTATCATTATTGATAAAAGTTTACTAACCTCATGTGTCCAAACCCTCCACAGCCGTAGCACTGACGTCCCTCAGTCTCTTGGAAAAGAGATAGACATGCTGGTCTGCTGGGGGCGCAGAGGGTCCTATCAAGGCTAAATCCGCCCGGAACCGTCTAATCGCCTCTATGACTGGGACATCCTCGAATCCTGCCTCTAGGAAATCCTGGACTCTGTCACTCCTCAGTGAAGCTGGGAAAAAGGTCTCCCTAACGAGGCTCAGCAGCTGATCCATCCTGGTCACACCTCCCCTAACTATCCTCCACCAATACTGGGCCTGCTCTCGGAATAAGGTCTGGACTATCTCAACCTGCCTCTCCTCTGGGCAACAGATCGCCTCTAAAGCTGACTCCACATACCCAATCTAGTGCTCGACCTCTAACCCTACCTTCCCATCGAAGTAGGGTACATGCAGCTGGTTGAAAGCCTTCAACCAAGAATCAGGTCTCGGAGACCTCAACTCATCTCTCGGCTGAGCAACCTCCACAACTGGCTCGGGTGCAACCACTGCCGGTGCAACTATCTCTGGTGCAGCCCGAATCTGGGTCACTCTCTGTGTGACCTCAGCTGATCTCGCCGGTGCAGGTGCAGGCACTGGTGGTGCCGGGGGTGGTGCTCCAGTCCTAAATGCCTCCTCAACTCGTCGTACATAGTCTCCAAATACAGTAGCTCCAATGGACGCTCCCTCGGTCCTGGCAGATGGAAAACCCTGCGCCCCGGACCTAACCACGGTCCTATCCCTAGCCTCGGGAATGATGCTCTCTGCGACCTCCTCTATTGGGGCCTCTGCTGCTGGTGCACCCAAAACTGGTGGGTCCGCAATGGGGATGCGTCCCCGACCTCTACCTCTCGTACCTGGAGGTCTTCCTACTCGTCCCCGCCCTCTTGGGGCGGTAGGGGGAAGTGGTAGTCTACCCCTAGCGGGTCCCACGTAAGCGATAGCTCTCGTACGTGCCATCTGATTTCGTATGACGTTTACTTAAGTATACATGCGTAGGTACTACTTATAATCCGGTATAATAAACTTCTAAAAGAATAAAGGTAGCATGATCATAATACACATCCAAGGCATGCAAGCCCAAACCTCCTAAGGTCACATACATAGCTAGGTACATACAAATCCACAAATATCCTAAGGTCATAAATATATATAACTACATATATACCTATTACTAATCCAGAGATCTATGTCGCCGAGGTTTGCGGAAGGAGTGGTGGTCCCGTACATTCTAACCCAAACCCGACTCATGCATATGATTTTGAAAACGAAAAGTCAGAACCCGTGTGGGTTCTGTTTTATACCTCATTCGGCCTTTAAAAGATTGCGAGTGCCATTGTTGTCAACCTAGGGCTCTGATACCACTTTTGTAACACCCAAAATCCGAGGGACTCGGGGTGCTACGGGCGAGACCTCACAATGGGTCCCGACCCTTAGCCTGACAACAATTTCACCGGACCTTCCAACAAGGCACAAATAAAGGCAAAACTCGAAAACGTTTATAATGTATGCGAGACACGAAATGTAACAAATACAAAGTGGAAACTCAGCCGAGTCCTCAAAACAACACAAACCCGATCCGAAAGTCTAGAACGTAAAACAACATCCCCAAACAAACGACATAAAACATAACCCAAAAACGTCCCCGTCCTATAATGTACGGAGACCCCGGCTGCCCACTCCTCCACCTCACTCGGCGGCATCCCTAACCTACAAGTCATCTACACAACGGTTTTAAACCGTTAGCTCATATTCTAGGTATTAGAAAAGCAGTGAAGGCACAAACACATACATAGCACATAACATAAAACACGCAAGTCCGTTTCATTATCTTTACATCATTAAGTCGTATCCCGTTCTAATTCAACTTCGGTTGTGACACGAGAACCACCGTGGTCTCGCCTCGGTTCCCCCACCGGCAAAGAATGGTACGGATGCACCCGACCATCTAACCCGCCGGGCAAGTCGCCGAGAATCCCCTAGACTCACACAAGGCTAGGCAGTATTGTCACCGCCCGTTATCATACACTTGGGCCAAAATATACATATAAGGTCGGTGGTCCTATTTACCAGTTTAATAGTTATAACAAGAACATAAACACACACACCACCAAACACACATCAATACTAATACGTAAAATACGAGCTAAGTAAGTCCATAGACTTACCTCGTCACCAAACCCAAGTCAACCACACTCTTGCTTCCTTAAGGAGGAAGCCCACAACCTGCTCACAAGAGATATGCATATCAATACATACTCACAGTCAAGAAGTCTTAGACTTCACTCTAGTGATCTACGCAAGATCACCTAACCCTCAAACTAGGAAACACATCCTAGGTCCCAAATACTCATCACACTCTCAACACATGCAACATCCCACAACAGTTCATAATTCCACAAGAGTAATCCTCAACCAAAGAGGCACAAGCTAGCCTAGAAGATCCATCATGCTCACATGCTCATATCCATCCCTTACATCGAGCCTTAAGGGCTCCTAGGTTCACAACCACTAAGTGGCATTCCAAGCTACTCTAGATCCATCCTAGGCATGCTACTAACATGATCCAACATCAATACTAAGGAAGGAAAGAAGAGGAAAGGAGATGAGGAACCTACTGTTGCCGAAACCGCAGCCGAGGAGTCAAGCTGGCGCCCCCTGCGGACACAGGAGCCGCCCTGCGGAGGACTGCGTCGCCTGCCAGGAGCCGCACCCGCACCCGCGGCCGCCTGCTGCCGCCCCCGCGCCCGAGTCACGCCGCACCCGCGGCTGTCTGCTGCCGCCCGAGCCAAGTGCCTGCCGCCGCCCCTGCGGCCGTGCCGAGCCGCGCCTGCGGCGTGCTGATCCGCACACGCGGCCTGCTGGTCCGACCCTGCGGCTGGCCGCTCCCGTGGTCCTGTTGAGCCGGCCCCGCGGGTTCTGCGTAGAACGTCGTCTTCTTCGTCTTCGACTTTGGATCCTTGGCTCCAAAGTCCTTCTTCTCTTGCTGGATCTTCTCCAAACACTCTCCACGGGTCTTAGGCACCTCTCCTTGACCTAAACAAGCTACGAACCTAGACATGCACAAGGGTTGAGCAAAAACCTCTCCAAGCTTCATCCATGGCCATGGATGAAGGAGGAAGGAAGAAGAAAGGAAAGAGCAGCATGGAAGAGAGGGAAGGAAGAGGGAGAGCTTACCAACAGCTGAGAACACCTTCTGCAGTCCACCACAGATCCTCAGCACCAAGGGAGAAGAGGAGAGAGCAAAGAGAGGAAAAGAATTGAGTGAGAAAGAGTGGAATGGGATCTAACGTGAGAAAGGAGGAGACAAGGAAGAGTGAGGGAAACAAAGTCTGAAAAGTGGGTGTGGGGATCAAGGGGTCAGTTGACCTCTTGTCCCTCACCCGGACCGAGGGGTCGGAAATGACCCCTTGGCATTTTTTTAACCCGGAACAAAGGGTCGGAACGCGGAAAAAGAGGAAAAACGACGAGTCGGCATCTCGGGGATTACGGAAAACTACAGAGTGATCTAAGTCCGGAATAAAATTAATAAAATTCCGGACGTTACATGTTAAGTCTGAATACATGTAACACCCCAAATATCGGAAACCCGGGGTGTCACGGGCTAGGACCTCGCAATAGGTCCCGAATGTATCTTGAAACCAATTTCACTAGATCTTACAACAAGACACAAACGTAAATAAAACAAACGAAAACATATTACAAAAATATTAAAGTCGTGAATGCATGACATGAGAAATCCTTGTACAAAAACTGCTAACATCTTGAAACAAAAATATCCTATATGAATGCAAAAATGAAAGGCCACCCCATCTATATGAATACGTGGACCCGGTTGACCATCCACTCCGGATCACACTGTAACTTTCTTACCCTACAAGAAATCGAACAACACGTTATACCCAAAGATTTCACAATTATGAGGTACGTAGTATATCCTCGGCTTCCAATCCGTTCGATACGGTTTTTAACCGATTCAAACCGGACTCAAGTCGGTTCATGGTCTTACTTACACCTTAATTAACTATTATTCCATCATTTCATGTGATATATTTTTTCCCATTTGACCAAACTTATGGTACTTTTTTTCTTGTTCTTATGCATTCACTTTCCACTCTTAGAATTTAACAAATAAAAGAAATAAAGCTTTACCTAGCTGCCCACCTTCTCCGATCCTACCACCTATTTTCTCCATCTTCTGCTCATTGCCTCAGTTGCTAACAATGTACAAACTTTTCAACCTTGCATTCTTTACATCTCACCTCCTCCTCTCTCTCTAGTACTACGAGCTCATCAGTGACCATCTTTGTGTTCAAACATATCCAACAATCATCAATGTTCTCCCTTACATAATCGAGCTCTCCATGAAGCCCACATCGAGCCTTGCTGGAGAAGAAGGCCAACACCACCATGAGCTCACCTCGTCGCCTTCCTTGCGAACCAAATCCGTCGTCTCTTTTGCCGAGTCATAACCCACAATTCATAGTTCGATCTCGTAGAAATAGAACTCATATTAACCTTCCTTGAGCTAGACCCATATATTCTTCCCCGCTATCCCATTCCAGAACCCAAGCTAACTGGAGCTGCAACAACACTGTTGCAAACATAACACCGTCGTCGAGCCCTGACTCGCCGTAGGAAAACGAAACGAAGGTCCCCTTCTCTCTTTGTCAGCCGCCTTAAAAGCCACTATCGTGTTGCCTTCCGAGTCAGGTGATCTTCCGAGTCAGGTCGTAATTCCATGGAGGAGGGAGTATTCTTACCTAGGCATGAGAAATTGGAGGGAAGTTTTTGTGGAGATGTTTACGAATGAGGAGGAAGATGATGCTCATGTTATGGATACCGAGCATGAGCATGAGGGAGGCGTCGAGTATGATGATGAGATTGATCCGGAGGAGGCTAGAGATTCCATGGGTGCCAGACACTTTAGGGTTCCATCGGCGGGTGCGGGAGCATCCTCCTCCACTCAAATCCAAAACTTAAGGTTACATGTCGATGTACGGTTCGACTATGCAAATGAGCGATTTGACCGGATCGAAGAAGAGAGCCGGAGGAGGCACTCGGTCTTTAAAGGCATGTTTGGCGACGTGTACCACCATCTCTTTGGTGCACACTACGATCCTGAGTACCCCCGCCATCCACCACCGCCGCAATGAGCGTTGTTTCACAATTTTACATTGTGAGTATTCTTTTCCATTTTACTATTTATTTTTCACATTGGGGACAATGTGCTTTTTAAGTATGGGGTGGAGTACTTGCAATCCTTTTAGCATATTTGTTTCATTGCATTGCATTTAGATAGTTTCCATTTCATGTCACATGTTTACATTTTAGCATGCATCCTCTTATAAAAAAAAAAAATAGAAAAATAGAAAAAGAAAGATTGTGCTTCTAGGATTGATATGACCCCTATGATGATATTGTGTTGGTGAATTAGCCATTGATGATTATTTTGAGCTCTAACTCGATTAATGGCTTATGTGGGATTTGAATACTTTGCTTGAATTTTATATGATTTATGAGATTGCCTTGTCTAGTTTGATTGAGTTAGAATTGTTGAAGCTACATGATAAGTTCTTGCACATTGCATTAGAATGATTAAGGAAATTCGATTTCTTCTTCTTCTATATTTTGATCATGCTTAGCCTCTCAAACATGAAAAATATTGTCTCCTTTGACCTATCCGGGAATTAGGAATGTTTAGTTTGATGTGGTGTGTTGAAAATATTGTTGGTGTGTATTGTATGAAGAAGTTTGAAAGATGTCAGGGGATGTTAGCTATGAAGATGAGTAACTCAGTACCATTCACTTAGTCGGGTGTTTGTATCTTGCCAAAGTCGGATTAGCTAATGTCCTAACGAGAGATTGATATGTGCATCCAATGTGAGGCACCTTAGTAAATCCCTAAGACTTTCTAATCACCAAAGTTTCGGCTATTGTGCATCAATGTCTATCCTTACAAAAAAAAGAAGAAAAGAAAATAATAAAAAATAGAAGTGAAAAGAAAGGAAAAAAAAAAAAGAATAGGTGGATGTTGAGAAAAATGTCATTTGTGTTGTTCTCCTTCCCGAATTTAGCACCACAATACCTAAAACTATCCTACCTTCATCACGTTTATTGACCTCTCTTTTGCTAAGTCCTTAAGACATATGTATGTGTTTGGCTTGACTAGTACAAATGTACATATCCATGACATTCAAAAAATATCATAGATCTAGATTCATGACGTTTTTAAATGTCATCTTATAAGGTCATTGAAATAGATGTCATGCTTTTACATATTTTTCAATGACATTTTACAAATGTCATTAAATTAATTTTTTATGACATTTATCAAATGTTGTGGATAATGAAACGAAAGTCATGGATTCCACATCCATGACATTTCAAAAACATTATAATTTTGACATTCATGACATTTGTAAAATGTAATTGTTATTCATATCCATGAAATTTAAACAATGACATGGATTTCATACAATGACATTTCAAAGCGTCATGATATTCGCATCCATGACGTTTGCAAGACGTCATGTTTCCACATCCATGATATTTTTAAGATGTCATGTTTTCAAATCCATTACTTGTCAAAACTGTCATGATTTTTACATCCATGACTTTTCCAAAATGTAATGGTTTCCAAATCCATGACAATTTATAAACGTCACGGTTTTCACATCAATGACAATTAGAAAACGTCATGGATTTTGCTATCCATGACGTTTGACTTTGTTATGGATCTTGAATTCTATGACGTTTGACAACGCAATGGATTCTACATCCATGATGTGCATAAAAACGTCATAATTATATAACTTGTTAATTTGGTTATGACATTTGTCAAACGTCATGAAATATGATTCTTATGACTTTTATAAAATGTCCTTAAAACAAAGTTGAGAAGGAAAAAAAATGACGTTTATGGATTATATATATGACATTTTCAAGTGCCGTGAATTATACATCGTATTTCACCATTATTTGGCATTTTAGGTCAACTCGGAAGATCCTAAATTTCCTTTTTTGAATCATCACCTGAAATTAAAACCAATTGATTTCATGAAGAAAATCTTACCAAATTCAATCCAAATTTTATCAAACTACAAAATTGTTCATCCAATCACAAGTAGAAATTAAATTGTATAAAGAGATCAAAATTCTTATAAAAATTGTCAACAAATAGTCGGACACAAGTGTGATCAATAAACAAGAAGTTTAATAATTGTAAAATCAAAACACAACATAAATAATGTCCTTGCTATCAAGCTCAAAGATGGGGTACATTCATTGACAACATGCAACATTGAAAGATTTTAGTGTTATCAATACATCATACATCGTTCAAAAAATATGTACAATTATCAACATTGTTTAATAAATTTGATAAAGTTCAACAATTAGACAACATAAATTAACTTTTACACAAATTTGAGGATTCAAATTTGTTAGAAATCAATTATTGATAATCAAACACCAAGTCCTCCAAATTCAGGCTCATAACGATACAAGTCAACATCTTCTACCATAACTTCTTCAATGACAATCCTATAACAACGAGGTCCAAGTAAGTATCCATGAACAAATGATTTTGGATCTACTGTCGAGACGAATAATTTTGCTACTTCTTCTCCATTGTCATTCCAATTAAACAACTTGCACTTGTCATTAACTGAAAGTTGATAACTATTCCCTTGTCCAGACTATATAAAACATAGCTATAAAAACATAAATTCCTTAAATAGGTCAAATGAAAGATAACATTCAAGATCACATTCATACCTTTGGAGTTACTGTAGCCTCTTGATTTTCACTTACACTTTTCTTTGCATTGCATTGAATATTGCTCTATATATTTGAAAAATCATATATATTAGTATAACCACTTTATTGTAAAACAAATATAATAAGAAAGTCAAGATAATTAAATATCTTAGAAATTACTTGTTTATCTCCACTTTCATCATCATCATCACTCTCAAAGTTCACTATAAATTTGGAAGATAATAGAGCCTCCATTTTCTTTACTTTAGCCTCCATTTTAGCATATTTCAAATCCTTTTGTCACTGAGCATATGAATGTACTTTCGCAACTCTTGCTCCAATTCCTCTCATACACCCCTTGTATTCCTTAACAAGTACTTGAGTCAAGATTTCATCTCCCCCTGTTGTAGAATCATCTATTTTTGTCTTTATCTTATCCTATAATAAGTTAGATAATTCTTAATCTCAATTATCATAAATCATAGTATTTAAAGAGAAGCTACAAATTAAGGGCATGCATCATATCAAAAGGTAATGATCATATTAGGTACATGTAGGAAATTCATATTCAAATGGTTTATTTTTTAAAAAAAATATGTCTATGCCTCTTAATCAAACAATTCACCTTGCATGACATCCCACGATTCATCAGTGTAAATAAATGAATTTTAAGACTAACCAAGTCAAAAATTAGATGAAGGAATAATAATAACTCAAAAGTCAATCACCTTCATCTTAAATTAGCCAAAACACCAAATGGCATATGACAAAGCTCAAATAAAAGCTTACATAAAGGTTTAGACTACATACCATTTTTGCACCATTAGCCTTGTTGGTCTTTTTCTTTGACACATGTCATTCAATCCATAATTGTGGTTTGGTCAAAGGTTTGTATGAGTGTTCTTTGTTCTAATTAGAAAAGAAAATTTATGAAAGTGCGGACTTGATAACGAATTACTATATTTGCATAATCATAAATTAAAGATAATAATGAATATCATAAATCTCGAAAGAACTAAGAAACTTACATGCTCATATTCCTTTTGTGCATACCCTTTTCGACTTAATGTGTGCGGAAGAGTTTGTTTGCTCCTTATTTCTCTCATTTTAAAACTTTTTGTCTGCATAAATGTATACAAACCATGTGTAGCTAAACTAAAATTATATGATAAAATTCTAAATCATTTCACCTAATTTATTACCTGCCATTTTTTATGACATTCATTCTTGAACAAATGTATCCCACTCCCCTGAGGACACATCATGAGGTCTTAGAGTGGCAATAAGACTCATTCTCTCCGCATTAGTTGATCTTGATTCTAAAATTTTTCTTATCTCGGTTGAAAGTCCACGTTTCCAAGACCTTCGCAACTTTCCCATTTGCTTCATGATGGATGGCTTGAAGCATTCATCAACCAAATATTTTTGCTGTAAATACACATTAAAAATTTCATTTGAGTTTATATCATGTAATGGGATATATACCATTCTACTTTTGCAATAATATAGCTTCAATATAAAGTTTATAAACTAACTAGTAAAAGCTTCCATATAGTTTTCTTATATAAGTTGTCAACTTTATGCCAACTGTCATTGACAATCGATACTTGTGCTCGAACTATCAACCCCATTGTAGATGAGAATTGCACATATGCATTGTAAGAGCCTTAGTCTTTTGGACCGAGTTTGCCTTAGCCGAGATTTGGCTTTAGCCGAGATTTGACCTTAGCCGCCCCCGCGGGCTTGTGTGCCGCCCCAGCGGGTTTCCGCTCCCGCGGCCCAGGGAACCGCCCCCGCGGTTTCTTGCGGCTGCAGCCGGTTTTGTTGACCAATTGACCGTGCTTTACCCTTCTTTCCTTAGCTTCTTCTTACCTTAATGAGCAAAGGTTTCACCTTCATTCCCTTTCCAGTCTTCTCACGTCCTTCTTGCTTCTCCCTTCGTGCTCCTTGATCTTGTTCTTAGTTTCCTTGAGTTTGGAAGAGTTTGGTGTAGCCTTATTGTTGTTGGATGTTGTGTGACGTGTTGCTGAGCTTGGAAGCCAGTGAGGTTGGTTGTTGAACTTCTTTGCAGCCTAGGACCACAAGTGTGGTAAGTCTTCTTCTTCTTCCTTTCTTCTTCCTTGTTTCCTCTTCCTAGCTTAGGATTAGATGCATGATGAGGTAGATTGATGTTGGAATGTGTGTTTATATGTATGTGTACGATTTTGGAATGAAGAAGACGTGAATTGATCACGTGAATAGTGAAAGAGAACTCGCGGGGCTACGTTCTGCACTGTCACTGCCCCCCGTGCCTAGAAGTCGCCGCCCCTGCGGAAGCCGTGTCACAACACCTGCGCCGTGCATACGTTGCCTGCGGCCACTGTCACCGCGCCTGCGGCTGAGCCTTGCCGCGCTTGCGGGTTGCCTTACTCCGCCCCTGCGTCTCTCTTGTCACGCAGGTGCGTCTTGTCCCGGGTCTACCTAGAGTTGGGTAGATCCTTTCCTTTCCTAGTATAAGCGGTAGTAGCATGCTAGGTATTTGTTTGAGGATAGAATGATGATGAGTATGATATCGTTATGCCGGTTATGGCTTTGAGGTTTATGAGTTAGGATACGATCCTTATGGATCCCTTGGGTCTAGATGTGACCCCTGTGATGGATATGAGTTTGATATATATTGTTATGCCGTGTTACTAGGCAGTGTTGTCCTCCAGTTTGGAGTGGACCAGGTGGAGAGTTGATCGTAGTGAGACTATTTTAGAGTTCGAGGTAAGTCCATAGGACTTACTTAGCTACCATCCTTATATTGGATGTATGCTTGAGTGGTGTGTGTTATATGCTTTGTAGCATGCGTTATGATGAGTACCTACCTATGGTTTAGTGACTGCCCACTGTAGGGATGTGACAGCTTTGCCCTGTCATCCCGCGAGGAGACAAGGAGGTTCTCTGCGGAGAGTCCAGATATGGTACACGGGACGGGCACTGTCTCCACTCCCTTAGGGTACACGGGAAAGTGATCCCAGATGACCACTCCAGCTGGCCAGTACCACCGAGAGGCGAGGGTTATATTCCTCGTGTCACACATATTCATATTGATATATATCTGCGCTTGAGTGATTGGACTTATTAAAGATAATAAACCGGCTAAATGTGTGAAAGCATGATGATGTGTTATGATTTCTGATGTGTGATTGTGCTCTTGCATCTCTATATATATGTGTATGGTTAGCTAACGGTTTTATACCGTGTTGTAGATCTTTTGCATGTTAGGAGAGCTGCAGAGTGATCCAGAGTGGGTGATCCGCTGAGGGCTACGTACACTGGGTCGTTATCGGGGATATGGGACATTTTATATGTACAGTTGATGTTTTATTTGTACTCAGCGGTACTTCTATATTACCTTTTGAAATATATCTATATCAGTTTCATGTTTTGTTTTAATCTATTTGTGTCTTGTTGTAAGATTCAGTGAATTTGTTGTTAGGCTAGGGTCAGGATCCATTGTGAGATCCTAGCCCAGTAGCACCTCGAGTCCTACGGATTTGGGGTGTTACATGCATCTCCCTTAGGTTGCTCATTATCATTAAAATCAACACTTTTTTTTATCCTTCTCACTAGTTGCCATAACTTGCAAACAAGTCCGGCTCCTCGGTTTCCTCCCTTTCCGAAGCACATCATCGGGTTCTCCACCTTGCGCAGACTTCTCTCTTGTATTAACTACATTTGAGTCTTCATTTCTTCTCCTTTTTCCATTGGTGTTCTTTAAAACAATAAAATATATATCATAAAGAGTTCATATATACATATTTCATACAATGATGATGATGATGATGATAATAACTGATCCATTTATAATCATTAAAAGCAACAATTTTTTTAATCCTTCATACAATGATAATGGTGATGATGATAGCACATACCTCACTTGTATGAGCTAACTGATCCATTGAAAAGTGTTAAAACTCCGGAAAAATCTATAGCTACAAAATATCATTTATAACCATTTATATAGTAAAAATATTAGAGTTTAAGGAATAACACACATATGTAAGCTCAAAAACTCAAAATACTTATACATAGTTGCAAAAGATCACACAATAAGTTCAACTTTCATCAATGTCTACATCAAGTGCTGAAACTAAAGGTGTCAAACGGGGCCAAGGGGTCGGGTCTTAACAAGCTCGGGTTGAAACGGGTCGGGTCAAAAAACGCTTGGTTATTAATCGGGTTGTTTCGGGTCGGGTCGTTTGGGCCGGGTATCATTTGTTCGGGTTGAAACGGGTTATCGGGTAGTCTCGGTTCCCGGGTCGTAACGGGACGGGTCGAAATCGGGTCGGTTAAAACAAGAACGGGTTGAAACGGGTCGGGTTAAAACAAGATCACATTTTTATCGGTTTGTTTCGAGTCGGGCAGGTTTGGGTCGGGTATTAATTATCGGGTTAATACGGGTCAATCGGGTTGAAATCGGGTCATTTTTATGTTTGGGTTGGGTCGAAACCAGATCGGTTTGCGTAACATCTTGATTCGGGTCAATTTATGTTCGGGTTCGGTCGAAACCGGATCGGTTTGCCTAACATCTTGATTCAGGTCAATTTATGTTCGGGTTTGTGTAATTTGTTCTAACATTTATACGAAGATATTAATTTGATAAAAGATGAAATAAAAGTTGTGTTGTTTACTAGTTTTAGACTTTTGATGGTGTATTAGTGTTCATTTTATTTATAAAAATGTAATAGTAAATCAAAGAGGTGCGTAATAAATAATAAAAACAATAATGATTTGTTGAATCGGATAATAATTCGTAATCGATCTATTTGATCCATATTCGAAAATATGGTATCTAAAAACGACTTTAGTCGGATCGGATAATTATCCACATAAACGTTTGATCGGAATGATTTTAACCCGATCTGGTTTGATTGAATATGAATTTAACCGGATATGGATATCCGACTGATCCGTTTGATCAAAATATCTAATTTGACCGACTAATCAATCCATTTGATCCATATATGCTTTTCCTATTTTGTTTGTTATAAAATGTAAAATAAAATCTATCATCTTTTGCTGAATCGGATTATAATCCGTTGAATTCGGTCGATCTACTTGATCCATATTCGAAAATATGGTATCTAAAAACGACTTTAGTCGGATCGGGTAACTATCCACATAGATGTTTAATCAATTGATCGGAATGGTTTTATCCCGATCTGTTTGATTGCATATGAATTTAACCGGATATGGATATCCGACTGATCCATTTGATCAAAATATCTAATATAACCGACTAATCAATCCATTTGATCCATATATGCTTTTCCTATTTTGTTTGTTATAAAATGTAAAATAAAATTTATCACCTTTTGCTGAATCGGATAATAATCCGTGGAATTCGCTCGATCTATTTGATCCATATTCGAAAATATGGTATCTAAAAACGACTTTAGTCGGATCGGGTAATTATCCACATCGATGTTTAATCAATTGATCGGAATGATTTTAGCCCGATATGTTTGATTACATATGAATTTAACCGGATATGGATATCCGACTGATCCGTTTGATCAAAATATCTAATCTGACCGACTAATCAATCCATTTGATCCATATGGACCATATATGCTTTTCCTATTTTGTTTGTTATAAAATGTAAAATAAAATTTATCATCTTTTGCCGAATTGGATAACAATCCGTGGAATTCGGTCGATCTATTTGATATATATTCTAAAATATGGTATCTAAAAACTACTTTAGTCGGATCGGATAATTATCACATATACGCTTAAACTATCGGGTTATTCGGGTCGGGTTACTTTGGGTCGGGTTACTTCGGGCTATCGGGTTACTTCGGGTCGGGTTATTTCGGGTTGGGTTACTTCGGGTCAGGTTACATCGGGATATCGGATTGTTCGGGTCGGGTCATTCGGGTCGGGTTACTTCGGGTCATAAATTCTTTCGGATTAAATCGGTTTCCAGATGGTCGATTCCGGAGATTCTCTTTTTCAAAATTTTCGGGGCCAGGTCGGGTTCACGGGTTGGGCCAACTTTTGACAGCTCTAGCTGAAACATCCAAAGGGGCATAAGAACTAAAAACATACTCATCAAGCATTTCTAAATCATCAAAACCTCTAGGAGGAGCCTTTAAAACTACAAACCAACTAGACTTTTCAAATTCTCTAGAATAAAATACTTGGTTTGCATGTGATGCTAAAATAAATGGGTCTTTCTTATCTAAATTATCACGAAGATTAACTAAGGTAAACCCATCCTCTTTTTTGACACCATTAACAATGTTTGCCCAATCGCACCGAAATACAGCTACTCCAAAAGTGTTGAAATCTAACACTGAGATATCCTTATCACTCTATAATAATTGAGACTCGTATTTTCTTCAATATGGACACCATAATCAGATGTGAAAACATTTGCATCAATAGTATGAAAGCATTATAAAACCTTTATGCGACATTGCATAAAATTTAGGTCATTTCACAAGTAACTTCAAGGAGTCTGTGAAATGGTCGTCTATACTAACTTCAGACCTAATCTGTACATAAAAATATACAAATATTAGGAACTTGAGTTATCAACTATACTTGCATGTATAATTTACCATAAGAAGAGAGAACAAAAACTTAAAGTTCTCGAACCTTGACTTGTAACCAAACGACGAATGTCTCTAAGTGTATTTTCTCTAACATGTTAGTATCACTTACTAAATTTGGATTCAAAAGAGTTTAACTCTTCTTTGTGCCTCCTACTATAAAAAGAGGTTAGTCTCTAGATTGGTAAATAAGAATATAGGTAAATATCTACTAATTTTACGATATACTTAACTCAATGTATGGTTCAACTTCGACACTATTGAGCAACACACAAAGATGAGCAGCTTTCCGATCTAAATCTGATAAGAGTATTGAACGTCCTTTTAAGAGTGTAGACCCTTGCACAATTGTCTCATCTTCGACTTTTTCATTTCATTTACTATTACAATTAATTACATCTATTTCTTTCATGTATTCACTACAAAACCTCAAACACTCATCACCTAAGTAGTTTTCAGCTATAGAGCCTTCGGGTTTTGCATGATTTCTCACGTAGTTCTTAAATATCTTCACACATCTATCAAGATATAGAAAACAAAAGTTTACAAGCATATCAAAATGCTTTGGCATATATAATTAGCAATATGAGAAGAAAATTCTAATTGGTTACCTCTCAAAAGGGAACATCAATCTAAAATGGACATTGCCACATAACTTAGCTTCTCTTGCAATATGAATAGTGAGGTGAATCATAATGTAAAAAAAGGATGGAGGGAGATATCTCTCTAACAAGCATAAAGTCACTACAATTTCCTATTCTAATTCCTCCAACCTCCTTCTATTCAAAACCCTTTGACACGACTCATTAAAAATGAAGATAGACACCATAATGCTTTTCTTAAACCTTCAGGTAAAAGGCCTCTTAATGCAACCGCCAAAAGTTGTTGCATTAAAAGATGGTAGTCGTGGGACTTAAGACTGTAACACCCCAAATCCGCGGGACTCGGGGTGCTACTGGGCGAGACCTCATAATGGGTCCCGACCCTTAGCTTGACAACAAGTTCACCGGACCTTTCAACAAGGCACAAATAAAGGCGAAAACTCAAACGTTTTTAATGTAAGCGAAAACCGAAAAGTAAGAAACTACAACTTGGAAACTCAGCCGAGTCCTCAAAACACACACTCCAATACGAAAACTTAAACCGTACACATAAACAAAAAGGTAACCCAAAAACATCCCCGTCCTATAATGTACGGAGACCCCGGCTGTCCACTCCTCCGCCTCACTCGGCAGCATCCCTAACCTGCAAGTCATCTACACAAACGGTTTAAAACCGTTAGCTAATATTCTAGGCATTAGAAAAGCGGTGAAGGCACAAACACACACATAGCACATAACATAAAACACGCAAGTCCCGTTTATTATCTTTTTATTACTTAGTCATATCCCGTTCTAATTCAACTTCGGTTGTGACACGAGACCCCAATGGTCTCGCCTCGGTCCCTACTTACCGGCAAAGAATGGTACGGATGCATCCGCCCATCTAACCCGTCGGGCTAGTCGCCGAGAATCCCCTAGACCTCGCAATGGGCTAGGCAGTATTGTCACCGCCCGTTATCATACACTTGGGCCAAAATATAAATATATAAGGTCGGTGGTCCTATTTACCGTTTTAATAGTTATAACAAAACATAAACACGCACCACCAAACACACATCAATGCTAATACGTAAAATACGAGCTAAGTAAGTCCGGAGACTTACCTCGTCACCAAACCCAAGTCACCACACTCTTGCTTCCTTTAAGGAGGAAGCCCACAACCTGCTCATAAGAGATATGCATATCAATACATACTCACACTCAAGAAGTCTTAGACTTCACTCTAGTGATCTATGCAAGATCACCTAACCTTCAAACTAGGAATGCATCCTAGGTACCAAGTATTCATCACACTCTCAACACATGCAATAGCCCACAACAGTCCATAATTCCACAAGAGTAATCCCTAACCAAAGAGGCACAAGCTAGCCTAGGAGATCCATCATGCTCACATGCTCATATCCATCCCTTACATCGAGCCTTAAGGGCTCCTAGGTTCACAACCACTAAGTGGCATTCCAAGCTACTCTAGATCCATCCTAGGCATGCTACTAACATGATCCAACATCAATACTAAGGAAGGAACAAAGAGGAAAGGAGATGAGGAACCTACTGTTGCCGAAACCGCAGCCGCGGAGTCAAGCTGGCGCCCCCTGCGGACACAGGAGCCGCCCCCGCGGAACAAGGAGCCGCACCCGCGGAGGACTGCGTCGCCTGCCAGGAGCCGCACCCGCGCCCGAGTCACGCCGCACCCGCGGCCGTCTGCTGCCGCCCCCGTGCCCGAGTCACGCCGCACCCGCGGCCGTCCGCTGCCGCCCGAGCCAAGTGCCTGCCGCCGCCCCTGCGGTCGTGCCGAGCCGCGCCCGCGGCCTGCTGGTCCGCCCCTGCGGCTGGCCGCTCCCGCGGTCCTGTTGAGCCGCCCCCGCGGGTTTTGCGAAAAACGTCGTCTTCGACTTTGGATCCTTGGCTCCAAAGTCCTTCTTCTCTTGCTGGATCTTCTCTAAACACTCTCCACGGGTCTTAGGCACCTCTCCTTGACCTAAACGAGCTAAGAACCTAGACATGCATAAGGGTTGAGCAAAAACCTCTCCAAGCTTCATCCATGGCCATGGATGAAGGAGGAAGGAAGAAGAAAGGAAAGAGCAGCAAGGAGGAGAGGGAAGGAAGAGGGAGAGCTTACCAACAGCTGAGAACACCTTTTGCAGTCCACCACAGATCCTCAGCACCAAGGGAGAAGAGAAGAGAGCAAAAAGAGGAAAAGAATTGAGTGAGGAAGAGTGGAATGGATCTAACGTGAGAAAGGAGGAGACAAGGAAGAGAGAGGGAAACAAAGTCTGAAAAGTGGGTGTGGGGATCAAGGGGTCAGCTAACCTCTTGTCCCTCACCCGGACCGAGCACCCCTTGACATTTTTTAACCCGGAACGAAGGGTCGGAACGCAGAAAAAGAGAAAAAACGACGAGTCGGCTCGGGATTTTTCTTAGGAATAAATCCCGGCTCCCGGCATCTCGGGATTACGGAAAACTACAAAGTGATCTAAGTCCGGAATAAAATTAATAAAATTTCGGACGTTACAAAGACCGAGTAACTTAGAGTCTTCCAACTTCACACAATTACCAATATTACTACAATATCCATAAGGGAATCTCTGATTATACAACCTCCTTACAAACTTGATTTTTTCATCTTTAGTTAATGTATACGGGGCAAATGGTAGATCTAACTTAGAACGTCTATCTTCCAAAGCCACACCTTTCATCAATTCTAGCAACTCAAGATCTCTGCGGGATTCATCATTAATTTTTGATTTACCATTGACATCCAATATGGTGTTTAAAACACTTTCACACACATTCTTTTCAATATGCATTACATCAAGGTTATGGCGCAAAGGAAGAACCTCGATATCAACAAACATGTAGTATGGTTAAGAATCATGTTCACATATGAAAATGTCAAACTAACAAGGAGAGACAAGATAAGACGTTTTCTAACCTCCCAATACGGCAAGTCAAAAAAATTGACTTCTTTTTCAACACTTTTGCCGGGTCTCCTTTCTTATCTGTTGGTTTCTTTTTCTTCTTCCCAAAATTATTTTTGAACCCTCGCAAGGCATGCACAATAGCCAATCCATTAAATAACTTTTGCAGCCTCTTTTTTTCCTTTGTTCCATCAAACCACTTATGCTTTGAGCGAAGATGGTCATTTCGGGAAATAAACACTCTATAACGAGTATACACGGTCTTATGGGCAAGAGATAACCAAACCGAATTTGTTTCTGGACCACAAACGGTACAAGCAAACTCCCCTTTTGTAGTTAAACCGGCTAGATTTCCATAAGCCGGAAAGTCATTTATTGTCCACAAAAGGACAGCTTTCAAGTTAAACATCTCCCTCTTGAATGCATCGTACATTTGCACCCCAATTGTCCGTACACTACTAGAAAAACAGGTAATTATAGACGCTTTTTTTAAGCATATCTAGACACTTAAAAGCGTTAGTATTTTCTTTCTCGACGCTTTTGCTAAGCGTCGGTTTTTCCGCCGTCGAGAATTTTTCGACGCTTTAATGCGTTGACAGTCTCGACCCTTAACTGCATCGACAGTCTCGACATCATCGACGCTTATAGGCCTGTTAAATGGTGTTTACTTAGACGTTTACCAGCGTCGAAAATTGTAATTCTTTTGGAAAGTTTTTTTTTGATGATTTTCAAATTTTATTGATTCATATGATAATTGTTGCAATAAGAAATAGAACATTGGCAATATAATAAAAAACATATGCAACAAAACAAGGTTATAACATAAAAAATACATTAACTTTATAAACTATATTTTACAAGTGTTCGTCTACATATCTAGTTTGATATACTAAATAGCTATTAGGAATAAAACGTTCTCACAAAACCACCTTGTCAAAAGGATCCTTACATTGCAAAACTACAACTACTCCAAACCCTTGGTCCTTTCCAACTGGTGTTGATAACACTACTTCCAAGCCTTGAACCTTACATGTATTCCTTTATGCCTTCACCCTATCAAACATCCCATAAGTTTATGGGATGTTAGTTATTGTATCCTGTCAAAAAATATTACACTTTAACTATCCAAGGAGAAAAGAGAGTATACGAAACAAATAACTAATAAGAGATCAAGTTCATATATTCATAAAACTAAACGCCGGAACTAAGTAAAAAAGTAGACAAACGCAGGTTACAAGTTTGAAAGCAATACTTTAACTTGTGTACCACATATGCTTGAACCCTCCTTAGTCTTACGTGAACATATAATTTATTATATTGTAAATTCTGACAAATAAACAACATAAGCAAGGGGGTTCTAAGGCTAACCATTTAACCAATATTGTAAGAATAAATATAGTCTTCATAGAGAATAAATTGAAAATATCCTAAATATTCATCAATCTAACTCAATGGCACACACCACTGTGCTTTAAGACTATATTTTCCTCAGAGAGGCAATAAACTCTCAATGTTGTAAGATTATATATATACAAGGTGATCAAGTACAAGACTGCGTATATGCATGATATCTTTGAAATCTTACTTGGAAGCATTTTTTCACAGTGAAGGCATGCATATATATTACGATATGATAAGGAAATGCAATTATCACACAATAATAAGCATGCAATTAGAAATCAAATCGGAAGAACTAAAAATGATAAGAAAAATGGATACCCTGAATTCATCAAATGGAAGCTTGGGAATAGCTTTTGGATCACCTCCACTGTCTACACCATATGTATGATAAGCTTGAGCATTGTTAGAAACGACAACATACATAAACAAAATAGAGATGCAATAAGAAATCAAATAGGAAGAACTAAAAATGATTAAAAAAAAAATGGATACCCTGAATTCCTCAAACGTAAGCTTGGGAATAGCTTTTGGATCACCTCCACGGTCCACACCATATGAATTGTCAGGAAAAAGAGCCTGCAACAAATGAAATGTCATGTGTAGCCTACTAATAAATGTCTAGGCACACACTACGTTTTATGATTAATGGTGAAAATTTTATGAATACTAGGTACACACTATGAATAATCAAACAGCTATTGTACTAAGAAGAATAATGCATGAACTTGAGAATCAAATTCATCAATGAAAACAATTCATGAAGCAAGATTTGGCTAATAAGGGATCCGAAACGGCAATTGGACACGAACTTGTCAAGGACGGAACAACAGGAAAATAAACGGATATAGTCCTAATTGAAACAAGGTCCTCAACAACAAACTTGTAGTGTGGATAGGTTGAAGACAACACCTAAAAAGGTAAGGCAACTAGAATCAAGAAATTTAAGTGTTGTATCTCTAGTATTTTAACAGTTCAGATATATTTAGTAATCAACATAAATTTAGAGAAAAAGGAAACATCAATAAAGTTATTGAAATGAAACAACTCTTGCCTATTAGTTCTCACATTTTAAAAGATATATCTTCTGAAAGGTCATGCAGTTCGTAATGTCATCCCTCTCTGTAAATCCTCCACACATTTATAAAAAAACACAGCATCCAAGTATGCATCAACCAAATTATAGAAGTCCTGGTTAAGATTAGTTTTTAGTGGTGGAATAAATTGATTATCAACATTAAATTAATTATAGATAAATTAACCAAAGATACATAGTCTTTTGTTAACCTTTGTGTTAATCGAAGCAACAAGATAGCAAGTTCTGTCAGACTAAGTGAATGCATCCTATACACATTATTTCTTTCACATTCTTGGAATGTTAATTAGTCTTACAAGATTCAATTCCTAATGTTTATTTTTCAGATATTATTAGTGTATTAATCAACAGAGATGTCAATAGTAAGATAACAACAATTTGCTCAAACAAGTCTTCAAAATATCTGACACACTTCTTGTCCAGTGAAGGATGTATCCTTCTTGGAGAAAATTATGAATACGAGTTCCTTAGCCTAACTAAAATCTTCGACACTAGTAAATAGTTGATATTTACCAAACTACACTTAGGCCTCACATAGTCAACACATACAACTAGACCGCCAACCATTAACTGATTGAAATTCACCAATGACCCTATGAATCAACACATAATAAAAAAAGATGAAATAAAATATATATGTGCATATATGCTCACAACGCAGAGACTATACATCAAAATAAGAAGATATTGCCTCAAAACAGAAAAATTAAAAAATTAAAAAAACATATATATGGGATACCTTGTATTGAAAACTGATTTCCTCTTGATGATTTCTCCGTTCCTGACGGTAGAGAAGTATTTGGAATTGTGGCTATTAATCTCTTGTTTATTTAAAATCCACGACTCACTGCCATACGAAAAGTTGCTCGGAGAGAGAATCGGTGAATGAAAATTAAAGACGATGATATTCACAAAGGTTTTCTAGTAGAAGATCGAAGAGATCGAAATTGTTGAGAATGGTTGGGGCTAAAGCGGCTAGAGAGATAAGTTAGGGTTAGGAGGAAAATCTGTAGTCGAGAATGAGCAAGTTGGAAATGGGCCTTCTTTCACTTTCTAAAGCTCCAAATTCATTTGTTAAAAAAAAACAAATAACGACGCTTTGAGGTGCCGAAATACGTTTTTTTAGCTGCGTGACAGAACAAAGCGTCGACATGTACACAAGTGCAGGCTCGCGTCTAAATATTACCTCGTCGTTTTGTCAAAGCGTCGAGCTAAAAGCGTCTAAAAATGACTCTTTTTCTAGTAGTGGTAACTCATTATAATCATCTATAATTGGTTGTAAGAACACATCTATGTCGTTTCTTGGTTGTTTTTTTCATGGAATGAGAAGGCTTAACATCAAAAAATTTTTCAAACATGCGAACATTAGGTGGCAGATTGTAGACGACTAAAATCACAGGCCAAATACTATGAGTGAAATTTAGAGAGTTATAAGGACTAAACTCATCAGTGGTTAAGCCAAACCTTAAGTTTCTTGGATCAGATGCAAAACTTGGTCATTTGTGATCGATTGTGTGCCATTGAATAGAGTCAATAGCATGACGCATCATGTCATCTTGACTATGATGAGTAGAGTGCCAAGTTAGAAGTTCACTAGTACTTGTTGAAAGAAACATCCTCTTAATTCTTGGATTTATTGGAAAATAACGCAAGACCTTGGCCGACACTCCCTCTTGTATAGTATTCGTTCTTAGATTTACTTTCCTCCTCGAAACATTACATTCAGGACATGTATGTACATCAACCGTATCTTTTCTAAAGAGGCAACAATCGTTAACACACACATCAAGCTTTTCGTACCCTAAATCAAACCCTTTGAGAAACTTCTTTATTGTGGACACAAATTTTGAAAAAGTATTAGCTTATGGAAGGATGTCTTTGATTAATGCCAATAGTTCATTAAATGCTTCGTTCTACACTCCATTAGCAGCTTTGAATTTATAAAATATGAGGGTGGTTGATAACTTTGTATACTTCTTCTCACACCCAATATATAGAGGAACTTCATCCGCTTCCAATTTGCTTTTGTAATCTTTCTCGGTCACATTCATATTTGAACTTCCACCTTCATTAAAAAATGACACGTCTTTGTACATCTGAAGCACATCTAGAATGTCATAGTCGACATTAATAGGATTTGCACTTTCACCATCTACAACTTCTACAGATGGAACAACCTTTTCACCATGTGCACACTAGATACCATAATCAGGATCAACGCCATAATGCAACAACCGTATTTCCAAGTTGTCATCAATTTGTCTGCTAAGGTTACGACAAATTGCACAAGGAACAACCTTTTCATCATGTACACACTAGATGGAACAACCTTTTCACCATGTGCACACTAGATATCATAGTCGGGATTAATACCCTTTATCTCCATTCTTCACTATTCTTCATTCCCAAATACTCCAACACCTCCATAGCCGAAAATTTTGCCCTAATTTCGCAAATCCCTCAATTATCAACCAAATTCATCCATTCTTCCCACAATCAACCACAAACCTTCATCCAAACTCAATCCAACCATCAATTCCGCACAAAATGCACCAAAATCTCCTCTTCAAACCTCAAACCCTAACCCCCAAAATCCTCAAAACCTCAAAATCTCTCAATCCATTTGAAGAATATTGTTCAAAAGGTTCAAAGGAGCATTGTTAACACAAGAACGGAGCAAGAAATCGGCCGAAATCTCGATCCCGGACGAAATCCCAACCGAAGCGATTTTTCTAGAAAATCTCGGTTAAGACCCGACCGAGATCGCCCTTTAAGCCGACCGAGATTCCTGTTTTGTCAAGTTTTTGAAGAAGATGAACCGTCTAAAGCGTACACTTACCGGTTCCGGCTCCTCTAGACGATCAAGGAAACAGCCCGCGCCTACTGAAACTCCGAGGATGGTCCCTCACATCCCTAGAAACTGTAAGTCTAACTACGATCACCTTCGTAAATTAAAATTTGAAGCTCCTAAATAAATGTTTATTGAAGATTTGAATGAGTTGGGAATTGCTGAAGATTTGAATGTTATTATCTCTAGGTGTCATTAGGATGAGCTGATTTCGATTAGGGAACCCATTTATGAGGAGATTACTTTGGAAATTTTTAGTTCGTGCTCATTCATGGGCGGGAATGAGGACAATTGTGTTAAATTTAGATTGATGAACCAAGAATATTACATGAGCAATGATAGGTTTGGTGAGTTCTTTAGTTTTCCACCTAGTGATGCATTTGGATTTGATGGAGAGTTTAATCAGAGTGCGTTTTGGCACGAGATAGCCAACCCTATGGGTGGTCCGGGTAGATGGAAATCCGGGCAATTGAAATGCAAATACATAGTTGACTTGTCTTTCCGGCTTGCCCACCGGATTATGAGCGAGGTCATGTTTCCTCGCCATGAGACACCGCACCAGATTCTGCTAGGAGAGCTGTTTGTTTTGTGGTGTATTGCTTATGGTCCCACTCCCGACTCTTCTACTCTTTTGCTTGAGCACCTGAATAAGGTTGCTAAGAAGAGTACATGATATATCTGTGTTGGTTGATTGATTACCCACATTGCTAGGAAGTTGGGGATTGACCTGTCAGATTGCACCATTACTCACATGCCTACATCCATAGGCAGAGCCAAGTTGGTTGCATGTAAGATACTTATTCAGAGAGGGAAAGAGCCATACAGGGTTTTTATGCCATGGATGACCAAGTAGGAGTCACATGGAAGTGTGAGAATACCTACCTCGAGCAGAGGAACTAGAGGACTACACTCGAGCAGATTGATTCTGAAGATGAGGATATGAGCCAATCATATGATAAGGATGTTGTTAGAGATGAGGAGTGTGTTACTGATGTAGAGCACAATGATACAAGTGCTGATGATGCTACTGAGATTGATGCTTTTGTTATAGAGTTGAGAGAGACCGGTGCAGGGCATTCTGAGATGCCATCTGGAGGAGCATCATCTTCACGAGCTCCTAGACTCAAGCACAGACGTAGGCCTACTATGGATCATCTTGCTGCTGATATTCACTCCCTCTGGCTCACTCAAGAGAGGATAGAGGACCGTCAGATTAGGATGAAGGAGGAGGCTCAGAGACGCTAGTCAATCTCTGAGGGGATGATGGGCGAGAAGTATCGCTAGATTTTCGGGAACTTCTATGGCCTGGCACACCTTAATTTCCCACCACCACCTCCGTTCGAGTAGATGCGCCGGATCATTGCATTCTTTTTACATTGTGAGTATTGTTTTCATTCCTACATTCTTTTTACATTGTGAGTATTGTTTTCATTCCTACATTCTTTTTACATTGTGAGTATTGTTTTCATTCCTACTTATTTTTCACATTGGGGACAATGTGAGATTTAAGTATGGGGTGGGATGCTTGCAATTATTTTAGCATGTTTCTTTTCAATGTACTGCATGGATATTTTGAAACTTTTCATGTTACATGTCTCCCTTATTTGTATGCATTTACAAAAAAAAAATCAGAAAATTCAAAAATTTTGTGCTTCTAGGATTGATATGACCTCTATGATGAAACTTGTGTATGTTTATTGGCTTTTGATTATCATTTTGAGCTTTAATTTGATTAATGGCATATGTGGGATTTGAATACTTTGTTTGAAGTTTATATGATTGTATGAGAATTACCTTGTTTAATTGGAATGATTTTGGATGGTTGAAGCTATATGATAAGTTCTTACACATTGCATAGGAATGATTTAGGCAATTCGAGTTCTTCTTCTTCTTCTCAATCTTTACCATGTTTAGCACCTGGAGCATTGAATATAATTGCCTCCTTTTGACCTATCCGGGAATTCGGAATGTGAAGTTTGAAGGTGTATGCTTAATTTGATGAGTTGATGTGAATTATGTGAAGAAGGTGAATGTTGTGAAAAGTGACGGGAATTGAAAAGCAAATCTTTTATGGGATTGTTGGTTATGAAGATGAGTAACTCAGTACCATTCACATAATCGGGTTTTTGTGTCTTGCCAAAATCCGATTAGCTAAACGTCCTAACGAGTGATCGGGTATATGCATTTTGGTGTGAGGTGCGTGAAGGAAACTGAACACCAAGGTTTCGGCTATTGTGCACTAATGTCATTCACTCAAGAAAAAGAGAAAAAGAAGAGAAAAGAAAGAAAAGTTTGAAATTGGTGTATGTTGAAGTTGAAAAAAATTGAATGTGTTGTTCTTCTTCTCGGATTACCACCACATTTCTTTGTTCTCTTTCATTGCTAAGTCCTTCTGATCTATGTACACATGTATTTGACTTGTTAGCTTAGACTTGAATTCCTCATGAATGTTAGACAATGGTAGTTTTGATGATGAATATGAATTCCTTACAAAGTGTGATTATCCTTTACATGCCTATCTTTTTTTGACCTTAATCGAAATATGTCTTTAACCAGGAAACTGCACTTTGAGAGTGATCATGAATAGAAGCACTACCAAAAAGAGTTTTTTCATCTTTGTTTCGCATAGATAAGTTGTAACACCCCAAATCCGTAGGACTCGAGGTGCTACTGGGCTAGGATCTCACAATGGATCCTGACCCTAGCCTGACAATAATTTCACTGATCTTACAACAAGACACAAATAGATTAAAACAAAACATGAAACTGATATATATAAATCTCAAAAGGTATACAGAGTACTGCTGAGTACAATCAAAACATAACAAATATATACAAGATCAAAAGGTCACAAACCCACGAGGACGACCTAGTGTACGAAGCCCTCAACAGATCACCCTCTCTGGATCACTCTGCAGTTCTCCTAACCTGCGAGGGATCTACAACACGGTATAAAACCGTTAGCTAACCATACATATATATAAGATGAACATAAGCACAATCACATATCAAGAATATTAAACACCTCATCATGATATCACGCATTTACCCATTTTATAATCTTTATAAATATAGTCCAACACTCAAATCGTATATATAAGGATATCAATATGAATATATGTTACACGAGAAATATAACCCTCGCCTCCCGGTGCAAATGTCAGCTGGAGTGGTGATGCGGTCACCAACCCCATATACCCGATGGGAATGGGGAAAGCCCGCCCCACAATCCAGAACTGACCTGCCCGTAGAGAACCTCCAGTCTCCCAGCAGGATGAAAGGATAGCTGTCACGCCCTACAATGGGCAGTCACTAAACCATAGGTCGGTAATAACAGTATCACATGCTAGCAAGCATAAACATGCACCACTCATGCAACATTCAATATAGAGATGACAGCTAAGTAAGTCCTATGGACTTACCTCAGTCTCAGAAGTAATCCCAACTAAGATCAACTCTCAGATATGTCTACTCCAATCTGGAGGACAACACGGCCTATACAATGCATACATATTTACATATCAATCTACTATCACACAAAGGGTCACACCTAGACCCAAGGGATCCATAAGGATCATATCCAACTCGTAAACCTCGATAACACTAAACCTCAAAGCCGTATCCGGCATATCTATATCATACTCATTGATAGGTGATGGAATCACTATCAATTTAGGTAGTTTTTAGAGTCGTTTTTATATTTTTGAGTCATATTATGTTACTAATGCCTTGATCTAGATAAATGAGTCAAAATGAAGCAAAAGAAGGTATTAGCAACACTTAGGAGTTGAAGCAAAGAGACGAAGACAAGTTTTTGGTGCCTCACCGCCCCGCGGAGAAGTGTCACCGCGTCTGCGGTGACACCCTTGACGAGCGTCGCAGCCAACGGCCTCACCTGCGCCGAACGAAGCATGTCACTGCCCCGCGGCCGCCTCTGGCCGCCCCTACGGTGACAACCCTGGAGTCCCATGACGAGAGCCGCGGCCAGCGCCTTCGCCCGCGGTCAAGAAGAGCCTGTCACCGCCCCCGCGGCCGCCTCTGGCCGCCCCTGCGGTGACCCATCCTGAAGAAGCGAAGACGGCGCCCCAACGCCCTTGCCAGCGGCCTTGTGAAGCCGAAGATCCAGTGTCACCGCCCTCGCGGTGACTCTGGGCCGCTCCTGCGGATCTTCACCAGAAACGCCCGAAGTTAAAGAGTCAGACGTTTCAAAGAGCATTGAAGAATCCGCTCCCGCGGGTGTGACGAGCCGCCCCTGCGGCCAAGAAGAAGATGGAACGTTTTTGCCTAAACCGCCCCTGCGGCGCCCTTGGCCACGGGTGCGGGTTAGCGTCAGAGGACTTTACTCGGCTGTTTTCGACAACTTTAAGGCCTTAGTTGTGGCTGTTTGCACAGCCTCTTTAATCCATTCTTAATGGTGGCTGTTTGCACAGCCTCTTTACTCCTTTTTAATGCATTTTGTAGTATAAATAGAGCACTTGGCTATAGCTATTTTCATCTCATTTTTCACACAAAAACCTCTATATTTCCTAGTGTCTTTTGTAATGAGTTTCTAAGCTCCCTTGGCTACATTAGGTTGATTGAAGCTACATTACTATTTGGTTGTAAGTTCTTCTAATATAAGTGTAAGTTCATTATCCTTTGTGTTATTTTCCTTGATCTTTAACTTATGTTTGCATGTTTTTATCCACTTAGATTGATCACCTTAAGTGTACTAATGCATGCAAAATGATAGGATTAATTGATTCCGGGTTCGGGTCCTTAATCTAGTAGCAAACCCATAGGTAAAAAATGGTTGCGATTATCTAAGGGAAAGGAAAATAACTATAAAGAAAGATTTAACGGGTTGTTTTATTCTTCTTTATATCTCTTTATCTTTATTAGAATGCTAACTTGTGTTTTAATCTTGTAGGTTTACGGATTAAATAACTAGTTAAGTTGTGTTAATGCCGGTTGGCTTAACACATATCTATGATCAAGATGAGAACATCGGTGAATTACTTATAAAAAAGAATCAACCAAGTAGTATGCATGCTAAGACCCAACCTAGTGTAGTTCTTTAAATCAACTTTTCACCAACTTTATAATTGTCTTTGTCTTGTTTTATTTCAATCCAAATCCCCCCATTTGTTACCAAATCAATATTTAAAATAATAAAAACTCGATAAAACTCTCTTGGATTCGACCCTTACTTAATCACTATACATTGGTTAGTATTAAGTTCGGATTTAACTTGATAAGTTTATAATAACGACCTTAGGAAATACGCTTGTCAAATTTGGCGCCGTTGCCGGGGAGTTTAATTTTTGTTTTTATTATTTTTGATTATTGATTATTGGTTTGGACCATTTTCATGGTTCAAACCCGTGCTACTAACTTAGAATTTGCCCCTTTTGATCCAGAAATCGAGAGGACATACCATCGGCAAAGAGGACAAAGTCGGAACGAAGAAGAAATGGCGAACCGCACACCCCGACAACTCACGTAGCCGGATTTGACTCAACACCCCCTTGCGGTGACCATACCGGCAATTGGAGAAGGGGTCAACTTCGAGCTCAAGCCGGGCTTGATCCATTTGCTACCTTCCTTTCATGGGCTGAGCGGAGAAGATCCCATCAAGCACTTGGGGAAGTTTCATACCGTTTGCATGAGCATGAAGCCGGCAAACGTGACCGAAGAGCAAATTAAGATGAGAGCCTTCGGCTTTCCTCTCAAGGATGCGGCGGATGATTGGTACTACCACCTTCCATCCGGTAGTATCGATACTTGGGAGAACCTCCACAAAGCCTTCTTGGAGAAATACTTTCTAGCCAAGAAGGCCAACAGCTTGAAGAAGGCAATAAGCAACATCGAGCAAGAAGCGGATGAAACTCTTTATGAGTACTTTGAGAGATTTGCTAAATTGAGATCGAGTTGTCCCTTCCACGGGTACTCCACCCAAGACCTTGTGTTGTACTTGTACAACGGGCTCTTGGACAATGAAAGAAGGATCGTGGACGCCGCTTGTGGATGCAACATTCTAAACTCCACTCCTGAGATTGCTATCGAAAAGATGCAAGAAATGGCGGAAGGAACGAGGAACTTTGGTAGATCCTCTACCAAAAAAGGAGTCCATGCCATCAACCCCAGCCGTCTGGAACTTGTGCAAGAGATTGCGGAACTAAAGGAGATGGTGAAGAGGCTCACCTTGATGGGAACTCCACAACAACTCAAGGCTTGTGGAGTATGTGCCGATCCTTTCCACCCCACGGACTTGTGCCCACAAGTTCAAGACGAAGCTGCTGAGGTGAATGCTATCGGGTATGGTCAACAACAACAACGCCAACGGGACAACCCATATGCTCAAAATTTCATCCCGGGTTGGCGTGATCAACAAAACTACCGGTGGAGGGATCAACAAAACCAACAACAACAACAGCCCCGCCAAGGTAAGTCTCAATCCACTGATGATATGTTACATGTTTTGACTAAACACTTTGCTATTCATGTCCAAACCACAGAATCTAGCATCAAAAATCTCGAGAAACAGGTTGGACAAATGGCGGAAGCCATCACAAGGATCGAAGCTCGATCCTCGGGGAACCTGCCCTCCCAGACCGCTGTGAACCCCAAAGAGAATGTTAGTGCTCTAACATTAAGAAGTGGAAGGCAAGTGCATCCAAAGCCAGCTTTGGTTCCAAAGGAAACGTCCTCTGACGCTGACCCGCCCCCGCAGCTGGATAACCCGCCCCTGCGGCTGGATGACTCCGCCCCTGCGGTTTCTTCCCCTGAGCCGCCGCCCCAGCGGCTGGATGAACCCGCCCATGCGGTTAAGACGTCAAAGAGTTCCTTGGAGGAGGATTCTTACATCCGTCCAAATTTTCCACCACTATATGCTGAGAAACCACCGGGCCCCTTTCCAGAAGCACTCAGGGAGCGAAGGGTGATCGAGGATAAGGATCTCTTTGAGACCTTTTCCAAATGTGAGGTAAACATCCCACTCTTGAAACTTGTGAAGAGTATTCCTAAATATGCTCGATTTTTGAAGGAACTTTGCACGGTCAAGAGGAACCAGAAGCTGAAAGGGAAACAAAAAGTCCAAGTGAGTGAGCATGTCTCTGCGGTTTTCCAACAAAGGATGCCCAAGAAATGTAGTGATCCCGGCATGGTAAGTATCCCTTGTGTCATAGGAGAAACTCGTTTCGATAAAGCCATGCTAGGCTTAGGTGCATCAATAAACGTACTCCCATATTCTGTCTATCAATCACTTGGTCTTGGACCACTGCATGAAACTCTTAGGTGCATCAATAAACGTACTTCCATATTCTGTCTATCAATCACTTGGTCTTGGACCACTGCATGAAACTCGAATTGTCGTCCAACTAGCCGATAGGTCTAATGTGTATCCTAAAGGAATAATTGAAGATGTCCTTGTAATGGTTGACAACTTGATTTTTCCGGCAGATTTCTTTGTTTTAGACATGGAACATGATATGCATGCCGCACCCATCTTGTTAGGAAGACCTTTCTTGAAAACGGCTAAAACAAAAATAGATTATGTAAGTGGAAAATTGAGCATGGAATTTGATGGTGAAGTTATTGAATTTAACATATATGATGCCATGAAACACCCCATTGATGACCATTCTCTATGCTCCATTGACATAATTGAACCAATTGTGCAAGATGTGTTTAACATTTCCGATTTTGATGAACTAAAAAGCATAATTGAAAATGACATTGATGCTCATAAATCGGAATATGCTTTGACCTCTAATATGCAGGATGTTCTAGCCCAAGTGGATAGCCACACAAGGCTCCCCATCACACCTTTGGCCATTGGGCCCACTCTACTAACCCCAAGCGAGAAGCTTGTTCCATCTATTGTACAGGCCCCGGAGATAGAACTAAAGGAACTCCCCCAACATCTCAAATATGCATTCCTTGGCGACAATGACACATTGCCCGTAATTGTGTCTAGCAAGTTGTCACCACAACAAGAAGAGAAGTTGGTGGAAATGCTAAAAGAGCACAAGACGGCCCTTGGGTGGACTATAGCGGACATAAAAGGGATTAGTCCCTCCACTTGCATGCACCGGATCCTCCTTGAGGAAGATGCAAAACCTTCAAGGCAACCTCAAAGGCGGCTCAACCCACCTATGATGGATGTAGTGAAAAAGGAGGTTTTGAAGCTCCTTCAAGCGGACATGATCTTTCCAATCTCGGATAGCAAATGGGTTAGTCCAACCCAAGTTGTTCCGAAAAAGGGAGGAATCACCATGGTGGAGAACCAACATGGAGAAATGGTGCCAAGTAAGACTCAAACCGGATGGAGGGTTTGCATCGATTACCGTAAGTTGAACACGGTAACTAGAAAGGACCACTTCCCTCTACCATTTTATTGATCAAATGCTTGAACGTCTTGCGGGACACCCTTACTATTGTTTCTTAGATGGATATTCAGGGTATTTCCAAATAGCCATAGCCCCGGAGGATCAAGAGAAAACAACCTTTACATGTCCTTTTGGCACTTTTGCGTACCGTAGAATGCCATTTGGAATGCCCCCTTCCAACGGTGCATGATAAGTACCGATACAAAAAAAGTTTTCATGGATGATTTCACCGTTCATGGAAAAGAACACTTAAACTTGTTCTTAAAAGAGAAAACTAACTTAGTTCTCAACTCGGAAAAATGTCATTTTATGGGAGCAAGGAATTGTACTAGGCCACATAATCTCCTCTAAAGGAATAGAAGTGGACAAAGCTAAAATTGATGTTATCCAAATTTACCTTATCCTACTAATGTGCGTGAAATCCGTTCTTTTTTAGGCCATGCATTTTACCGGCGGTTCATCAAGGACTTCTCAAAGATCTCCGCACCATTGTGTGAACTATTGAAGAAGGATGCCACTTTCATAATAGATGAGAAATGCAAGAAGGCCTTTGACACATTGAAAGAATGCCTCACAAGTGCCCCGATAATCCAATCACCAAATTGGGAGAAGCCGTTTGAAATAATGTGTGACGCTAGTGATTACGCTGTAGGAGCGGTCCTGGGACAAAAGGACGGGAGAGCCTCACATGTAATCCACTACGCATCAATGACCTTGAACGGAGCTCAAAGGAACTACTCTACACCGAAAAGGAGATGTTGGCAAAAAATTCAGGCAGTACTTGCTAGGAGTCAAGGTAATAGTGTACACTGACCATGCAGCGTTACGCTATCTCATGACTAAGAAGGAGACCAAGCCAAGGTTGATTCGTTGGGTCCTACTTCTAAGTGAGTTCAACTTAGAAATCCGGGACAAGAAAGGAGCGGAGAACCTTGTGGCGATCACCTGAGTCGGTTGGTACAAGAGGAAGAAGATCCAGCAGAAGGAAAAGCCATCCTAGGAAGTTTCCGGACGACACCTTTTACACAACTCTCTGTTGTGTATCCGCACCCCGGCCAAGGAGGACCGCCCCTGCGGCAACCCGCCCCCCGCGGCTAGATCTGGCCGCCCCTGCGGCTAACTCTGCAGAAGCGTTGTATAAGCTCCATTCCTTTAAGCCGTGGTTTGCGGACCTCGTGAACTTCCTTGTCAGAGGCGAATACCACCAGATTTCACCAAAGCTCAGAAGGAAAAAGCCTTGTCACAGGCGAATACCCACCAGATTTCACCAAAGCTCAGAAGGAAAAAGTGAAAGCCGAGGCTAGGCACTATGTTTGGGATGATCCCTACTTATGGAAGCATTGTAGTGATCCAGTAATCCGACGTTGCATCCCGGACAACGAGGTACAATTTGTCCTATCATTTTGTCATTCTGAAGCATGCGGCGGACATTTTGGGGCTAACAAAACAGCTAGGAAAGTACTAGAAGCTGGTTTCTTTTGGCCACACATTTTTTGAGACGCTTATGCGTTTTGTAAAGTGTGTGATACATGTCAAAGAATAGGTAATATCTCTAGGAGAAATGAAATGCCTCAATCATCACTTATTTTTTGCGAAATTTTTGATGTTTGGGGATAGATTTTATGGGCCCTTTTCCTAACTCCTTTGGGAATACTTATATTTTACTTGCGGTGGATTATGTTTTCAAGTGGGTGGAAGCAGGCCACCAAAACTGATGATTCTAAAGTTGTGGCAGCTTTTCTTAAGGATAACATCTTTGCAAGGTTCGGCATCCCTAAGGCTTTGATAAGCGATAGGGGAACGCACTTTTGCAACAAGACGATCACCGCCCTCCTCAAGAAGTATCATGTCCATCAACGAGCTTCCACGGCATACCACCCACAAACCAATGGGCAAGCGGAAGTGTCAAATCGGGAGATCAAGACGATCCTCGAAAAGACGGTTACCCCTGGAAGGAAGGATTGGAGCTTAAGGCTCAACGATGCTTTATGGGCATACCGCACGGCATACAAGACCCCCATTGTGATGTCACCATTCCGGCTTGTGTTTGGAAAGGCGTGTCACCTACCGGTGGAGCTAGAACAAAAGGCTTGGTGGGCGGTGAAAAAGTGCAACATGAACATGAATGAAGTTGGTGAATTCCGGAAACTCCAATTCCAAGAGCTTGAAGAACTGAGGCTCGATGCATATGACCATGCCACAACATACAAAGAAAAAACCAAGGCATGGCATGACCGGAATATCCTCCGAAAGGATTTCAAAGCGGGTAACAAAGTCCTTTTATTTCAATCACGTTTGAAGCTTTTTGCAGGGAAACTTCGCTCAAAATGGACAGGTCCGTACGTCATAGCCGAAGTCCATCCACATGGTGTTGTGGATCTTTACGATCCACAAACACACAAGATATTCAAAGTCAATGGACAAAGGCTCAAGCTATACCATGAGGGAGTGAAGATTGATCCAATTGATGAGATGGTCTTGGAGGAAGCCCAAGCAGAGAAGTGAAGACCTTACGTCGAGCCAACAACGTAAAACAAAGGCGCTGCTCGGGAGGCAACCCGAGAAAATAAGAGAAGAGGAGGTTATGATGTTCTGTCAAGAAAACCGCACCCGCGGCTCAATGTCACCGCCCCCGCGGTGACACTGCGCTCCCAGCCCGCCCCCGGCGCTGAGCCAGCGCAAGCATAAAGCTGTCACCGCCCCCACGGTGACAAACCACCACACCTGCGGATTTTTCCCTTGACGAACGCTCCCAGCGCCGCACCCAGCGCTGGTCCTGCGTCTCCGCTTCCCTTGTCACCGCCCCCGCGGTGAAAAGCCACCGCCCCTGCGGTTTAACCCAGAAAAGAAAAAAAATAGGATCGGGGTTTTAAACCTAACCTACTCATCTCCCTCACTCTTCCTAACACATACCTCGCCCAAAAAAATACTTTCACTCACAAACCCTCACCACGCCCCCAACGACTCATTCGCACGTCCCTGCGCCGGCCAGCCAACACGCCCCTGCTCCACCCTCACCACGCCCCTGCGCCACCTCAGTTTGCTCCTTCTTCCAACCGGCTGCACCTTTCCCCTAACCCACATTCTCACAAACCCTAACCCTAATCTATCACCACCATCCAAAACCACCGTCAACCACCGTCGGAAGCACCAACGGACGCCGGAAACGCACCACAAGAGTAGCCAACAGCGGACTGTCTTCGGCTGCCCGCTGTCTTCTCCCGCCCCTGCGCCTCACCGCCCTTGCGGGTCTTCAAACCGCCCCTGCGGATAAACAACAGAAGGTCGTCACTTATTTTTCCTTTGTGAAATTCTAATTCTTTTGATTGAAATTGTGATTAGAATGGATGCAACACGAAAATATAAGATGACTGATAGGGAAAAGGCTCGATATGAGATTGTGCAAGGCCGACAGGTCTTTGCAACTCGGTTTTTGCACATTCCGACTTTAGAGCGGTTGAGCATGTTGGAAAGCATGCAATCTTTCCTGAGCCATGCTGGGCTCGGGGAATTCCTGGGAAGGAGTGCCCGAACATACCCTGAGCTGACCAGACAGTTTGTGGCCACATTTAGTATGAAGCTAGAGGACCACATCTGTGTCGGCCTTACCTTCAAGTTCAACAAAAGGAAATATACGGTAAACTTCTCTCAGCTACAGGAGGCTTTCGGGGTTTCTAAGAACCCTTCGGAAAAATGGTGGGAGGGAGCTCCTTCACAAGATTTGGTGGAGTTTTGGCGAGCGGCTACCGGCTCCGACTTTCGAACGGGGGGTGAGTACAACAACAAACTCACTCACCCCTGTTTGAGGCTCCTATCAAAGATTATTATGTGTGTCTTCTGTGGACACAAGGAGGAAAACAAGGTGGCCCTCAAGGACCTCCCCCTGTTATATGCTTGTGTCGCGGCATGTGACAACGTGCTAGATTGGATCACCCTCTTCCTTACCGCTTTGAAGCGGATTAGGAAGAATGAGCCACGTGACATTGTTGGAGGTGGGATCATCTCCCTGATTGCAGAGCAGGTTATGGACCTGACCGAGCTGGAGGATGGGTTAGCAATCCCATTTTACAACAAGGCTCTTCTTCGGCGCTGCAAGCTCCTGAGGAGGGATGGTGAGAACTTCTTCTGGTTGTCTTTTACAGATGGGAGCCACGTCACCTACTTGCCCTGGCCGCTACCTTTAGGAGATGAGCTCTCCGATCTCTACATTGCCGCCGACCCCTACGTACCGAGGCGATCACATGTCGCCGTTATTGAGCGGCATGCGGCGAGCTCCAGCAGGGTCCGACAAGAGGACCACATGCCCATTCATGATGACGATGAGGAGATGCCCACCGCGGCACAGGAGGATGACCCCACACACGTCAGTCTGCTAGCTCAGATGGCGGCTCTGACCACGCAGCATCAGGCGTGGCAGACTGGCTACCAGACGTCTATGCTCCAGCAACAGCAGGCGTGGCAGGCAGATTTTGAGAGGAGGGTGGAGGATCAGCAGTTGGCTTGGCAAGCCAACTTTGAGACCTCTTTCGGAGCTCGGATGGACATGCAGCAGGCCTGCCTTGACAGCTTGTACCAGCGTCAGGAGCACTTTTTCAGCCACTTCCCGTATCCTCCGGAGCACGGTCCGGATGGTCCAGCCGGACCATCCCATTAGTGAGCTTCTTCTTTTGCCCTTCTCCACATATTATCTTTGCTTTCATGTCCACACTTTGAGGGCAAAGCGTTCTTCAAGTATGGGGGAGGGTACTTATCATGCATTTTATTTGAGTTATTTTGAGATTTCTAGTTATTTGAGTTTGTTTTATTTTAAATTCTAATTGTAATTCATATCAGTCAAAAAAAAAGAAGAGAAAAAGCCAAAGAATTGAGAAAAAGGAAAGAAATCCTTGGATAAACCGAAAACCCGAGAGGGCGGTTTAGGCAAAAAGAAGGTAGTCCGACCAACTCTAGGTTGGTGCAAAATTGGACTGGAGGGATGTGAGATTTTTGTGAGATCAACATGAAAAGAAGAAGAGTGGCAAGGTGAAAACCCGAAAGGGCTCCTTGGCAAAATGAGTGATACCGAGTGTAGGTTCTCCTTCCGGCGTTGGCGACATAAGAAGTGGAGTCATTAAGGAGGATGTCCAGGTAGGTCACTCTTGGATCAATAAGGATGGCGGTTTTTCACATTTTCTTTTTTTTTTTCTCACATTTTCTCACGTTCTTTGGTCATTTTTTATCTTTTGTTCCTCATCTTTCTACTACACCAAATTTCCTGAGACTTGTGCTGATTTGTTTGATGTTTTGTTTACTCGGGACGAGTAAAGAGTCTAAGTATGGGGGAGTTTGATAGGTGATGGAATCACTATCAATTTAGGTAGTTTTTAGAGTCGTTTTTATATTTTTGAGTCATATTATGTTACTAATGCCTTGATCCAGATAAAAGAGTCAAAATGAAGCAAAAGAAGGTATTAGCAACACTTAGAAGTTGAAGCAAAGAGACGAAGACAAGTTTTTGGTGCCTCACCGCCCCCGCGGAGAAGTGTCACCGCGCCTGCGGTGACACCCTTGACGAGCGTCGCAGCCAGCGGCCTCACCTGCGCCGAACGAAGCATGTCACCGCCCCCGCGGCCGCCTCTGGCCGCCCCTGCGGTGACAACCCTGGAGTCCCATGACGAGCGCCGCGGCCAGCGCCTTCGCCCGCTGCCAAGAAGAGCCTGTCACCGCCCCCGCGGCCGCCTCTGGCCGCCCCTGCGGTGACCCATCCAGAAGAAGCGAAGACGGCGCCCCAGCGCCCTTGCCAGCGGCCTTGTGAAGCCGAAGATCCAGTGTCACCGCCCCCGCGGTGACTCTGGGCCGCTCCTGCGGATCTTCACCAGAAACGCCCGAAGTTAAAGAGTCAGACGTTTCAAAGAGCATTGAAGAATCTGCCCCCGCGGGTGTGACGAGCCGCCCCTGCGGCCAAGAAGAAGATGGAACGTTTTTGCCTAAACCGCCCCTGCGGCGCCCTTGGCCGCGGGTGCGGGTTAGCGTCAGAGGACTTTACTCGGTTGTTTTCGACAACTTTAAGGCCTTAGTTGTGGCTGTTTGCACAGCCTCTTTAATCCATTCTTAATGGTGGTTGTTTGCACAGCCTCTTTACTCCTTTTTAATGCATTTTGTAGTATAAATAGAGCACTTGGCTATAGCTATTTTCATCTCATTTTTCACACAAAAAACTCTATATTTCCTAGTGTCTTTTGTAATGAGTTTCTAAGCTCCCTTGGTTACATTAGGTTGATTGAAGCTACATTACTATTTGGTTGTAAGTTCTTCTAATATAAGTTTAAGTTCATTATCCTTTGTGTTATTTTCCTTGATCTTTAACTTATGTTTGCATGTTTTTATCCACTTAGAATGATCATCTTAAGTGTACTAATGCATGCAAAATGCTATGATTAATTGATTCCGGGTTCGGGTCCTTAATCTAGTAGCAAACCCATAGGTAAAAACTAGTTGCGATTATCTAAGGGAAAGGAAAATAACTATAAAGAAAGATTTAACGGGTTGTTTTATTCTTCTTTATATCTCTTTATCTTTATTAGAATGCTAACTTGTGTTTTAATCTTGTAGGTTTACGGATTAAATAACTAGTTAAGTTGTGTTAATACCGGTTGGCTTAACACATATCTACGATCAAGATGAGAACATCGGTGAATTACTTATAAAAAAGAATCAACCAAGTAGTGTGTATGCTAAAATCCAACCTAGTGTAGTTCTTTAAATCAACTTTTCACCAACTTTATAATTGTCTTTGTCTTGTTTTATTTCAATCCAAATCCCCCCCATTTGTTACCAAATCAATATTTAAAATAATAAAAACTCGATAAAACTCTCTTGGGTTCGACCCTTACTTAATCACTATACATTGGTTAGTATTAAGTTCGGATTTAACTTGATAAGTTTATAATAACGACCTTAGGAAATACGCTTGTCACTCATCAACATCCGATACCTAGCATGGTCCTAGTTCCCTCATACTAAGAAAGGAAAGGAGCTACCCAACTATGGGTAGTCCCGGGACAAGACGCACCTACGTGATCAAGGGACGCAGGAGCGGAGTAGACAACCCGCAGGCGCGGCAGGGATCAGCCGCAGGCGCGGTGACACGGGACGCAAGCAACGCAGGCAAGGCGATGGCGCTGGCGCTGCGGCACGGCTTCCGCAGGGGCGGCACGGATTCCGTAGGGGCGGCGGCTTCTAGGCGCGGGGCGGCGTCTGTGCAGAACGTGAACCCGCAGCTTCTCTTTGGCTCTTCACGTGATCAAATCATGTCTTCTCTTAATCAAAACCACACACATACATATACATACACATTCCAACATTAATCTATGATCAATACATCTAATCCTAAGCTAAGGAAGGAAGAAACAAAGGAAAGAAAGAAGGAGATGGAAGAACACTTACCACCTTTGTGGTCCTAGGCTGCAGGGAAAGATCAAACACCTCAGTAGCTGGCTTCCAAGCTAAGCATACACATTAGCTCATCAACTACCACAAAAGCCACACAAAACTCTTCCAACTCTTAAGAGAGATCAAGAACAAGATCAAGAAGGGTGAAGGAGAAGCAAGAAGGACGTGAGCAACTGAGGAAGAGAAATGAAGAAGAAACCCTTGATCAGCCAAGGGAAAGAAAGAAGTAAGTAAAGGGTAATGAACGGGTTAAAGGAGTCAACAAAACCAGCTGCAGCCGCCGGAAACCGCAGGGGCGGTTCCCTGAGCCGCAGGGGCGGCAGTCATGCCCGCGGGTGCGGAAAGGCTAAACTCGGCCAAAGCCAATCTCGGCTAAGGTCAACTCTCGGTCCGAAAGACTAAGGCTCTTACATAAGTCATGTTATCTTATCTTAGATTTACTACTTGCTTGAGGACAAGCAAGGACTTAATGGGGTATTTTGATAACATGATTTATCGACCTAGTTTAGTTTTGCAGTTAGGTTGATTTTCCCTTTCCGCATGCATATAGCCTTAGTTTGTGTTATTTATACTTGTTTAGTTCTACTTTGCAAGTATAGATGTCTACACGCTTTTGGTGTCATTGTAGGTGATTTGACGCATTTTGGAGCTAAAACGATGCATTTGAGGATCAAGTCTCAGAGTAGATGCTTAGGACCGACCATACGAGCTAAGGAAAGGCAAAGGAGTCGAGCTAGGAACACAAGAGACGAATTTGGAGCACATCTGTCACTGATCTCGGTCGAGATCATCATGCCCGGACAAGATTCTGACTCAAGGAGCCATCTCGGTCGAGATAGAAGCATCTTGCCCCGTGACTCAAGTTCCCGTTGAGGCATCTCGGTCGGAATCTCGGCCAAGATTTATGTACGTTTGACCGAGATCCCAAGACGCTGAAGGATCGAAGTTCGAAGACAAAATCTCGGACCCGACCATGATCGATCTCGGCCAAGATTCCACCCAAGATTCTTCCCTGAGCGTCGGTTTTATTTTATTTCGGACCTTTTAGCCCAGCCCGTGTCTTTTGACAGGTCGTTGGGTAGAAAAGGAAAGCTCCAATATTTTGCAAGGGTGTCACGTCAGATCCGCTTAGTTCCGTTTCATTCCCATTTAGACCTAAGGAGAAGTCGTCTCCTACCTCACTTCCTTCATTTCTCTACATTCCACCATTGTTAGATCTTATTTAGTTTTAGAGAAAGATTCAGCCTCTTACATTTTATTCAGTTTATATACGCTTTGCGATACTGTGATTCATTATTTTTTTGGTTTTCGAGTTAACAAAACCGGGTACTTTCTTTTCCCCTTTTTGTTATTTCACTTTTATGCATTCTTTATTTGAATTGATTATGATTTGATATGAATATTATTGGCTAGAATTGGTTTGAATTGCTTGAAACCCTAACTTGGTTTGGACATAAATCTAGGTTATAACCTTCAAGCTAGCAATTCCTAATTTGGAATTGAGACCTACCCGGTGATATCCCTTCTTGGATACATAAGTAGATTGACCATAGGTAATAGAGGTGAAAATCTCTATTGGTTTGAGTGTGCCCGATTCCTTTCTGAGTTAGGTAATTTGCGAGACTTGCACGGTAAGGGGTTATTTGATACTTAGTTAGATAATTCGGTTTGTATGCAATTTCCTTCCTTTTTACCTTGAGACTTGCCCGGTAATAGGTAGTTAGGATTGGAACTAGATGATCTTGAGACTTGCCCAGTAATAGACCATTAGAGTGGAAACGTTCATTCCCTGTTGCTTTTCAACCACGATCCCTTGTGAGATATCTTGAGTCCATATGTCATAAACAATGATCTTGAATCCTTGAAATCTGTTTTCTCCATTAATTGATTGTTTATTTCCTTTGTTTTTAAAACTGTTTTCAATCGAAGGTGACATTCGATTGCAAACTACGAAAACCCTTTCAAAATCATTTGTTCTTTCTTCCCTTAATTTCCAATCTATTTTTATTTTGGATTTACCCTATTTTAGATCATATTGCAAATTAAACATATAGTCCTTGTGATCTACCTTGGAATACTTGCTCTACTTTGTACGATCCATAAACTATGAGTTTGCTACTTAAATGAGGTCATAATTAGTTTTAATTTTATTTCTCTGATTTTTTTATTTTATAATGAATTTTTAATGTAATATATTAAGAATGGGTATATAGAGTAAACAAATAAAACTATGAGGACAGGGGCAGAGCCATAAATTTTTTTTAGGATGTGAGGATTTAAATAAAAGATATAAATTTTAATGTTTAATATATAGAATGAAACTATATATATATATAATAAAACATCCATACACATAGTTTATTGTAATTTAAACTAAAAAGTAAAACAAACACGACGATTTTTTTCCTTATTGATCTTCAAATAATAAATTTAAATATATAAACTAATATATGTATATAATAATCAACCATTTCAAACTAAATAAAAATATAAATGTAATTATTCAGTTATAAACAAAGTGTATATATATATATATATATATATATATATATATATATATATATATATATATATATATATATATATATATATATATATATATATATATATATATATATATATATATTACTAAAATAATCAATATATATCTTCAATTCATCTACTATTTTATTATTCACTTAATACTTCATAGATAATATTTAATAAATTAATTTAGATTCACTTATCTCTAAATTTGTAAAGCAACCGAAATCCGTAAAATGGTCAAAGAATGAAGCCTTGAACTAGTAAAATCGAACATTATCAGTATGCACACACAAATACGTACACAACTTACTGCACAAAAAAAACAATTAGACATTAATCAAATTCAATAAGACATTAATCAAATTCATCAGAATGAAAAGAAGAAAAAATAAATTCGAAAGTAATAGGCATTATATTACTCACTAGGTGCAGACTAGAGTCTAGTGGGATGTGGTGTTAGGCTCCTTAAGTGTTTAGCTTGGAGATTCGAGTTCGAATCCTCCTGGCGGCATGTATGGAAAAATTGATATTGGGAGGGTATCCCCTAACAATGGGTCACGACTTTCTACCCGATCTGGACGTAGAGCGGCTAAGCCGATCGAACCGGGTGGTCTCCGAATTTACCATTACAAAAACTTTGATGAATTTTGGGATGGAAGAGAGAGGTTCTTCCAATCATTTTGTGAATAAAAGAAAAAAAATCAAATAAGAAATTTCTTTAGAAATTCTAGGATGTAGATGCTCTAATGGTCAATTGAGATATCCTGTATCATCTTATACAAGTGATACATGTATCTCTATGCTGTGATTGGTTGAAGCTAAATAATTAAGGATTAAAGTTTTACTGCTTTACGAGAAAAATAATAAATAATATGAATTCTACCAATCACGCGAAAGGGATACAAGGATACACATGAAGAGGGATACAGAAGATCTTGGCCGCTAATGGTAACTTAAACGGAAAACTTGAAATTGAGTTCTCTACTGACGCGGTGCAATTGATTTAACCTAAAATTAAAATAATCAGGTTAAGTTTAAAAAAAAAAATTAAGCTATTTTATATATTTTTTCCGGATTGTGTTGGGCACCGACTTTGCAAACTTAACCGTAAAATAAGTTTTTTATGATATGTGAGGCACCGACTTTGCTTCAAAATATAATAAAGTTTGCAATGATATTGAGGGCACCAAGAGGAAAAGCCCAAAAAATTATTTTGGTTGTTTGGATAACTATCGTAAGAGAAGTTACCAAAATTGCATCCAAGGACATTTATGGTTATAATACATGTGAGGATTGAGGTAAAGATATTTTCAAATTTATTTATGTTATTTATTGATAATGGTAAAATAATTTAAAAATTAATTAATACATTGACTAACAAGTCTAAAAAAGAAAGTTTTTTGGGAGGGGGTTATGGCCGAACTAACGAGTTTCCTACGTATCCGTTTTGACGGAATTAAGTCAAACGTAGTTCTCAAACCATCATTTTGAATGTTGTAGAACTCTTCTCGTGTCACACTTGGTCGACTCTAGGCTTTCTGCCTGTATATATGCTTCACCTTTTGGGCTCTACGAGCTTATCAAAGTTGAAGTCATCGGTCTCACTTGATTCGAATTTTATGGATCTTGTAATGGTGGAAGTTAGTCTTTTTCTATCCGGTCAAATATGGGTGATCATTTTATGCTCAATCTTTGATTTGATGGGTGATTTTTCCCTCAAGTCTACAACCTTTTCTTCACTTTACACATGAAGGATAAAGGTAGACCTTATCATTCTTTCTTTGAATAACTATCTAATTGCGTCATTCACTTCTTGGACTCGTATTGAAACATATTTTTAAGCCCGAATCGTATCACCATTGAACGAGTGAATTTATGATTCCTTGAAATGTTTATATCCCTCGACCAAGATTTATGTATTGATGTTCTTTTTTTATATCAGCTTATGGTTGACATATATGTTCGTCCTTTGTAGGTCTCATATACTTTTGTATTTTAGCTTTTGTTCATGGACTTCTTCTTTTTATTAATCCCTTTTTTGAACATCTTGCTAATGAAGACCGCCCGTCCCCTTTTAGGTCCACACAAATTTTGTTTTCTTTGGTCTAACTCTCGTTTGGTTCTCTGTCTTAACTTCATTCCCCGTTTCTTTGTGGCTTTTGGTTGAAGTCCTTGTTGATCGGCCTCGTTAAATCCTCCCAACTTCTATTTGAATGAACTTTCTCATGGAATTTGACACATTTTTTTTATCATCGTGTTTCTTTTTTTTTTTAATGTTTTTTGAGTCGTGGACATACTGTTTTGTGGGTCGTTAAATATTTTCAGCGATTTTGCTATCTCACATCGATTTCTTGGCATTTTGGATAAGTTCAAGTATAATAATTTTAATTACGATTTTGTTTGTTAAAAATCTTATCATGGGTTTTATAAGAAAATTCTTATTCTCAGTACAATCATGTTTTTTTAAGATTAATATTCAATGCATAATACATAAACATTATAATATAATTTTTTTTAAACAAAACCCGCACAAGGTGCGGATAATGAACTAGTTTTCTTGAATACGTCACAACTATCAATTGAATTGTTGGTTTCCAAATGAACTCGTATGGTATGAGGTCATTGCTTGACACTATGCATCTAATAAGCCCTTAGATGGCGATGACATCCTTCTATCCGGATAAGAGGATCAGGCAAGCGGCATGTCTAGTCATGACATGAAGCTTGCCCATTTTGTGTCATTTCCCTTAGTTATTTCCCTTTATTAAATATGTAATAATAGAAGGAATATTCTTGTGGAATATTCCCTTCTAAGCATTTTCATTGATAGTCCTTTAGGTGTATCCTATTGGACCATAGTTTTAGACATTTCGTTTATGACCTTTCGTTACAAACTCATCCTATATATAAGAGATGGTTGACCTTCATTGTAAATCATGTCTAAGTTGTATCTAAGTATTGAGAAGGGAAATCCTCCTACTTGGTTTGAGCATCACCTCTTGTTCCACCTCCTCAAAGTTCTTACTTGGATCTAGTCTTCCATTCAAGCTTCATATTCGAGGAGCCTTTTGAGAATCAACTATCCGCTCCACCTAGTGGATGATCCGATCGACCGTATGCTTCCGCATCCATCTCTAAGCTCCATCAACCAAGTTGTATTGTTCGATCCTCCACGAACGATCAAGAAGGAGTAGTTGAAGTTTCTCCTCGATCTAGACCCACGTTTCTATCATTGGTATCAGAGCTCGGGATCGAGGTCAAGTTCTTTGCTTAGTTCTTGATTGTTCTTGAACTTTCTTTTAATGTTATTTGAATGCTTTTGAGTTTTCTTTGAATGTTCTTGAACTTTCTTGAATGTTCTTAAGTTGTTATTCATATGTTCATCATCATTATTCGCCGCGTGTCATAAATCATCATGTTCTATGACGATGATGATCCGTTTGATTTGTATGGAGAATGATTTCCTTCTCCAGAAGAGTTGAATATCAAGACGTCACCATGAACAAAAACGATGTCATCACTGACAAAGAAAAAACCATCTTCGACAAAGTAGACACCATCAAGGGTGATGACACCATCAATTCCGACAACGACACCATGATGTTGATAGACTACAAGTTTAAGCCACCTGATCCAAGGTTTCTCCTTTATTTTCCGATTGTGCAAACAAGGATGTTTCACAGTCAAGAGGAGGAGAATGATACGCCCCGGATGGCGATGTCATCTGTTTATCTGGCTAAGAGGACCCGACAAGCGGCATGTGTAACCATTGCATGAAGCTTGCCCAAACAAAGTGATGTCCAAGCTAAGTAGCATGAAATACTTCTCAATACTTATATTCAACTTAGACATGATTTACAAAGAAGTCTAAACATTTCTTATATAGATGATGAGGCCGTAACGAAAGGTCATAAACGAAAGGTCTAAAACTATGGTCTAATAGGATACGCTTAAAGGACTACCAATGAAAATGATTAGAAGAGAATATTTCACGAGAATATTCATTCTATTATTACATAATTAATAAAGGAAAATGACTCGGAATGGGAAAACTTCATGCCATGGCTAGACATGCCACTTGTTGGGTCCTCTTAGCCGGATAGACGGATGACATCGCCATACAAGGGCGTATCTATAAGAGCCTTAGTCTTTGGAGCCACTTTGGCCTTAGCCGCCCCCGCGGGTTCGTGGAGCCGCCCCTGCGGCTAGTGTAGTGATCCACCCCTGCGGCTCAAGGAACCGCCCCTGCAGTTTCCTGCGGCTGCAGCCGGCTTTGTTGACCTTTGACCTGTGCTTTACTCTTTCATTTCCTTAACCTATTTCCTTTGCTTTGGGAGCAAGAGATTCTCATTCCCATTGCAGCTTACCTCCTCACGTCCTTCTTCTCTCTTCTTCTTCCTCATTGATCTTGAATTGGTTTCTTCTTGTTTTGGAAGTGGTTTTGTGTGGCTTTGGTAGAGGTTGATGTTGTGCTTGGTTGCTGAGCTTGTGATGCCAGCTGAGAGTGTGTTTTGTGCTTCCCTCGGGTGATCACAGCAGTAGAGGTGAGCTCCTTGTTTCTCCTTCCTTTCTTTCTTTCTTGTTCTTCTTCCTTAGCTTAGGATTAGATGCATGTATAGATGTATGTTGATGTGGGATTGTGTATGTATATGGTTGTATGTGACTTTGGAATGGAGAAGACGTGAGTTGTTCACGTGAAGAGCCGAAGAGGAACCGCGGGATCACATTCTACACTATCGCCGCCCTCGCGGTCCAGCAAAGCCGCCCCTGCTGGAACCTTGTCACCGCACCCGCGTCTGGAAGCCGCCGCCCCTGCGGGAGCCGTGTCACAGTGCCTGCGGCCGTTGTCACCGCGCCTGCGGCCAAGCATTGCCGCACCTGCGGGTTGCCTGTTCCGCCCCTGCGTCTTTCCGTCACGCAGGTGCGTCTTGTCCCTGGTCTACCTAGAGTTGGGTAGATCCTTTTCTTTCCTAGTATGAGCGGTCTAGTGGCATGCTAGGTACGTATATGAGGATAGAATGAGGATGATCACGTTATCGTTTATGCCGGTTATGGCTTTGAGGTTTATGAGTTAGGATACGATCCTTATGGATCCCTTGGGTCTAGGTGTGACCCCTGTGATGGATATGAGTTTGATATATGTTGTTATGCCTTGTTTAGGCAGTGTTGATCTCCAGAGTTGGAGCCGATTAGGTTTGAGACTTCCGAGGTTGAGGTAAGTCCGTAGGACTTACTTAGCTGCCATCCTTATATTGGATGTGTGCATGAGTGATGTTTGTTATATACTTTATAACATGCGTTATGATGATTACCGACCTATGGTATAGTGGTTGCCCATTGTAGGGCCATGACATTTGTCCCTTTCATCCCTTTGGAGTCTGGGCGGTTCTCTGTGGTTGGGTCAGACTTGGTAAACGGTTGACCACTCTCAATTCCCTTTGGGTACACGGGTGGGTGTGACCAAGGACCACTCCAGCTGCCATGAGCACCCAGAGGCGAGGGTTATATTCCTCGTGTCACATATATTCATATTCAGATATATTTTTATACGATTGAGTGATTGGACTTATTAAAGATAATAAACCGGGTAAATGTGTGAAAGCATGATGATGTGTTATGATTCCTGATGTGTGTTTGTGCTCTTGCATGTCTATATATATGTGTATGGTTAGCTAACGGTTTTATACCGTGTTGTAGATCCTTTGCAGGTTAGGAGAGCTACAGAGTGATCCAAAGTGGGTGATCCGCTGAGGGCTCCGTATACTGGGTCGTTATCGGGGATTATGGGATCTTATGTTGTATAGTGTTGTTTTATTTGTACTCAGCGGTACTTAAGTATCACCTTTTGATACTTATATATATCAGTTTCATGTTTTGTATTTAATCTATATGTGTCATGTTGTAAGATTCAGTGAACTTGTTGTCAGGCTAGGGTCAGGATCCATTGTGAGATCCTAGCCCAGTGGCACCTCGAGTCCTACGGATTCGGGGTGTTACAATATCAACATCTCATCTCGGCGACGCACATTCATCTCATCCCTTGCAACTTATCTTGTAAAATTCTCTACATTGCTTTTGAATTTCATTTTGTTTCTCTTAATCTGCTTCGATCGAAATTTGAGATGGTTTGTAGATGGATTTGGTGCATCCACCGACCTGGCTTTCAATCATTCCAACCATGGTTTGAGTTGTTGTAAAATTTTCCTCGACTAGGTTACGGGCTTCCATTTTCCGTGTTGAAGGGGCACTTCTTTGTACACGGTCTTGCACTCTTCCTTGGTTTGCTGAACTCGAGTATGTGGACCTCATAGCGACCTAGGTGTTTCAATGCTCCCTACCAAACTCCTCAATGAGCTACACGGCGTGCTCTCCCGAGTACTCCTTCCGGCTCCATCAAGCTCGAAGTTGTTTTCCGCAAATGATGTCTCCACGTCGAAACTATCAACATCAGTTTTGAATTTAACTTCAACCATTCCTTCTTCGGTCCCATAAACTACTCCGGACCAAACGAGAGCGGGTTAACGGACTAATAAAAAGCCCCGAACTAATTCAACTACTCAACTTAGAGTTCTCTTTAGTCTTGTCTTGCTTCTCCGGCTTCCTCGTTGGCGTCATAGGAGGAAAAGGGGGCTTTTCTAGGCAGCGGCTTCGAAGGTTAAGGTAATACTCCCTCTGGTTCTCAATACTTGTCATTTGAACTTTAAATTTCCGGTTCATAATATTCGGCCTTATAAGTGTTATTAATACTCAAACTTTCTATAAATATAATTCTAACTACCTTTTCATTTACTGTTTATATTTTCAAAGCATTATTTCATCTCTTCTCATACAACTCCATACATTCTAACAATCGTTTTTATACAATCTTTAAAAATTATTATGCATGATTAAATATTATAATTTCTACTTTTATATTTCTTAATATATGTGTTTTTACCCTAACGAGATCTATTGAGAACCGGAGGTAGTAAGTCATGGCTTTGTTCGAACACCTGAAGCGGATTGAGGAACTTCCAAAAACGTCGCTTGAGATCTTCCCTTTCTTCACGTGCTTCCCCATTGTCAAAAAATCGACTTTCACATCCCTCCATTGATTCTTCTGTACTATTGTTCTTTGTTTTGTTTTCTTTGAGCTTTTGGTACATGAAGACCCCCTTCGTCTCTCCCGATTGTATTTAAATATAGGAAGCTCAAAAACGGTGAATTTGAGAAGGGTTGTCCTCACTTATGGCTAGTTAATTGCCCTCCGTCGGTATATGAGCTGATAGGCGTTATTAAGCAGTGCAAATATATAATTACATGCTAATCACCATTTAACTACCCCACCTACATATAATTTAATCACCATTTAACTACCCCACCTACATATAATTTAAACGTGATATTGAAAAGTGGGTTAAATGTAATTAATTGTTGTTAAATTGCTTTGACTGTTTATATTTCTCAACCTTCCATCTTCATTTGAATGTAGAAACATGGCCGGTACAAGGCTTTTAATTAGCCAGTCAACATTGCGCTAATTAGGCCTTTGACCATTGCTTTATTTTGGTCAGTTTTTCTCATTTTTAGATCACAATTACTACCTATATTTTTCAAGTCAAATACATTTATTTTATATGACCTAAGGTCCGGCTAATATACAAGATCTTAAGAAAATCCAAACTTTGCGATTTGAAGCTTTAAGTTTGGATCATACTTATGGCTTAAATTAGTTTCTTGAACTTCACAAACAATTAAACATTTAAGAAATTTAACCCCTTTACAGTCACAATCTTAAAAATATGGTTCACTCCTAAAATAGTAAAATAAAATATGGGTACATGTTTGTAATAATCCTTAATAGACATAAGCTAAAACTCCAACAAATTCAAGGCTACTAACATAATAATAAAAGTTATGCATTTTCGTGGGCTGGTTCATTTTCCGGCAATTATTTTTTCTGTTGGAAAGAAATGCAAAAAACCAACAATATGGGCCAATTAATGTAAAAGTAAAATAGGGAGGTACACTAAAATGTATAAAGCCCCGTAGGTTACCTCCTCCGGCATTTCGTACAAGGGATAAGGTGGCTCTATGACGGCGATAGAGGCGAGCTCAGCGGAAAGAGGAGGTGTCGACCAGTTGGCTCGAGAGGCTAGCCGCCGCAGATCCCGGACGAAGAGGGAAGACACGCATCCGGCTTGAGACGAAGAAGAGGAGTCGAGGTTGTGTTCTCACCGGTGAGGAGGCCTCGGTGAAGATCTGGTGGTGCTGCTTGTGTCAAGCTGCTTCTCGGCGGCTTGGTGCCCAACGATCGACGGATACACCCGCAGTAGACTCGGCGGCTCGTGGAAAGTCGGATGGTCTCCTACGTGGGTCTTATCTCGGAGGAGGCTGGAGAGCTTGTTGTTCAAACCAGAGGGAAGAGAGTTAGCAGGGAGGAGAGGAGAGCTGAAAGTTGATACTGTTGTTGCGTCTTTATTGCCGGATGGAAGAAGAAGGTGACGCTATTTGACACGTGTTATATATAAATGATATTCTCATTTTTTGTGTTCTTTGTAGGCAAGGATTCTCCTAAACCGTCGGACTCCAGGTTAAGGCATTGAAAGCTATTTTGCCGCCTAAACCGTCGGACTTGACCGACATGGAGTTAGACGACTGTGAGGAAACGACAATGCATGATGTGAACATTGAGGAAGAGTTGAGGAGGAAACAGCCTCATGCCTCTGGTGAGGCTTACGAAGAGGAAGACTACCTTATCGTTAAGTGTAACAATGTATATACTCTTATGCTACATTAAGTTTCTTAGTTACGTTTCATTGACTTATATATGTTGCAGATGGAATTTGATTCTGTTTTAGTAAGGCTGACAATACCGCCAATGACAAATGTGATGGCTTGCTGAAGAAACAAAATTTATTTGATTTATAGCTTACAAAGTAAGTAGAGATGAAGATAAAGATAAAGGATTACGTGAGGACAACAACTCAAAATTTCGACATTCTTGTATTCTGGTGTCGATTCTCTCTACCTTGAGCGAGTTGCTATGTCTCTCGGGCCAGCTTGTCTTGCTAGCTGAGAATCAATTGTGATACAAATGATGTTTAGTTAATACTTAATCAGCTTTATTCTTTACTTGATAGTGACAGACTTGGAATAACATACCTGAAAGTAGGCTTCAAGCTTCTGCTTTAGTGTTGCATATTCCCTCTTCAATTGTCGGAAAGTTTTCATGCACCTGTTTTCCGAAAGGAGAAAGACTAGATTAGCATACTGTTTTATATATATTACTAAGGAAAAACAAAGAATATGATCTGATCATATATTGGTAGATTAAACTTTCTGCCATAGCTAGTAGCTTGTGTTCTTTATGCTGAATCTTTTTTAATTATAGGTAAAAAAAAATACAATCATACCCGTCAGTGTTCCCTAATTTGCAATATTCCCTGAACTGCGCACATTCGTTCTTCACTTTCTTAGCTCCAATGCTGCAACAAACAACACCAGAAAATTAATCCTTCTCAAAATCATGTATGTGTAGACTACTTGATCTTAGAATTTGGAACCATTTACGCACCTTGAGCAGCGTCCTTTGAACTGCTGCATATAGTTTTCGAGTTTGGCAAAATCCAAAGGACTCCTTTCCCTATTTTGCACAGAAAACAACTTATTACATCATATGTCAATTTGTAATGGAGGTAAGCATCTCATTTGAGGATATGAATCTAGAAAACTTACATTGCTTGCTCTATATTGGCTAGTAATCTAGCCGAATCTCTATAAAATGAGGTTGCTACTTCCTCAACGAAGTTTGGGTTTGTTTCATCTTGCAATTCTTCAAGGTGAACTAGTTGTTCATCAAGAAATCCCTGCAAATGGCATAATGGTGTTTGAACATGTTACTTCAAACACAAATACACGATTTGATACATTGATTGCGTAGAAGAAGAGGAAGAAGAAGAAGACGAACCTGATCAAGGAGGGATTGTCTCATATGAGCAAGCTGTCTATGCAGTTGATTTCTCTCCATGAGAGGATTAAGAAGCAACTTAAGCTAGTTTTGTTTGGGGAAACAAGTGTTGAAGTTGTCTTTGTTGTTTGTTAATTAAGTTCTAAGCTAGTTTGTTGCTTATATAATGGGTGGGAAGACAACAAGAATAAGATTGTTGTAAGTGTAGGGGAAATATGAATGTATTCAAGTAGGGAGGTAGAAATGCTTGATGAGGTAAAGAATTATTGTTACATTACTTGTGTCCCAACGTGGCCCAATAACAACCTTGATTTGACATTATCATTGCTTAATATAATATTAGTTTTAGTACCAACATTTCCATTTAAATTTAATTATTATAATAATTATTTTTTTTATTATATACTAGGGGTGCATGTTAGGTGAGTCACGCACAACAGAATAATATCGATATATCAATCGATAAAGTAATAATCATGAAGTTAATATGTCGGTCTCACAACACCGCGTCTATCTACGTTGACAATCCTACCATCTGAACAAAAATTACTTAAAGATGTTTTCTTCTAACTAAGTAGTTTTATTTTTATTTATTTGTATCTCTACCCAACACATTTTTTTAGAGATGAACCTTTTTTGTATTAGTAAGAGAAAAAAAGCCAACCTAATTGAATTTTATAAATAGTAATTATATCTTTAAGTATAATATTCAACTTCAATGTAATACCCCAAACTAAATACTCAAAACATATACCCGAAATCTAATACCTAAAATTCAATTTAAATTTCAATCATAAAACTTAACACTACAATATCCGGTAATCATTAAACTAGAGATATTTTTATAATCGATGTGAGACAATCTCATCTCGTACACAAAACAAATACTAAGTGAAGTAGTAAAGTTTTACAGAATATGATTTATATATAACACGTGTCAAAGTGACATATTATGAAACAAGTGAAAGGATGCTTTACGTAAAACTGCAAATGTCGAAGGAAGTATCTACAACTAGAAGTGGGATTTGTTCATTTTATGTGTTATAGGTTAGAGATTGGTCCACTTGTTACAAGAATAAGTTGAGATAACAAGTTCAAATTCGAAGCCAATTTACATGAGAGCACGAGGCAACATGCCGCCACCTCCAAAGGACCTTTTACACCACACTTTTATGTTTGCTTTTCTTTCTTTTATTCTTAGGTTTAGAGAAGTGATCAAGTACGGGATTTTCTTATAAAATAAATAGTTTAAAGATCAAAAGATTTTTTTACAAACGGATATCTTTTCTATCGCTCATTACGAGTGAACGTCTTTTATATGAATTCCCCTCTTTATATAAAGGATTTTTTATAAAAACCTGATACACTCTACTTGAAAATGAGACAAATAAAGGTAAGACTTCGAAAGTTTGTAAGATTTAAAGTTAAAAAATAAACGATGATTCAATTCAAAATTAACGTAACAGGCTTTTGTCAAGTCCACAATTAATGCCACATATTTTTAATTGAAATCAAATTTTAATACATTTATTTACTAAATATATGGAAGAAGGATAAAAATAAGGATAAAAATATATTTACATAAAATAATTTTAAATAAATATAACTTAAATCTCAAATTCACAATATTTGATAATAACATAGTCAAAAATTATAATATAATTATTTTCTCGTCAATTTTCAAAGAAATTAATGCACATGGTATGAATATTAAACTAGTTCGTAATAAAGTGTGTAATTTATCAAGTCTATTTGAGTAAAATAAATTATTTTGTATACATGATAAATTTCAAATTTCTTTTTTTACGCAATGTCAAGTCTAGCAATAAAAATTCGAGTGCAAAATATATTATTTGTAATGCGTAATTCATATCATTCGTGTAATTTACATTATTGTACGTTAATAACTTTTTAAATTTTAAATTTGAAGATATTGTTTTGTTAAAATATTAGTGCAATACCCTTACCTTACCTTATGCGGGTGATTTTAATTATTTTTTATGTTTATTTGTTCAAATAATTAAAATTCATGCATCAAATATTATGATAATGGTTTATTTATTTTATAACCCGAACATTGTGCGTAGTTGAATTTTAATAATTTTTTAACATTCATAAATTAAAATGTATAGCCGAAGAGAAAATAAACGAATGATAGCGAAATTCGAAGATTGAAAATTGGTAATAAATAGAATGATAGCAACATGTATGTATTTGGCGAAAACGATTGATAAAAAACGAATGATAATAAAAGGATAACGACGTAGATAAAAACCTGAAAAAGATACGACGAAGCAACCTAGAAATATCTTTAAATCCTTAAAACCCTGGAAAAAAATGATGATATATGATCAATATAGAAAAACAAGAACTGAATGGAAAACGAGGGTTATGGTATGTATATATAGTGTGAGAATTTTAACGTATAGGAGAAGTTTAGGTTTCATCATCAGCTGATATAAAAGAGAAGTCGGTAGATATTATTGATTTAGTAGATTTCAATATTTCAAAATTAAAATTTAGATGTTATTTTAATGTATAGAAGAAGTTTGGATAGATGTTTTAGTTAAAAGTGTTTTATGGTTAAATTAATAATTTATTAGATATTGTTTTAACGTACTAGAAAACTTTTGATAGATGTTTTAGTTAAAAGTATTTTATGATTTAATTAATAATTTAGCATAAAGATTTATTGAGAGAAAAATTCTAAAAGCATCACGTCTCAACTGTTTTAATAGAGTATATAGATAAATTGCAACGGTAACAACATATCTTCTAAATTTATGTTCTTTATCATCTTTTCTATTCTAAGAGCTTCTCACACAATTCTCATCAAGCTAATATCTTTGTTGCAAACTTATACTATGGTAGATTTAACACTAGTAGCAATGTGTTTTTAAGCGTTAAAAGATTGAGTTAGAGAGCAAGAGAATATATACTAGGCCGACAAAAGCGCCTTAATTTGCCCAAAATTAGTGCATGGTGGTTAAAAAATATAAAATTATATGCTACCTATAATTTCACATTAATTAATTTAACAATACCCAAAACTACCATTGAATCTATTCCAGAAATGACAGCTCGACAACTCACATACACCCTTTTCTTCCTCTTTTGGAAAGAATAAAACCACAATGTAATTAGCATACCCTAATTCGATTCTTTAAACCACCTCGAAATAAATATATTAGTATGTATTAAATGTTTTAACTGAAATTACTAGTATCAAATCAACTAGCTCCTTATTCAAATAATCTATTATGAGAATCAATTATTACTCATGACAACTACCTTAAAAACAACTTTATATGCCGAGTTTAAATGATGTACATATTTGATGTATTAAACGATAAGTATGGGTATTAGACTAATTTTAAAAATATTCATCAAGAAAACCCGATATATACCCTCATTAGAAAGAAAAGTGCTATTATTAGGGAAAACTTTAGAATACACAAAGGAGTGATTTATATGATATTATATAGTCCGTACAACTATATTAAAAAATGTATAGTAAAAAAATATTAAACTAATTGAAGTCGGCTAAATGAAGATAAATGGAACATGTGCTCACCTATCAGGAAAAGATTCACTATTATATATATTCTCTACCCTGAGCATCCGAGATGCATTTTTAATTATAACTACCCATGATTAAGAATCTAAGATCCTCTATTGAAGCATTCTTCATCACTTTTATGTTCATATTCCTTAAGACAAGATCAATGTTATCCAAAGCAAAGAAAATATCTCAAAAGGTTACCTAGGGTACTCTACTTCTTTGTTTAAATAGGCTTTAGGTCCTTTTATATGGATTTGAACCATGTTTAAATTGTCTAATCATGAAAGATTTAAGGATCTTTTTAATTTATTAGAAGTATTTCAAATAAACTTTTCTTTTATAAACAAATAATTCACAATGGATTTAGATTTGTAAAATTATGTAAGTTTTAAAATAAAACTTTGTTTATTTTATATTCTAATTATTCACGGATCTTGATTAATCACGAAGGGATGGATTGAAACTTCTACCACCCTTATAATGAAAAAAAAAATAAAAAATTAGAAGTTAAAAATTATATCATGAATTCATGATTCACATAAGGTAGAATGTATTTCATTAGAAAGAAAAGAAGAGGGAGATGAATAACTGAAAATAACAAAGGGGTAGATTGATCTCAAACTCTCGTGTATCCATTATTTCACGTATTTCGTACTCTTATTGTCATACATATTCGTATTTGTGCTTTTAATTTGTTGTCACGTAAGGTTCATGAGAGTTCATCCATCTACCAATTTGCCCTAACCTCTCTATTCGATAGGTGGTTTGTCCAACGTTTCCAATTCTTTTTTTTTTGTTTATTAAATTCATTGAACTACAAAGTAGTATGAGATTCAGAGAACGTGTATGTTAGACTCAAAATCATCACATAAATTTCCTAAAATTTCATCATAAAACCAATTGTTAATAGGAATAGTCAATAACCTCAGAGCAATTGCATCCCTAATACCCATCCTAGGTTTCTTAACTTACTTTTTCTTTCTATTGCTAAGGCTAAAGATATGTGTTAGATTTAGTTTTTACCTAAAGCAATTTCTCTCTATCCATTACCTTGATTCTCTCTTCGAATCTGACATTTTAATCATTGGATTATTCCTTACATGAGTAAAGAGTTTCTAGAGAGTATATATGCTCTTATATACTAGACTCTAATCCTCTGAACTCTAGACCAAAACTTATGATCACCAACACTTCATAAAAAAACAACTATTATCCCCCGAGTTTCTTAGTTCTTACCAATTAACTACACAACACTCTCATATAACTAATTACAAAGTTACCTCTAATGTATAGGATCATTACAACTTAGTAATCAAGATATAAGTGAAGAAGATATTCTTTCTTTATCCATATTCCAAGTGAGAGTAAAAAAAGAACCTGAACATCTAAGGCATACGATGTTCTCTTTAACCACGCCGTCATGCTTTACCAAATTCCTCGTCACATCCAGAATTGGCATGGCTACTAATAATCTAGACTTCGTCCACTCAGCCATCTCTCCCTATTGAAAACGGTGGAAGTGATTAATTGGAGATAACAGAATAAAAACACTTCATGTTGTTCCTTTTCACTGTCCCTCTATAACCATGTCAGGTTGTCATAACAAACGTCACCACATAGTAGCACCCATCTGGCCATCTCGAATATGATTCCTATTGGTTGTTTGGATACCCCTCGTGATAGAAAAAAAGACTAAGTAGTAATCAAACAGAATAACATCTGGATAGTCGGCATCCTATATCACTTCACGATAAATATATTGGAATTAAACGCACCAATCCCGTTTTGAGATAGTCAGTGACATGATTCCTTCTTCAGTGGGAATCAAAAGATCTTAAAACTCCACTCTACCTGTCAATGACACGAGTTCTAGAGAACCCTAGAAGCATGTGTATTAACAAGTTCTAAAAATCCGCCATGTAGAGTCTACCTGCATCAAGGGCAACTTGAATCTAGTTTAACATTAGGCCTAAAAGTTCATAGGTCGGTATGAGGTAGTGCTGACGCGTTACTTGGTGATTTTGAGCTAAAGGCTAATTTTGAGCCTAACATGGTTATTTAAGTGGAAGAGGCTTTCATACCCCATTGATTCTAGATGGGTGCCTCTCACATCAGTTATGCAATTAGATTGAGATGTTAAAACACATACCTAATGCTTAGAACTCAGGCAAAAGATAGTGCAAACACAAAGAGGAATTTCGGATCTGGGTCTGAGACCAGTGAGAAGTATGGAGTAAGTGCATAACATACTGAATCTTCCAGCAGTGGCAAGATGCAAAATTGGTTCCCCCTGCAAATGACAAAAAAAATCACATCATCAGTAGTTACCGGAAGTGAAAAAAAGGAAATTCCGTGTGGTGCCTATAGTTTTCCTGAATTTCGCATGGTAACCTTGAGGTAATAATTAAACCTTTTTCATGATAAAAAAATAAAGTTGATGTAGTATACAATTTTTGTTTTTTATCAAAATAAAGTAATATACAAGAAAAAATAGGGAAAAGCTTGAATATGATTCTTGGTATAAAAGATGAAAGATAAGTTTAAGAATTGCAGTGAAAAAGAAGAAAATATGATAAAAACTTAGGGTTGCTACATGAAATTTGAGAAAATCGAGGGCATTCCACTGAATTTTCAAAACCTTAGCTATCATACGGAATCTCTTTAAAAAAAAAAAAAAAAAATTTAAAAATGCAATAGTTCGTTCCATAGATTGATTTAGTGATCATCAAGACTCAATTTTAACTGGCTCTTTGGGAGCACCAAGAGTTGCTTGTGCCGAGGAATTTCAGGTGTCATCTCTGTATTCATCAAGCATGTAAAAATGCAAATATCTCACAGAATAAATCCCAATACTTGTCAGCATAAAACAATTATGGCAATCACACAACAGTTAACTATTTACCTTTACTGCTGCTTTTCATGGCGAGCTTTTGATAGATATTCATATTCTCCCCTGCAGCATTGATTCTGCTCATCATCACCAGCAATCAGCATCCATAACAGCCTTAATTAGACATCATTGATGTTACGTAGCATCTTACTGCCCACACATTGAAAAAGCTTTAGCTTTTTATTTCTGTTAACCCATCAATATTCCAACCGTAAATGAACGAATGAGAAGTCGCCTCGTTTTGAGGAAAAAATAGTGAAAGAATCCTGTACGGAGCCAACAGATAAAATGATCAAAGTTTAGATACTGACAAATAAGACATACACAGCTTAAAATTATAGATATTTATTGGGAAAGAAATTAACTTCCAGCAATCAATTTGTCTAAGAACTGTGGCACCAAGAGATTAGAGGATTTTGAGATGTGTTTATGCATATAAAGATGAACCCCTGAGGGGTCGTTTGGTAAAAAGCACAGTAGCAAAAAACGGAAAGGAAACAAAACTAATCCACATTTTCATTATTGTTCATTAATTGCAATGATCATCTCTATACTGGCTTATCTCATTATACATATAAAGCTTGTTTCCTTTATGTCATTTCCCATGCCCATGCCGGGGCATGGGTTTCAAATTGATGGAATCCTACAAAAAATGACAGGGTGTTGTTGCAGCGAACATTGCAACTGATGAATCATAAACATGAAGTGAACTACATTCATTTCCTTTTCGTTACCTTAGTTCATAACCAAACGAGCCCTAAGGATTTCTCCTATTTTGTTAATTTTGACATATAATGGCTGCTCTACAATTTAGGCAGCTTGTACTTTCAAAATGCCAGCATTTGGTTGTTGAAGGAATGATACACTTGGATGGGTGTTTGACAGTGCAATATAAATACAATTTCACAGTTATGAACTGTTTATAACTGCAAAGCTGTATTTATAAATGCACTTCAATACATACACATACAAACCTTCGAGTATCCCCAATCTTCCACCCATTGTAGCTCCATCTCAGCTTGTCAGCCCTACCAAAACCAAAGTACCATTGATCAGATTTAGAAAGGGGAAAAAAATAACAGCCATGTTTGCTTGACAGTAAAATGTTGTTTTTTTATACCTAGTATGAAATCACAGACGGTGGAATGTCCGCACATCTCCATCTCAACTGTGCCAAGCTAAATTGGAACTTTTATCCGTTGGATGATGAGATGGATGCCCCCAAAATTCCAGTACCATGTATCAAGGTGGAAATGTGGAATATGCCGTCTTACGTGGAATATATAAGTACATATTTAAACATACATGTAACATGTAATAATCTAACATACACCACAAAAATGTGGAGGTTGCATCATGTACTTGACATGCCAAGTTGCAGTAAATTAACACCATTTTAACATAACAACAGATATGGTGTAAATAGATAGCCCTAGCATAAAGAGTGAATCGTGTTAAGGCGTCCAACCTACAAAACTTTGGCATCGTTCCTTTCTGCACTTCTGTCAGGAATGATCATGTAATGTAAAATCTCTTATAAAAATCCCTTGATTAAACATCATACAAAAACAGGACAGGACACGATCAAATCAATAAGCCATTACAACTAAAAAGAACAATCAAAGCCACAAAAATAAGCACATCTCAGATCTGAACTAAGTCTTGGTTTTACAAACTGGCAGAAAGCGTTGTTCCGCCTATGATCAAGTCTAATATTACAAATTCGGAAAAGGAATAAGAAAAGATGCTATAAAGAATAACATGAAATTAACTTTTAACTAAAAAAAACTAGAGAAAAGACCAACAATATTTTTCTGCAAGCACCATTACACACTAGACTTTAAGCTGTCAAAATCTGAAGTGAAACCAGATAGAGAAAGGCATACAGCATACTTGCACACACAAAGCAGATGGCTAACAGTGCTGCCATTACTAGAGGAGAAAGTTTTCACCGATATCCACGGTAGGTAGGGCTGTACATGCAGCTCTCGGCATACTTGACAAGGTTGTCAGGTTGAGGGAGACGAGAAGCCAGACCTGTGAAAAAAAGAAATAGAAGAATACATCATAAGCACATAAGTTCCTTGGATTATCACTGGTACGACATCTGTTGATCAACACAAATGAAAGCTTGCCTAGCTCATAAGCCTTTGCAGCTACATTTGCCGCTATATGGGCTGAAATTTTTCTGATGTTTCTGAATGGCGGGTATAAGAGTCCCTTGGAAAAGTCTTCATCAGTCACCTGAGCAGCCAAGGCCTCGGCTGTTCCAGAAGAAAGACAGAAGGTCAACATAAATGGTTATAATCTAGAATTAAGAATGTGCAACTCCAAGATCATTGACCATGACATCTAGAAATCCATCAGAGTTTTGGCAACATGTCTTTCTCTCATATTTCATTAGACATCAAAGTTATGGGTACTTACAAGCAGCCAAAAGCATGTCGTTATGGACACGGATAGCACCGGACATTATCAAACCCAGCCCAAATCCAGGGAATATGTATGCATTATTTGCCTGAAAACAGTGGGAAGAAAAATTAATGTAGTGCACCAAATACCTATTATTACTTGGTAAATACTTACCTATAAGAAAACAATTAATACCTGTCCAGGTGCAAAAGTTTTTCCTTTGTATTCAACAGGATCAAATGGGCTTCCACTGGCAAAGATTGCCCGGCCCTACAAAATGGAATGAATTTATTCCTTGAGAAAATCATACTGTCCAGAAAATGAAGACAAAAGAAACAAATAGAAGAAGTACAATAGTTTAGTGAGTTCTGGAATATATAGGTTACAGCAATCATTCTACCTTGCTCCAAGTATAAGCCTCTTCAGCCGTACATTCGGATTGCGACGTCGGATTAGATAAAGCAAAGATGATAGGTCTCTGCAGGTAGCTCATCACAATACACATTAATCCTTGTTTTGGGAACTATATCAGCTTCAGAAACTAAAACTACAACTTCACTAGACCGGTAAATATAAACAAATGAAAACCTACTTCATTGAGGAAGGTCATTGCCTCAACCACCTCTTTCGTAAAGGTTTGCCCAGCTCCAGATGATCCAATTAAGACCGTTGGCTTAATGGACTAGCAAGAAAGACAAACGGAGTTGATATAAGAAATCAATATCCATCTTATCACAGGGTAACCTTTATATTGGCTATCTCTGCACATTCAACAGAAATATGGAGATGCCCACCTTTACAGCATTAACAAGTCCCTTAATTGGTTCGTGTTCATGAGCCCAAGGCTTCTTAAAATGCTGAAGGGATTCCACTCTATCTCTAACAATTAATCCCTGTTGAAAGAGTCGTGAATCAGACTAGTAGAAATAAGATAGAAATCAAGGGTACAAAGTCGAATGATTAAGATTCAAAAGGTCACAACCTTAGAGTCCACCAGCCAGATCTTCTTACGAGCTTCTTCAAGAGGAATATTAGTCTACATATACTAAAATGCATCAGTATGCCATTTATTTGTGATTTAACAAAAAAATTAAAAGGAAAAAAAGGGTTCCAACCTGCTTTGATATCTCGAGGGCAATGAGCTCTGCTATGCCCGTTCCAGCCTGCAGTTGCAGCGACAAACTCAATTAATGGCCAATCCAATCCAAATGTCTACACAAGTTCTGAGAACTTTTTGGTAGTAGAATTAGGAGGACTGCTTTCAGAAGTTCTCATTTTTCATCTGTTCATCTAACTGGCTGAATTTTTTAAGCAGGCTAAGTGAATCAAAAGTTTGACATGGTATTGGGTAAAGAGGAACGGACAAATATATACATATATACATATATATATATATACACATATATATATATACATATATATATATACATATATATGTATATATGTATATATGTATATATATATGTATATGTATATATGTATATATGTATATGTATATGTATATGTATATGTATATGTATATGTATATGTATATGTATATGTATATGTATATGTATATGTATATGTATATGTATATGTATATGTATATGTATATGTATATGTATATGTATATGTATATGTATATGTATATGTATATGTATATGTATATGTATATGTATATGTATATGTATATGTATATGTATATGTATATATATATATATATATATATATATATATATATATATATATATATATATATATATATATATTTCTCAGTTCAATCAGACATCAATATGTAGGGGGCTGTCTCTTGTCTGGAAATACGAAGCTCAAACAGAAACAAGATAGTGAAGAATAAATATATACCTCTCCAGCTCCAAGGAATAAATATGTATGATCTGCAAGAGATTTCCCTGTCACTTTCTGTGAAGCAATAAGCCCAGAAAGGACCACTGAAGCTGTCCCCTAAAACAAATGAAAAATCATTTATGAAGATGTTGACTAGAAGGAAGATTACAGTAGGAAAATACAGATGTCCCAAATACCTGGATATCATCATTGAAAACAAGATGAGTGCTACCATATTTTGCAAGCAGATCAAATGCATTGTGATTAGCGAAGTCTTCAAACTGCACAGAGTAAAATAATGTCAATGAAGAATAGTACATGAATTGGGTTCAAGCCAAAAAAAGCTGCTTGAACAGAACAGGGAGAAGGGGTACATGTTGTATCTAGTTAATCACAAAAACTGAACATTTTTTACCATCACTCACCTGAACGAGGACCTTTTCACCATAATTCTGCTTCACTGCTGTCATGAACTCATGCATAAGTTCAGCATATTCCTGCATTATTTGGCAATACATCACCGCTAAGATTTATAGTTTATACAATCAATCAATATACTCAAATACCTAAATACCCATTTCAAATAAAGTGTACAAATGAAACACCTGGCCGGTAGCCCTTCTTTGCCTAAGGCCAATATAGAATTCATCCTTGAGCAAGTCCTCGTTATTTGTTCCCACATCAATGGTCACAGGCAAGCACTGAAACATTTCGATTATTTGCATGATTAGCAATGAATATATAATAAAAACATCCAACAATTTGAAACAGATCCAAAGCATGTACGAAATACAGAAACGCATCATGTCTTAGAGATTCAAACATATCAGGAGACAAATAACTATGATAAGGTTAATATAAGATGGTGATTAATTTTACAAACAGGACACAAAAGATATATAAAAAATACACTAAAAGGCTGTAAGAAGATTACCTATTACCACAGTGCTTATTGCAACTGCAGTAAAGTGAGTAAAAAGACCTCAGTTTTCTCCAGAACCGAAGTCAAATGAAATGTATCCTCATTCAGTATTTTTTTTTTTTGCTAAATATTTTTTGAAACACTTTCCGTTGACCATTATTTAGCTATCAATTTTCAAATCAAGTTAATTATTGTGCAACCGAGTACATTTCTATGTTTTACTATTTTTTACTTATGACATCATAACTTCAAAGTCAATATCAAGCTTAGGATAGACTTTATTAGGGGCAGGTAGACTTTATTACCCGCGTGTCCACAACAGACAGAGATGCCGTAGGTGGGGTCATCTGTGTCTACTCCAATTGTCATGTTGGAGGAGTCAATGAGCCGATTGTGGTTGAGGTGTTAGCGTGTTGGAGGTTTTTTATTGAAGGTAGAGTTGGCACTGCACAGGGTATGTTGTCTTGGCAGTTGGTGATTGCGCCAGCATAAGTGACGTTAGTTGAACCCAAGAAGAGAAACATAGGTATCCGCCGACTGAACAGGGCATTGTCGATGATGTGTATACAGGTCAGAGTATTCAATTGGTAGTGGAGGCTATAATTGATGTGTGTGTTTTGTGTAATTTTTATAGCTGCGGTTGAGAACTTATATTACTTAATTTCGGGCCTACCTGCCCCTAAAAAATCTGTTCTAAGCTCGATATTGACTTTGAAATTTTGTCCCATGTTTGAATTAATTTATGTTTTGGTTCAAAAGCAAGACAAATCTTTTGAATAGATATAGGGATTAAAATTGTTCGAATTTTTACAACATTATTGTTTATGATCTTTAAAAACATTTATATATTATAATACAATGGATCAGTTCTAAAATCATTTATATTTTTAGTAAGTGATAGTTCTTAAACTTAACATTTAATACTTTACAAACAATAGCGTGTTACAAAAAAAAAACTAAGTAATTGTTTGTCATCTTTAATAAATGATAACTCATGACCAAAACACTTTACTAACTAACAAATCGTATTTTACAACACAATATTTCATTTCCGCACGTTCCTACCAAAAAAGTCATTTCAAACATAACATTTTTCCAGAAATGAACCTTTCATTGTAAGGGGTTACTCATTCCTTCAAGAGAATTCTAAAACTCTTATAGCCTTTCAGTGTTATTTATATATATATTTTTTAATTATTCAGTTTTTATATATTAATGATAAATATTTTGTGGACTCGGTTTCCTCTGAACCGTCAAAGTAGTATAAAATATATAATGCACTGTAAGAATACTTACAGCAGAAGGGCGTATACCACCAAGAGCTGTATAAAGAGAGAGCTTCCCAACTGGTATTCCCATCCCCTACAATCATGTCCAGGTTTTATTAGGTCATAAATTCAAGGAAATCGAGGTTACAGTGAATTATTATTGAGATCTATGATAAGCTATAGTGGATACCTAAAAGAAAAACATGAGAATAAAGTACATATACAAACCTGACAACCAAGATCCCCAAGTCCGAGAATTCGCTCACCGTCTGTAACAACAATAACTTGTATATTTCTCTCTGGCCAATTTCTCAATACTTCAAGGATCTTTCCTCTGAAAAAGTAGACTTGAAACATGTCAGCCAATGTATACATAACAATTTAACAAATGAGCAAATACTTTTTTTATTCGAGATAAGGTTGAACCAAATATACTTCTCTTTCAAACTAATGAAGAGACCCTGGGGTTGTTTGAAGATGCAGCCATATTTTTGACAAGCCTCGCCTACAGTTGGAGTGTACACCACCGGAAGTAGCTCTTCAACATGTTCAATAAGAAGCTTGTAGAATAATTTTTCATTTCTCACCTACAGATTTATGCAAAGCAGAGTCAGAAGACTTTTAGAGATTCTAACTTATTAATTGAGAATGATAACCTTCGAAGAAAAAATACCCTTCCAGAAAATATTTAACCAGAACCCTATCTGTTATTTGAATATATTTGGCAGGTTGGTAAATTATCAAGATACAAACTGAAAAGGAAGAATGCAACGACTTCAATTTTGCTCTTCCCCAGTATACAATCAATGATGCAGAAGAAATGACTGCATAAGTAACCAAGCAACTTATTCCAAGGTCCAAAGCAACAACTTCAACATGCAAGTTTTCTATGCATCAGGAGTTCAGTTAACAAAGCAACCAAACATGACCGAACACTCAACTTCAATTTTACAAAAGAAGGAGCCTAGTTTATTTTAACAAAAAGAAAAGGGCCTTGTTTGGTCCATTTCTTCATTTCTTATTGATTTTCAATATCCTGCTGTCCTATCCAACTACATTTGTTCCTGTAATCCATAACCTAACAGAACGCAGCAGCGAGGGACAACCCGCCCATACAGCCAGCGGTTCATGATAGAAAAAACCATTACCTGAAGGTCTGTCATAGCCATATACTTCTGCAAAGGAACCTGATACTGGCGGACATTGTCAATCATTTTCCGTACCTGTCATGTAAAATGAAAGAGTGGTTAATCAACATTGTCCATATACCAGAAAACAGACATATAAAACAGAAGACAGTAAGAGCTGCATGATGAACTTCAGCTAAAAATAACCTGAAGATCTTGGCTGACAACAGTTGGGGGTAGAAGACCTCGCAAGTAATGGGCATCTCTTTCTTTTTCTACAAAGGCAAGACCTTTATTGTGGTGCGGATCCCGCAACAGTGTATATCCGCTGCATCAGAAAATATCAGTTTCATCATCTAGTCTCAGTTTTCAAGGAAAGAACATGATTACAGAAGAACATCAAGCATCTCTGAATTATACATCAAGCAGAAACACAGAACTAACTTGCATGAACACATAAATTCATCCTTGCTCGCTGACCCTAAGTTTCTTGGCAGAATATAGTAATTTATAACATTTTAGGTCACAGTTCGCAAACAGAGACAAACATGTGAAAAGGATTGAAAAATCAACGCATCAAGTTGTTGGTCAAATTGGTTTCTTGACAACAAGCCACGCACTCGCACATAAAGGAGGAGCAAGTTGAATTTTTTTTTTTTTTAAAAAAAGAAAAATGGCCTAGACAACAAAAAATGCAAACTGACAAATGAAATGTCTGCTGCTACAATATCTCACTTGCTCCTCAAATATTTGATCAAATAAAGTAATCAAAAGCTCAGATTATTACTTTTTGCAATGACTAGTATTAATTAGACCTACAATTTGGCACTTGAGCATGAAATTTAACAGGTTAGCTGCCTACTTCAATTCAAGTTCAGTTCAACAACGTCAACAATTCGAAGAACACTGATGTGGTAAAGCGGACAAAAAACATTCAACCAAACATAGAAATTCTAAAAGACGCAGCCAAAAGCATAACAAATCAACACCAAACAATCACTGTCAATATAATAAAAGATCGAAAAATAGCAACAAAGAAATGAAGCATAGGAATCATCGAAATCTATTATACCTAGCGACGGTAACGGCCCAAGGAGTGACATGCTGGTCTTCAGTAGCTGAATCCTCACCATACACATCCTGAACTCCACCAGTAGCAACAGTCGACTTAACAGTCGAATCAGCCGTCAACGGAGCAGCGACTGCTTCTCCCTCACCAACCTTAGCACTCTCCGTCAAAACGACAGCGTTCGGGTCTCCCGATCGGCCGTTCGATCCCATAGCTACCTTCACCACAACACATCCATTCCTGTTCGACCGCAACGACAGCAGTACTCCGGCAGATCTACCAGACACGCTGTTCGTGTTATTCTGCTTTACACAATTCCAAATCACACCAAAATTGCATCAATTAAAGCTGAAATTAAGAAATTCGAACAGTCAAATTAAAATGCAAAGCGAAAACTGTTACCAGGAAATTAGCTTGCAGCGACATCATGGCGATCGAGATTAAGACAGTGATTCGGTGAAGAAACTCTCTCTGATCCTGATCCTAACGCCTTGATACCTTTTCGGAAGTTGCAGCGTCTTTTGGATCAGGGCATGGATGAGGATGATGTGGGGAAGGGAGTTGTAGGGAAGCAAGCCAGTAGGAGAGAAAGAGAGAGGAGGGAGTGAAGACATGTGCTATTGCTTATTATAGAGTGGCCCTTCTTTCGTCTTTTCTTCCTACTTTTCAACTACATTTTTAATCACATGCTAATCATCATCCCTGGTAATTAAAATACAAATTTTGTAAAGAAGACGCTTACTCTCGTTTGTTCTTTTAACTCGAAAAACGGAATAAAATTTAATACAGTGCGACTGTTTATAAACTTTTTGGATAAGGTGTTTCGGATTTAAAAGATCGAAAATTTCATAAATATGGATTTTAGAACCGGAATTTCGGTGCAATTAATCTCTCTTAGGATTGCTTTTTTCCCGGTCTTGAACCGGTACAATCGGACCCTGGACTAATCCGTAAAAAGCTGACCCGGTGTAAAAATGCATAGCCCTAAATTTTTCTATCATATTTTAAATGGACAGTAGTATCAACGGTATTTTTTTTAGTATATAATTTTTATTTATTTTTAAAAATATTTTAACTTTTTATAGAGCTATTTACATTAATATTTGTTGTCCCCTAAAGTTTAGCTCAAGTACTAGTCAACTAAAATAAAAGTATGTGATGGTATATAGTTATAAACTATTATATTATAAAATATAAATAATGTGTTTCATAACATAAAATTTGTCTATAAATAAATGGGTATGTGTAAATTTTGTCTATTTAGTTTTATACATTGGTGAATGGAAGAACCAAACCTCCACTTGATTTGAAAGGTCTCGCTATCATACTTATTAGTAGCCTATATGAATCATGATCAAAGTGTGGAACCAATTTGGACAACAAATTATAAAGCTTTACCTTATCATTTTCCACAGTGATTTCTACTTGATTTTCCATTCATCAAATTTTCCTATGGTCCCATAATTTTAAAGAAAATTTGTGGTTCTAACAAAAGGACATAAAGGGATTTTTTTTTTCATAGTAATTTTGGAAAATAATTTCTTTAAAGAAGGAATTTTTCCATAAATATAAAAAAAGTAATAATAATAATAATAATAATAATAATAATAATAATAATAATAATAATAATAAAAATAAATAAATAAATAATAAATAAATAAAAAGGATTATTTTTGGGGGAAAATACTGAACAAAAAATTGAGCTAAAACACTTCCACCTCAGTTTTGAATTTAGAAAGATTACATCATAGATTATATGCTAACATGATCACTTCTTGAAAATCAGTTCTACATTCCATACATAAAAGTATCCTATAGTACGTGTGCTAGTTTCCAACCGAGTCAAGGGCGATGGATATAATACTCGAATTTGAGTATGGGAAAAGTACATCACTTCGATTATCACAATAAAGAGGGGTTCATCCTGATGTTCATTTCTGCTATACTCAATGGACGAGGTAGTAGTAGATCCAGCCATTACTATCAAAGCTATTGGTATAACTTCTATCATAAAACATACATCTAATGATCTAAATGGTGAAGTTATTTCATTTAACTACCTTGCAGTAGGTAAAGATACAAGGTTGTTGTCAAGTTCTTGGTTTAAATTCATGTTGATATTACTGTCATCAACACCAACTTCAATAGTATGCTCATGAATTTCATCAGATGCACAGCAGTGCTTAAGATCAGCTACTACCTCGCTCATTCTCGGCCTTTGGTCACCTGTCGGTTTTACGCATTCCATGGCAATCTCCAAAAACTTCCATGTAGAGTTGATGTCAAGATCTCCATGTAGGCTTTTATCAGCTATCGCCAATATGTCTCCACTCTGAACCATTGGTGACACCTGTTCGACGATGTGTATAGGGTCATTATCGTCCTCGGTTTGCTTGATTAATGCTGGCTTCCCTGTTAATAATTGCAAGAGTACAACTCCAAAAGCATAAACATCACTTGTCTCCCTCAGTATGTTGATTAATTGGCAACACCTGGATTTCAAAAACAATGAAATTATATATGTTTTTTTTAGTTAATTCTTTATTTTCAATATGAAAATATTTCTTTTAATCTTACTCCGGATCAAGGTAGCCTCGAGTGCCTGCAAGGTCAGTCCATGTATCAGGATCTTGACTATTGGTAGTGAAGAATCTAGAGAGCCCGAAATCAGCGATCTTGGCGTGTCCCATCTCGTCTAATAAAATGTTTGCAGGCTTGATGTCTCTATGAATAATTGGCGGTCTACAACCACTATGTAGATACTCGAGTCCTACGTACGTACAATAAGAGTATAGATTCAAAAATAAGAATGCCTTCAAAATGATTGTACTCACTCATGCATATATACATAGGCAAGCTGACCTTGTGCAGCATCGATTGAGATTTGAAGTCTTGATTTCCAGCTCAAAGGATGTTCATTTGTCTCTACAAAAATAAAAACACTTCATAATAATAATTCATGTACGTACAAGAAGATATGCAATCTCCCATGCATAATTACTTGATAAATAAGAAGAAAACAATTAAAGAGTTGCTTCAAACCTGATAAATGCATTTGCAAATTACCACAAAGCATATACTCGTACACAAGTGCCATGGTTGCAGGCTTGTCACAATACCCGATAAGTGAGACCAAATTTACATGATGAATCCTCGTCAAGAGTTCAGCCTGTAAGTTTACAATAACATCCATGTAAATGGCAATGATTCACAGTTTTTCAATGAAAATCAGTTTAAAAAATGGCTGTAAACACACTAGTAAGGAAGCATATGATTTGACTTGCCTCAGCACAAAATTGCTTCATGGTGATTGTAGACGAAGAATTGTGTAATACTTTGACAGCAACCTCAGTACCATCGTGTAGTCCATGATAAACCGTTCCAAATCCTCCTCTTCCAAGGATTTGTTTAAAATTATCAGTTATCCTTAAAATGTCTGAAGAGTTGAATTGCTTGTTTTTCGGTATGATCACCCGTGAACCCGAAACGTCTACAGAACCAACACAATAGGTCTAATCATATAACTTGAGCAAGAGATATACATTAACAAATCAATATCAAGAAACATACAAGTTTGACGGATTAATATATATTTTTCTATACCTTGTTTCTTTCTTTCTCTGAATGCAAGAAAAATGATACTAATGATCACAAGGAGTACAACCAAAGCAACAGATATAAGCATTGGAATGACAAAATGATATCTCCTTTTGTCTGCCTTTGTCTGCTCCTTACACGGGTACGTCTTACAAACATCATAATTGCCCTCTAGTCTACGTACATTAAACTAAAGTTAGATGATTAATAACGTGTTGTTCGAAAATGGAACCATTTAAAATTTAAATGTATTTGTCGATTTGTACCTTAAATCTATGGAGTTGTTGGTTGCCTTCCTTAAAAGCTCAAGAGGAACCGGACCCGTGAGATTGTTTCTTGTCAAATCACTTCAAGCAAGAAGAGAAAATAAGAGCTATCATATGCATTCCTGCTTGTAGCGTACATTTCTTTACTTCACACAACTTCTAACATAATGATCTTACATGACATTCAACGAGGGTAGATATGCTAAAAAATCCGGTATTGTTCCTGTAAATCCATTGTTGGATAAATTCCTGATGCAAAGAATGAAGCAAACTCGTATCATTCGGTAAAACGCTTAAATAGAATACTAGAACATCAACACCATCATGAAATTCGAAACTCACAAGTACTTTAATGCTGTGAGATTGGATAGTGAGAGTGGTAGTTCTCCAATCAAATTACTCGTACTCAAATTCCTATATCATCAAGATGTGTTTATAATTTATAGATAAAAGAAATCGTCATATTTAACTACATTTGAAATCAATATAACATTATATCATTCAAACTCACAAGGAGGTTATTCTTGGAGGATTGTTATCGTCATAAGAACAGCTTAGACCCTCCCACTGATAGCCAACAGGAAGGCAGGGATCTCCTTGCCAAATTATCTGTTCGTACTTATCCTTAATGGCAACGATAGCATCAACTGATCATATTAATACATAGAGATTACTGTCATAAAGGCATATATGCACAAGAAACAAAAATATTTAAGCTCGAGGACGAGAAGCATACCATCATCTTGGTTGTAGGTAAAGCCAGAAGATGTAGGACATTGAACAACTCGAAAGCATTGAAGATAGGGTAGAGGTTAGATCTGGCTGTCTTCATGAGTGTATACTTGAAAACATCTGATCCATTGAGAGATATTAAAGGAGATGAGATGGTGGTCAGTTGCATGTATTTTGGACTAATAGGACCAAATGTGTATCCTTGACCATGAGGTACAAAAATGTTAAATTCTCTAGTGTCGTTAGAGCCATGCAATTCAAGTTCGGCGAAGTGCCAGTAGGCATAAACTTGATTTGTAGGAAAATTTGACTTAACAGCCACACTAGCAATGTTGTAATTTGGCACAGCAGCAGTATTCAGCACACTTGTTGGTACTTTAAGAGTTTTGGCTTGTGAATCATCAATGGATTTATTTGTACTAACTGTTGTCCAGTTGGTCCATTGAGGAGACCGGTACCACATACGACCATATGCATCATCCTCCACCCTATAAGAAGAGAGACATTCACATACAATTTTAAAGTCTTAATTAGAGGTGTAATTTGAGCTGAACAAACCATACAATTTCATGTTCAACATGTTTATAATTGAGTCAAGATTGAGCATAAATTTTAATCAAGCTTAAAAATATGCTCATACTCGACTCGTTTATAAAGCATACAAGCTTGAGTAGAGCTCGAGTAAATCGGCCCATAAAATAACCTTATTAAACATTCACTCATCTGGCCATCTTTAGGCTTGTTATTTGAGTTGAGCACGAGCCGAACCAAATTTTAATCAAGCTTAAAAATGTCTTCATACTCGGCCCCTATAAATAGTGAACGAGTTTAAGCTCGGGTTCTAGCAGCTCAGCTTATGAAACAGCCTTATTGAAGATTGACTCGTCCAGTCATCTTTAGGGGTGTTATTCGAGCCGAATTTTGGTACGAGCATATTCAACTCGTTTATCATGAAAGTCACCTCGTTTAGAAAACTAACGTGATAAAGTAGCTTGACTCGTATAATAGCCCTAGTCTTGTTAGTCTAATAGTGTAACATAGTATAATTATATAAGAGTATTGCATACTCACACGTAGTACGATCCTGTTTTAGTTTTGCATCCAATATCCTCACGACTCCGTAAATAGAGAGACGACTGTGGAGATGCAGGGTACGAAGAGTTGTCCAAAAGTTGTAGTACAAGAACAGATACAAATGGAGTTCCCTGGCCTGTGTTGACAAGACAAACATCTATAGAGTCTGTGTTTGCAACATGGATAATCTCCTTGAATGCTCGATAATCTACGCTTGCAAGTGAGATCGTAAACCAAAGATTGACACCTATATAGACATCAAATCCAGGGATTTTGTTGTTGCCATCATAGTTGCCATACATGAATTGAGCTCTGATCATATATTTACTGTTGGGTATTAATGGCCATAAGTTGTAGCAATTTCTACGTCCCTCAGGGAAGCTTCTTACTGTCTTATAAATGTCTTCACGGAGCTCGCTGTAAAACTCTGGTGATATTCCCCTATTCTCTCCAGTGCTAATGTATTTCTCGTCAGAAGTGTAGGATATATCATTTACTGTGTCGTAATATGAACCACCTCCTAGACCACAGTCAATGTTTATGAACCCTGGGTTTCAAATAACAAAAAGTTTGCATCAGTCACGCATACAGTCATTTTAATTCATCTTCAACATGATCCATCAGTAAATGCCTTTTACAACATATCTGATAGCAACATGATTACCAAATATTTAAGCATTCAAAATTTCAAGCTAATAAACTCTTAGCTAACATAAGGTTCTTCTAATAACTAATAAACATAGCAAACTAAGGTTACTAAGCCACTGTGTATACCATTGGGTTACACTTACATTAGCACCTCAATCCCAAAATAAGAATTTTGATGCTGAATTTCAACTGTCACCAATTTCTAATATGAAATCAACAAAAGCAAAACATGAAGTTCCACTTATATCAATTAGGAAGGTTAATATCTGAACTTAATAATGAAACAATTTAGCAAGCACAATAGCAGAGATGAAGAAAGATAGGACAGCAGAGTGTTTAATGAATGTAGAGAAAATGTATGCTTCACTAGTTGTTTATGAAGAGGCATTTTATCACACACTTGGTATGTAAACCTGTAGAAGCCCCCAATTACTGCAGAGAAGAGAGGAAAATGACAGAATTAGGGTTGTGGGTTTGGATATTAGTACAACACTTACCTTCGGTGACTAACTAATAGTGATTAGAGAGATTCGCTTTGCCTACATTTTCCAAGCGGCTGGTTCATTGGGTGGGGTAGTGTTGTGCTGCTTGTGCAACGCAATATAACCTATTTGTGAGATGGGCTATGATGAGTCTATGGTGATTTGAAAATACAAAGGCGTTTTTGAATTCGTGACTGAAATCAGACAGTGAAGGGGGAGAAGACTGAAGAGGACGGGAACAATGACGGTTTTCCATATGAACGTGCAATTCGGGATCGGACCGAAAGCCGAATTCTGACATGTTGGATCTGGTTCGGTCCATGATCGTTATTATGGTCTGGTCGGTAATAGACCGAATTATTTATATATAATAATTAGAAATTATGTCCGTGTTACGTACAGACAATGTTCTAAAAAACGTTAGACGGAGACGGGACGGAGAGACACCGTCTACCGTCTAGACGGTCAAGACGTTTTGTCCTTTTTTTGGTATTTTATCCTAAAACTTTGTACAAATTTCATTATTGTATATAATACTCATTTTAATAGTTGACTAGAGAGTTAGAGAGGCATTTATATTTTAAAAACACATTCTACTGCACCACAACCAACACAACTATATACAAAATTACACAAGTAGTTAATCATTAATTAAAAAAAAAAGAAGGGAGATTAGAGACAGATTTTCTTTACTTTTGGTTTTGTAGAAGGAATTAAAAAGAAGGAGGTTCGTAGAAGGAATTAAATAAAAGGAAAATAAAAACTTAGAGAGGGAGGCGGAAGAGATAGGTAAAAGCTGAGGAAAAGATTGAGAGGGCCAACTGGGATAGTTAGGTTACCAGTTAAAAAGGGAGAAAGACAAATCGAGGGAGGGAGACATAGGACAAGAGAAATATAGAGAGGTAGGTTACCGATTGGAGTCCTCGTCGTCACTAAGTAGCTTGGAGAAACCAAGAATGAGAGGAATCGGGGTAAGAATGAGAAGAAAATAGATTAGGGTTTGGTTTTAGAAAGTAATGTCTAGAGCGTTTTGAAACCATTCAGACCTTCTAAACCCGAACTTTCCCGTCTTGAACCGTCCGGTATCCGAGTCCGTCCAGGAAGGTCCGTCTAGCACCAAGTCGGGACGGCCGGGGGCCGTCTATCGTCTAGACCGTCTTTTAGAACACTGGGTACAGGTCTACACAAATTTTTATTTTTTTAATTTTCTTATTATAATTTTTATGTGACTACCATGTTATACAAACAACAGGGGACCTTTAGTGATCCAGCTTATCATATCTGAAACTAAACAATAGAGGACCATTAACAAGTTAGACGAGTGTTATACTTTGTCTCCTAGGAAAAAAAAATTGTCAATGAGGAACTTGTTTTCGGATAGCATAATTTCTTTAAAGGTTAAAAATAGCGTAAAAAACCGTCAAAATTGACAATTTATTATGTTCACAGTAGTATTGTTTTTCAATTCAATCATACGATTGTTATCCTTATAAACCTTGAAAAAAATAGTATTTCCTACGACACTGAAAATTTTAACGACCAATTCTAACAAACTTAACTAGCATTACTTCCATATTATAAATTTTAACGACCAAATTTAACGAGCATAAAACTTTACAACAAAATTTAACGACCCAAAAAGTTTTAACGATGGCTATATTAATGTTATAAGAAAATTCTAACGACCAAACTTTTTTTTAATGACTAATCCTAACAAATTTAACCAGCATAAAATTTAACGACATAATTTAACGACCAAAAAAACGATGGCTAGATTAATTTTATAAGAAAATTTTTAACGATCAAAATTTATTATAAAATATATATTAACGACCAAATATGTAAATAATTAATTTTATAATAAATTTCCATTAGAATTTTAACGATCGAATTTGAAAGACCAAATTTAACGACCACAAAATTTTTAACGATGTCTATATTATTTTTAACGATCGGCAATATATATGAAGCGTAAAATATAATAATAACGATCAAATTTATTCAGTAACAAACGTTAAATAGAACAATATACAAATACAATGAAATAAAAATTGTGAACATTAATTGCCGTTTATATTTTAGGTCGATTTAAATATTTGTTCAGCCAAAAATAATATATCGTATTTCCTATTATAATGATACATTAACTTCTGCTGAACCAAAATTTAATATTCTGATGAAACTCCCTATTTAACCTTATTATTTCATAACAGACGTTCATTATTTAATTTAACGGATTTTAGAGGTTCCTACTCCCTACTCTAAGAGAAGTTCCTACCGGATTCTAACCCTATATATATATATATGGAAAAATGACCAAAAATAATACCAACTATGAGGTATGAACAAAAAATAATACAAACATTAAAAATTAATATTTGATATACAAACTATTTTACATTAAACTAATTTTGATACGAGGTGAAATTGTGGCCAAATTTTATTACAAAATTCGCCCATATATTTTAAATTCACACAAAATAACCCCTAAATTTTAATTTCTTAAAAAATCACCCATGTTATTTTTTGTATACTTACAGAACTACGTAATAAATTTAGTCATCATTTTATTCTTAATTATCTAAGGTAGTTAATCAATACAAAAACTAAGAAGTTTTAAAAATAATTTTTTGGTTAATAGACTCATGTTTGGTGTTATTATTGTTTTATGTGTAGTTTGGGACTTTGAGGAAAAATCATACATGTTTGTGGGTAAAAAGTTAAATGAAAAAATGTATCACTTATTGAAAAATGTTTGTAATTTAAAATTGATGTATTTAATGTAAATTTGTGGAAAAAGATCTCAATTTCATGATTTAAATCTAAACTTTTAAAAATCATTCTTATTTTTTTAAATAAAATTTCATGAAAATGTCACAAAGTATGGGTCTTTTAACCATTTTTTTTTTTTGAATTTAAAACTTTTCAATAAAAAAAAATCATTCTTATAGTTATAATTTTAAATTAAATGACATAAACTAGCTAAGAATAAAGTAATAATTAGTTTTTATTACATAATTTATTATGTATAAAAAAAATAATATGAGTGGTATTTGAAAGAAAATATGATATAGGGGTAATTTTGTATGATTTAAAAAGTTATGGGCAGTTTTTTGTAATAAAATTGGAAATAGTTTCCACCGTGTTAATATTGGTTTAATGTGAAATAGTTTGTATATCAGCTAGTAATTTTTAAAGTTGGTATTATTTTTTGTTCATGTCTTATGGTTGATATTATTCTTGGTCGTTTTATATATATATATAGACACGATCCGGACGGTGGACCGAACCATAATATACTGGTCTAGTCCACGTACCCTCACTAATGCGTAACTCATTTATACTTAACAAGATTCTGAAGACTAATACAAAATAATTACCTGAATGATCTTCATGAGTTAGTTGTCTCTTCACTAGAGCCTGAGAATCTGTAACAAACCTTTGCAAGACTGCAACGAAGAAGAATGCTACCCAGAAAAGTAGGCAAGTAACACGATTGCCCATCATGTCTAAAACTGAGTTTTAAGATGGATTTAGCAATAACTAATTGATCGATTTGGTATAAATTGAGATTCGATTAATTTGAAGGTCAACCTACAGAGTCAACTACTAACTACCATTTGAACAAGTTCCCACGGCTTTAGATGTTCGTAACATGGACCCGACCTGAGAAAATTAGCATCGTTTCAAACTTATGTAGAATATATAATTCGTTCAGGCTAGAATATATTGACAACCCTTTTGCTAAGTGGATGACTAGTTCATGTAAGTCCTGCTAAATTATAATTTATAACGAGTCCGGTTAGTCAGTCATAAATTAATGACTTTTTATTCATAATCTTTATTTACTTGATTATTTATTCAAGTAAGTGTTTGATGTAGGGCTCAGACTGCTCAGTTAGTCAGTTCCACAAAATCTTATGTGGTATTAGAGGTACTCACCTAACTGATTCTCTCCATATTTTTTTTCCCAATCAAACGACTCTTAGTTAGTCAGTCTTTCTTTGGCAACAATGCTTGTTAGACCCACTTCTGATCCCTATTATTTACACCCTTCCGATCACACTAGATTACAAATCAGTGTTATTGCTCTAACAAAAGAATATTACCAAGACTGGAATCAACTTTGTAACACCCCAAATCCGTAGAACTCGGAGTGTTATTGGGCTAGGATCTCACAATGGATCCTGATCCTAACCTGACAACAAATTCACTGAATCTTACAACAAGGCACCAATAGATTAAAACAAAACCTAAAACTGATATATATATATATATATATATATATATATATATATACATATCAAAAGATGATACAGAGTACTGCTGAGTACAAAGTCAAACAGAAATCCGTACAATAATAATAACCCAAAATCCCACGATAACGCCCAGTGTATGGAACCCTCAGTAGATCACCCCTCTGAATCACTCTGCAGCTCTCCTAACCTGCAAAGGATCTACAACACGGTATAAAACCGTTAGCTAACCATACACATACATAAGAAGATACTAGAGCATAATCGCATATCAATAATATTAACACCTCATCATGATATCACACATTTACCCGGTTTATTATCTTTATAACGTTAATCACTCAAGAGTATATAAATCAGTATATGAAAATACGTGACACGAGGAATGAATATAATCCTCGCCTCTGCGTGCAATAGCTAGCTGGAGTGGCATCAACGCACTTTCCCGTATACCATATGGAGTGGTAGGTGCCCTTCCCGTATACCAGAACTAACTAGCTTACATAGAACTTCCGAGACTCCACTACGGGATGAAAGGTAAGTTGTCACAGCCACTACAATGGGCGGTCAATATAACATAGGTCGGTGACCATCATAAAACATGCTATAAAGCATATAACAAACACCACTCAAGCACACATCCAATATAAGGATGACAGCTAAGTAAGTCCTATGGACTTACCTCAATCTCAGGAGTAACTCAACCACGATCAACTCTCCGACTGGTCCACTCCAAACTAGAGGACAACACGGCCTATACAAGGCATACATACATATATCAAACTCCTATCACACAAAGGGTCACACCTAGACCCAAGGAATCCATAAGGATCATATCCAACTCGTAAACCTCAAGGCCGTAACCGGCATATCTATATCATACTCATCATAAACCGATACCTAGCATGGTACTAGTTCCCTCATACTAGGAAAGGAAAGGAGCTACCCAACTATGGGTAGTCCCGGGACAAGACGCACTTGCGTGATCAAGGGACGCAGGGGCGGAATGGATAACCCGCAGGCACGGCAGGGAGCAGCCACAGGCGCGGTGACAAGGTACGCAGGCGACGCAGGCAAGGTGCTGAGGCTGGCGCGGGCGCTGCGGCACGGCTTCTACAGGGGCGGTAGTTTCTAGACGCGGGGCGGCCTCTGTGCAGAACGTAAACCCGCGGCTTCTCTTCGGCTCTTCACGTGATCAAATCATGTCTTCTCTCCATCACAATCACACACATGCCACAACATACACATTCCATCATCATCCTATATCCAAACATCTAATCCTAAGCTAAAGAAATGGAATCCAAGAAGAAAGAAGAGAAGAGGAAGAAGAAAGCTTACCACGGTTGTGGTCCTAGGCTGCAGGGAAGATCAACACACACCAAAGCTGGCTTCCAAGCTCAGCAACACACATCACTAGCATCAAGAAACACCAAGGTCACACAAAACTCTCTTTCAAACTCAAGAAACCAAGACAAGGTCAAGGGAAGGGATGAAGAAGCAAGAAGGACGTAATGGCTGGATTGGAAATGTGATGAAACCCTTGCTCAACAAGGTAAAACGGGAGAAGTAAGGAAAGGTAAAGCACGGGTCAAAGAAGTCAACAAAACCGGCTACAGCCGCCGGAAACCGCAGGGGTGGTTCCATGAGCCGCAGGGGCGGCAATCAGGCCCACGGATGCGGAAAGGCAATCTCGGATAAGGACCAAGACTCGGTCCGAAAGAATAGGGCTCTCACACAGTGTTTATGTAATATATGCTCTATCAGCACGGCGTAAATTAGGGTTCATTGATGGTACAATTACCAAACCTTCCGATACTACTAAACTTGAAAAATGAAATAAAGTTAATGCCATGCCCATAGGATGGATCATCCAATCCATGGATCATCACTTCGTACGGTTGTTACATACTTTACAACCGCAAAGGAATTCTATGACGACATTAAAACTCGTCATACTGTTGGTAATGGGCCAAAAATTCAACAATTGCGCTATGATTTGGCATGTTGCACCCTTAATGGTCGGACATTGCAAACTATTTCGCTTGTCTGAAACATCTTTGGGATGAATTACATCCACAAGTCAATATCCAATACACTTGCAATATGTGTACTTGTGATGTTGCCTCAAAACTTGCTTCTACTCGTGAAGAGGAAAAGGGCCAGTCCATCAATTTCTTGATGGAATGGATGATATATTCTTTTACAACAATACTGATGCAGGAGCATCTAGAAGACCAACCTCAACACTTCAAATGACGAGACCAATCAAGAAGAGACGGACTACTAAAGAGGAGAAGAGAACGTGCAACCCAGACATGACGAGACCAATCAAGAAGAGACGGACTACTAGAGAGGAGAAGAGAACGTGCAACCCAGACATGGAGAGACCCAATCAAGAAGAGTCACATGAAGAAAGAGTGTGTCAGGCTGCCTGTGAAGGAAGAAGACTTCGGGCTAATTTTAAGTGGCTAAATTAGACCCATTTAGCTATTTTATTTTCAGCCCATTATTCAGACAATTTTAATATTTGGTTTTGTTTTATTTTTTTATTTTATGTCTTCTAGAAGGTCTCATCTCCTAAAGATTTGACCTTATCCGTTGGTTAGATGATCTTATCTCTTAAAGATTCGATCTTATTTTTTCGCATTTTATTTCATTTCTTTTAGTCAGTTCGGGCTCGATCTTGGATCAAGGCCGCAGCCCGTTGTACTCACTTTGGACGTCCCTCTCTGCCTATATAGGGCATGTTGGGCGTCATTTTACAAATACCTTGAATAATATACATTTTGATACTTTTCAACATTTCCCTCTTCTCGTGAGACTCGAGAATGAATAGGTGTGACTCCTATTCAAACCCTAGTTTGAAGTATAGGAGAGCCGTCCTACTTGGTGAGACTCTAAGATAGGCTTCTCTTCCATCTTCAAGCGACTTCTTGTGTTTTGGGAACAATCTCGTCTTTCCCATTTACATAAGATTATAGCGAACGAGTTGAATTGCGACTAGGAGATTCCTCCAGACTATCCAACTACGATCCATCCCAATCACCGGATCATTCATCCATCCATCACACGTTTTTCTACCATCCACACGTCCCATTCACCTCTCTCTATCCCTAGTTCTTGGTGTTAAAAGATCGGAAAACCCTCGCGGCTTAACCCCGCATCAAATACGGTCCAATATTGCTTCAAATGAGCCTTTACCGCCACTGAATAAGGCCTATGCAATGATCATTCAGGAAGATCGCCAACATACAATAAATTGTTCTCGCGAAACTATTGTTGATGGTGGCGCATTTGCTGTCCTGACTCGTTCTTCTTCTATTCATCGCGATGACCGCCGCCAACCTCCTTGCAAGGATGACTTCGTAGACCAGTTTGCTCTCATTGTGGCAGACAAGGACATGAGCGCAAGTCCTGATTCAAAATTAATGGATATCTGAACCTGTGGCCTTGTGACTCTAATGGGCAACCTTGGGATATTTATGGTCGGTATTCTACCCAGCCTACCTATTATGCACCAACAGATCCAGTGCACCAACTACCATCTGCCGTCACTACTCATGCTTTAAGATCAACGTATGAAAGTAGTGCGTAGTCTTTTCTCACCTTGGAAAGTTGCAAGCCTCTTCTACACGCTTGGTATCTTGATGATGGTACAATTATTGGTCGGTTTGAGGAGGTGGCTAGAGCACTTGATATCATTCGAGAGTTTGGTCCGGGTTTAGGCCTCGAGTTGAATGTTCACAAATCTGAGCTCTTTTGGCGCGCCTTCCTATGATGGGTCGAAACTTAGAGATGGGTTATTCTCACAAGACATTGTAAGGTTGGCGATGAGTGTTAAGTTGTTGGGTGAGCCAGTGAGTAGAGATGAGGGGTTTGTTTGAGAGCTTGTCATGAAGAGAGCGGTTAAGGAGGTTTAGTTAATGCACCTTCTTCCAAAGTTTAGGGACCCGCAGGGTGAGCTTTTCTTACTTCGTTCTTGTATGGGTGTTGCTAAGATGTTTTTGGGTCTGAGGACCTGTCATCCAGAGCATTGGGAGAGTGAAACCGCTTATTTTGATGTTGGGCTTCGTAGATCAGTCGAAGATATTGTGGTTTGTTGCGCCCTTTTTTGGAGATCTTTAGTGGCGGCTTGCTTCTCTACCTATTCGGTTTGAGGGGATGGGTTATACTCTGCTATGGAGGAGTCTTCCTTTGCTTTAGTTACCTCTAAAGCCCAGTATTGGGTACTTCAATACCACAATTTGAGTGACAGTGGAGTTGTTGATATTGACTCAGAGTTTTATGGAGTTTTAGGCAATCTTCAGGTATCTATTCCCGATTTCGATCTTTTTGTTTTTACTGTTAAAAACATTGTCCCCCTAAAGCCCAACATATTTTGGCAAATGCTCTTTTTGGTAAGATCGTGCATGAGATGAAAGTTGCTTTTTATTTCACCGTAGAGAGAAAGCGGTTTTCAAGTGTCTAATAACCAAGGTTTCCTTTTTTCCATACCCATTATTGATGGGCTTGGTTAGTGTATGTCTCCGGTTGCGTATCGCTCGGTCTTTAAGTATCGTCTTATGATTCCCTTATACCCGTTTGATGAGATTTGTCCTATGCCCAATTGTCGAAAAGTTTTGGATGCTTTTGGGGAGCATGTTGGTCATTGTAAAGAGCTTCTTCTTGACTTCAAATATAGGCACAATATGGTCTGGGATGTTTTGTGTGATTGTTTTAGAAGAGCGGGGGTTCGGTTAAGAAGGAGGCACATGTGACCGACCCACGTGAGGGTAATTCAACGTTGAGGCCGACAGATATCTTGGTGTTTGGATAGATGGGTGGAAAACATGCTTGCATTGATTTGACGAGAGTTTCTAAGTGGATTGTTTGGGTAGTGGGCCTTTTGTTGTGGGCAAGGCGGCACTTAATGCGGCATTTGCTAAGGTGGCTTTACATGTAGGATTGTTCACAGGTCCGGACATGGACCGGACCTGGACAGTGAGAACCGGAAATGGACCGAATTTTCCGATCTAGGTCCGGTCCAAGACCGGGTGGACCGGCAAAGCTATGTTATACTTTTTATAAAAAAAAAATTAGGTTTTTTTTGCACTAAACTATTGTGGACCGGACCAAGTGTTAAATAACTAATTTTAAAAAAAAATTCATTAAATTGTTCAGTAATTTATTTTTTTTTCAAACAAATATTTTTTAAAAAAAACAAGGTCCGGACCGGACCTGTTTTGGACCGGATTGTTTGGACCGAAGACCGGACTTGTTTATTTCGGTCCGGCCGGTCCAAAATCCGGACCGAACCGAAAATTGAACACTCCTATATAAATGAGAGGACTTGTATTGAAAACAACCATGTGTTTCTACCGTTCGCTTTGGACACATTTGTTTTTCTTGCGCCCAATGTTGTTGAAGTTATCAAGAGGGTGCAACAGGTCTTGCATGATAATGTTATGTCTACTAGGTCTTCTGTTTTTAGGAGGATTGAATTCACTATTAAAAAGGTTTGGAGAAACAACTTATTGTCCGTCTTCCTTCTAACTCGATGTAAATTAAATTAAATTATATAATAAATCTATAAGATTTAAATTACGATTTCATTTCGAACTCAATTCCTTTAATGGATTTAAACTTAGACATGATTCAATTGAAATATATACGTGTATAAATCGAATACTAACCTTTATTTGTAGTATTCTTCATTACGAATCGATCGAGTGCCTAGGCGTAAGCGAGTATTCTCCTTCTTTTATCCTTCACCTTTCTTAATCTCTAATGGATGAAATTACTTTTCAACCTTAATCCCCTTTTATTTGTGTGCAGTTATTTTCTCAAAATGAAGTCAAAAACTTCTTCTCAGTAAATGAAGGAAATATTGAATTCAAAAAATGCCGTTTGTAACTGCTACTTAATTGTGTCGTTTGTAACTGCACAATTAAGTGTCATCTTTTAATGAGAATACGGTATGCGTTATGTATTATAGGCAAAGGAGGGATTATAATTAATCCCGTAATTTTAATGTCTTTAACCGATACCGATCCATTACGGTTTCGACTTTATGTTAAAATTATAAACTATATTTTGGACTTAGCTTTATAAATTAAACTTAGACACATTTGTCACATAGAATATATATCTTATAAATATTCTTAAATTCTTCCACTTGGCATGTGTGTCAATTTAATGGTTCAATATCGGTAAATGCGGAACTTTATATAAGTCCATAAAATAATCTATAATCCATAATTGAATATGAACCAATTGGATCATGGCGGTCACACGTCATTTAGCGACATAACTCCTTCCACGTATCACATATCAATCCAGACTCAATATTACTTTAATTTTGAGATTTACTATAAGTCTCAAAATAACATGCCATCAGAAAACAATAATTGTATACACATACTATGATGATGACAAGTATTGCAAAGTAGAAACATATCAATAAGTGAATTCAAAGTGTTATAATTTGATGAGCGAAAATGTAATTATAATAGTATGTCTTTTCTATGACACTCATACGTTCTACATGACCATTGAACGTCTTAGGTGGTAAACCCTTAGTTAACAGATCGGTAACCATCATGTCCGTTCTAATATGCTCAAAAAACACCTTATGTTTCTTCACTTCATCTTTAACTGACAAGTACTTCAACTTCATGTGTTTAGCACCCTTAGAGTACTTGTCGTTCTTCGAAAAGAACACGGCTGCATAATTATCACAATAAATCTTAAGAGGCCTAGCTATACTGTCAACAATTCCAAGCCCCGAGATAAAATTCCGCATCCACAATCCATGGTTAGTGGCCTCAAAGCATGCCACAAACTCAACCTCCATAGTAGAAGTAGAAATGATGGACTGCTTCCCACACCTCCAGGAAACAACTCCTCCCACCAATAAGAACACATATCCGAACGTAGATTTCCTACTATCCACGCATCCGGCAAAATCTGAATATGAATATCCAATGACCTCTAGATGATCGAATCTCCTATATGTAAGCATATGCTCTTTGGTGCCTTGCAAGTACTTGAGAACCTTTTTAGCATCCTTCCAATGGTACATTCCGGGATTACTTTGATATCTACCCAACATGCCTACAACAAAGCTAATGTTAGGTCGAGTACATGTATGAAGATAATTCAAAATCCCAACCGCTGATGCATAAGGAATATTTTCCATTTCCTTTCATTCCAATTCATTTCTAGGACCTTGTAGTTTACTAAACTTATCTTCCTTTTGAATTGGAACTATCCCTGCAGAGCATTTATACATTCTATATTTTTCTAAGACTTTATTAATATATCCTTTTTGAGACAAACCTAACAATCCTTGTGATCTATCCCGGAATATGTCTAATCCAATCACATAGGATGCCTCACTCATATCCTTCATTTCAAATTCTTAGAGAGATATTTCTTTATATCATATAACATGCCTATGTTAATTGCAACAAGAAAAATATCATCAACATATAAGACTAATATAACAAACTTGCTCCCATTGACCTTTATGTAGATACACCGATCGACGGTGATCTCTACAATACCATAAGATGTGATGATATCATTAAACTTAAGATACCATTGTCGGGAAGCTTGTTTCAGTCCATATATTGATTTCCTCAACTTACACACCATTTTTTCTTTTCTTGTGGTCAAGAACCCTTCAAGTTGGTCCATATATACTTCCTCCTCTAAATCTCCATTTAGAAAGGCGGTCTTTACATCCATTTGGTGAAGCTCAAGATCATAATGAGGCATGCACCAAAGCCAAAACAATTCTCAAAGAGTTTTTGACACTGGAGCGAAAGTCTTTGTATAGTCAATGCCATATTTCTAAGAGTACCCTTTAGCAACCAATCTAGCTTTATATCTTTCAATGTTGCCCTTAGAGTCCCGTTTGGTCTTAAGGATCCACTTAGACTCAATGGTCTTGGAACCCTCAGGCAACTCAACTAGATCTCATACTTGGTTGCACTCATAGATTGCATTTCTTCTTTCATAGCAATAAACCAATTTTCAGAATTGTCACTTTGCATGTCTTTCTTAAATGAGACTGGATCTTCATCAATGCTTAAGTCACATTCATTTTCAAGAGTATAAACCACATAATCATCTGGAATGGCAGATCTTCTTTCTCTTACAAATCGCCTTAAATATTCATGTGGTTCATTTATCTCTTCTTGTACTATGACTGGTCCATCTATTTCATTTTCAACTAATGGATTTTGGACATTATCTTGTTGTCCCAATGTGTCATGTAACTGTGATACAACAATTGGTACAACAACCTTAGAAGAAACCCTAGGTGAATGATCAACCCGTGTTTCTTGAATGTCTACCTTTCGTGGATTACCACTCCCACTAGTTTGACCATTCTCGATGAACCTAGCATGGCCAGTTTCTATGATTATCCTACTATGGTTAGGCGCAATAAAATTTTGTACCCTTTTGACTCATCAGGATAACCAATGACGAATCCACTAACTGTCCTTGGATCAAGCTTCTTTTCATGTGGATTATACACTCTTACTTTTGCAGGACAACCCCAAATACGGAGGTGTCTTAAACTAGGTTTCCTTCCCGTCCACGGTTCATAAGGCGTCTTAGGAACTGCCTTACGAAGAACCGGTTCAACAAATACGTTGCAATCTTTAATGCGTGTATCCACAACGATAAGGGCAAAGAGAAATTACTTAACATGCTCCTAACAATATTAATTAATGTACGGTTCCGCCTCTCAGCTACACTATTTTGTTGAGGTGTACCAAGCATTGTATACTGTGCACAAATGCCTCTACTTTCAAGGAACTTTGCAAATGGACCTGGACATTGTCCACTTTCATTATATTTTCCACAAAATTCACCACCTCTATCGGATCTCACAACTTTTATTTTTCTATCTATTGTCTTTCTACCTCAATAACAAATACCTCTAAGGCATTTATAGAATGAGACTTTTCATGCAATAGATAAATATTGTAACACCCCAAATCCGTAGGACTCGAGGTGCTACTGGGCTAGGATCTCACAATGGATTCTGACCCTAGCTTGAGAACAAGTTTACTAAATCTTACAACAAGACACCAATAGATTAAAACAAAACATAAAACTGATATATATATATATGTATGTATATATATATATATATATATATATATATATATATATATATATATATATATATATATATCAAAAGGTAATACAGTGTAACCGCTGAGTACAAAAAACAAAGTACATAACCGTACATCAAATATATCCCATATCCCACGATATCGCCCAATTTACGGAGCCCTCAACGGATCACCCCTCTGGATCACTCTACAGCTCTCCTAACCTGCAAAGGATCTACAACACGGTATAAAACCGTTAGCTAACCATACACATATATAAGAAGATGCTAGAGCACAAACACATATCAATAATATTAACACATCATCATGATATCACACATTTACCCGGTTTATTATCTTTATAACGTTAAGCACCCAAGAGTATATAAATCGGTATATGAAAATATGTGACACGAGGAATGAAAATAATCCTCGCCTCTGCGTGCAATAGCTAGCTGGAGTGGTATCAGCGCACCTTCCCGTATACCATGAGGAGTGGTCAGTGCCCTTCCCGTATACCAGAACTAACTAGCTTACAGAGAACTTCCAAGACTCCACTACGGGATGAAAGGTAAGTTGTCACAGCCACTACAATGGGCAGTCAATATAACATAGGTCGGTAATGAACCATATCGCATGCTATAAAGCATGTAACAAACACCACTCAAGCATACATCCAATATGAGGACGGTAGCTAAGTAAGTCCTATGGACTTACCTAAACCTCAGAAGTAGTATTACTATGATCAGCTCTCACTCAGGTCCACTCCATACTGGAGGACAACACAGCCTATACAAGGCATACACATATATATCAAATTCCTATCACACAAAGGGGTCACACCTAGATCCAAGGGATCCATAAAGATCATATCCAACTCGTAAACCTCAAAGCTGTAACCGGCATATCTATATCATACTCATCAACATCCGATACCTAGCATGGTACTAAGTCCCTCATACTAGAAAAGGAAAGGAACTACCCAACTATAGGTAGTCCCGGGACAAGACGCACCTGCGTGATCAAGGAACGCAGGGGCGGAATAGACAACCCGCAGGCGCGACAGGGAGCAGCCGTAGGCGCGGTGACAAGGAACGCAGGCAACGCAAGCAAGGCGCGGGCACGGTGCGGGCGTTGTGGCACGGCTTCCGCAGGGGCGGCGGCTTCCAGGCGCGGGGGCGGCAACGGTGCATAACGTAGCCCCGCGAGTCCTCTTTCACTCTTCACGTGATCAAATCACGTCTATTCCATTCCAAAATCACACACATGCATAAACATACACATTCCAACATTAACCTACATTCAGTTCATCTAATCCTAAGCTAAAGAGATGGAAACAAAGAAGAAGAGAAGGAGAAGAAGCAAAGAACTTACCCCACATGTGGTCCTAGGCTGCACAGAGGATCAACACCCAACACCACTAGCTCTCAAGCTCATCACAGCATCCAACATCATCAATATCATCATCCTTACCAACAAAACACTTCCAAGCTTAAGAACACTCACACACAAGATCAAAGAGGATGAAGGAGAAGCAAGAAGGACGTAGGATCTGGAATGGGAAATGAAAGTGAAACCCTTGCTCAGCAAGGTAAGAAGGAGATAAAGAAAAGAGGGTAAAGCATGGGTCAAAGAAGTCAACAAAACCGGCTGCAGCCGCAAGAAACCGCGGGGGCGGTTCCCTGGGCCGCGGAGCGGAAACCCGCAGGGGCGACATAAAGCCCGCGGGTGCGGCTAGGCCAATCTCGGCCAAAGTTAATCTCGACTGAAGTCAAATCTCGGTCCAAAAACTAAGGCTCTTACAAATATATCCATAACGTGAGAAATCATCAATAAAAGTGATGAAATACTTTTCACCGCTCCAAGAAGGAGCGTCAAAAGGACCACAAATGTCAGTGTGAATTAAATCAAGAAGTTGATTGCTTCTTGTGGCGGCTTTCTTTGTAGTGTGTTTAGTTTTCTTTCCTTTAATGCATTCTATGCACACATCTAACTCACTAAAATCCAAGAGAGTTAGTATATCATTTTTCACCAACCTCATTAACCTCTCCTTAGATATGTGACCTAATCTTTGATGCCACAAGAAAGCTGAATTTTCATTAGATGCACTACGTTTGATGCCACATTAGATTCAACATAAAGTAAAGATTCATAAAATTTAATATCAAGATTAAACCTATAAAGTGAATCAATCAATGTACCACTACCATAAAAGTTGTTATGTTTGTAAAATGAAAATTCACCATGTCCAAGCTTAATAATAAAACCTAAGTTGTCCAATCTACTAATGGAAACAAGATTTCTAGAACATTCAGGTATATAGAGACATCCTTCAAGATCTATATGACAACCAGTGTCCAAGATCAATATGTAAGTCCCAATGCCCTCTATTTTCGCCTTCATCCTGTTTCCCATGAACAAATATTGTTCATATTCTCTTATGGGCCGGATCAAACTGAATCCTTGTTTAATATGAGACACATGAGTAGTAGCACCATAATCTATCCACCACGTATTATTAAGCACTTCAATAAGATTTGATTCAAAGAAAACAAAACTATAATGTTTACCTTTCTTCTCAAACCATGCCTTCCTTTTAAGACAATCCTTCTTGAAATGTCCCGTTTTCTTGCAAAAGAAACACTTCACTTTCTTCTTAACATGACCATCATTGACTTTCAAAGGGTTCCTCTTGTCCTTTTTACCCAATTTACCTTTACTGTTGTTGGCACCATCATGACTTGTAAAATGGACCACTTGATCCTTTATCTTCCTTAATCTCCCTTCCTGTCAAAGTCCGATACAGACGGACCAGGTAGAGCGGGGGTCGTGTGCATCCAAGCGCACAAGCGCGTTAGGCCCAAGCCCAACACATAAACCCGATGAGGTTCCATCCTAAAACCAATTGGCAATAGGAGGAGTAGCCACCGACCTTATATACTAGGCTCGGAAGTTTCAATCTTTCGATGTGGGAACTGATTATCTCTAACACACCCCTGCAAGTGCAACTAGAGGATATAGACCGAGTTGCACTTGCCCACATGTTAGGATCGCGAGCCACATAGAGGTTAACCGCTTTGATACCATGTCAAAGTCCGATACAGACGGACCGGGTAGAGCGAGGGTCGTGTGCATCCGAGCGCACATGCGCGTTAGGCCCAAGCACATCACATAAACTTGATGAAGTTCCATCCTAAAACAAATTGGCAATAGGAGGAGTAGCCCACCGACCTTATATACTGCGCTCGGAAGTTCCAATCTTTTGATGTGGGAACTGATTATCTCCAACACTTCCTCCTGTACAAGCATGGCGTTCAATTCATGAAAGTTCCATTTGACCTTAATGGTGGTTATAATTCACTTGGAACTGACAAAACTCATACGGCAGAGAGTTAATGATAAATTGAACCAATAACGATTCATTAACATCCATTCCCAAGGCCTTTAACTTTTGCTGCCAATTTTGACATGTAAGTCACAACATGATCATGGATAGGCTGAGATCAGTCAAACTTTTTCGTAGTCAGCTCACTCATAATGCTTCCTACAATTGACTTGTCCGCCAAATCCGATTGTGAATACTCCTTAACTTTCATCAAAAATTCCCTTGCATTCTCTGTCTTAGGCTTTGATGGCTTTATACTTTCAGCCATACTAATCCTCATGAGGTTCAAATTCAACCGGTTAGAACACTCTAGCTCTCATAAAGAGACTTTTCAGCTTCGTAGTTATTCTCTGTAATGGTTGTTGGTGGGTTATCCATGAGTATAGTAAGATCCAACGACATAATGTCCAAAGTAAATCGGACTTGTTTAGACCAATCATCATAGTTCAACCCATTGAATTTAACAACAGAGTTTGCAAATAAAGAAAAATTTGATGGAGCTGCAATAATTAATACATGCTTACCTATTAGTTCTTTGACTATAATACAGATTCAAATCATCTGTAAAATTTAAAGTATGCATTCAAGCAAACTTTGAGCAATACTTTAACACGCACACTATCATTGACGCTAATACACTTAGTAGATTATCATGACATACATAAATCAAATAAGCATGTTATCTTTGGATATACATACTATCTAACCTAAGTAGCATGATAAATCTCTTTTATATTATTGACTATTTTCAATAATCCACCTTTGGTTGATCTCCTAGAATTATAACCAATAATATCAATCAATTATTCAATCAAACTTTCATGTCATTAAGCATCCTATAATCATGAATAGTTGACTTGATTAATTTAAATGTCTTACTCGAAATATAAGAAGGCCACTTTGGTGACTAACAAGTTATCTATAATGTAAAATATTATACACACAAAAAATCATTCGAATAAAAGCATACACATGTGAACATTAGCCATCATACACATCGATACTCTCACAATGATACATATACTTAGGTTAATAAATTAGTCACTGCACTTAATGTATATGTACAACTTTTTGTATCGTTTGAATCAATCAGATGCATGCATTAAAAGGACATAACTCACAACATGTAATTATATCCAAACATGAAACGGTAATCCAAAATAAAATATAATTAATGAAAAGCGTGATTAGAATGACCTTAGGATTAATAATTCCACGAGGAAAAGTATTCTACAAACCATGTGAAATAAGCAGTAATTCAAACAAAACCACCGTACATTCAACCATCCATATACAATTCTAAAAGGAACTCTACTCGAATAAATCGATGAATCAAGCAAGACTATAACCCATCTTTGATACCAAATATAAGATTTAAATTACGATTTCATTTCAAAATCAATTCCTTAAATGAGTCTAAACTTAGACATGATTCAATCGAAGTATATACGTGTATAAATCGAAGACTAACCTTTATCTGTAGTATTCCTTCATTACGAATTGATCGAGGGCGTAGGCGTAAGCGAGTATTCTCCTTCTTTTATCCTTCACCTTTCTTAATATCTAATGGATGAAATTACTTTTCAACCTTAATCCCTTTTTATTTGTGTGAAGTTATTCTCTCAAAATGAAGTAAAAAACTCCTTCTCAGTAAATGAAGGGAATATTGAATTCAAAAAAATGTCGTTTGTAACTGCTACTTAATTGTTCCGTTTGTAACTGCACAATTAAGTGTCATCTTTTAATGAGAATAAGGTATGTTTTATGTATTATAGGCAAAGAAGGAGGAATTATAATTAATCTCGTAATTTTAACGTCTTTAACCGATACCCATCCATTACGATTTCGACTTTATATTAAAATTGTAAACTATACTTTAGACTTAACTTTATAAATTAAACCTACACACATTTTTTTCACATAAAATATATATCTTATAAATATTCTTACATGTACTCTCCTTTCAAATTATAGACCACATGGAATGAGTTGTCAAATATTAATAAATAAAAATCGTTCAAGTTAGTGGGCAAGTAGAGGATTCAGTTACGGTCAAATATTTAGTATATAATATACATCGATATGCATTAAAATTTACAGAGACGAAGAAGTAAGCATTAGAAATGCATGAACTCCAATGGGTTTCCATTGAGCATATCCAAGTCAAGTTACCTGACTTTGACATCCATTGTGCAGGTGCCCACGAATAGGATCCGAGCGGACGGGCTTTGTACGAACCCGTTCGTTTTCTCGGACGGATAAGCCCAGGGATGATCACGTCTATCCAAAACCTTGATAGTAGTCATACATCTATATCTAGTGCAAGTTAGGGACCTATGTGTACTATATATCAAAATAATAGGTCCGTACGTATGGCTCAAACAAATATTTATACATAATTTTATTTATGTATAAAATTTTCAAAATGTTTGTTTAGTTAATATTTTTTTTATACGCATTCATTAGATAAATTGTTCAAATATTAAAAGATTGGTGCAATTTAATATTTATAAGATCCATTTACAAAAACAGTTAGAGCTACGAGGATTTTCAAAATCCAACAAAGTCGTTTTCTAAACAAAAACAGGTCATATCTACAGTGATCTCGCCTCGAAAACCTAACAACTATGATCCAAAAAAGCTTGGTAATGCAGTTCGGTCAAATGACCTACTCAACAAGATCTTAAGAGAGTAAATCCAACCTAACCACTAAGCAAAATTACAAATCGAACAAAGCTTCCAGAGAAAACCAAAAAAAAAGTACTAACTAAATAAAAATTCTTTGAGGATGGAGGAAGAACTTTGACAAAGCACTCGGCTCAATATCATTTCTCTCTCACTCTTTGTGTTTGACTCTCAGATCTAGGGTTTCTTAGAGAAAAAAGGAGCTAGGCAAAAGAAGACAAGGAATTGAAGACACAGTCTGAATAAGAGCTTAAGTACCTAATTCATAGAGCTCTACAAGGTGACGTTTTGATTCTCGTACATAAAACTCACGAGAGGAGAGGAGCACGTGACTATGGGTTGTCGGAATTGACCCTCTATCAACTAGACCCATCAGACATAACATGTGTGCAAGCTCCCAATTGACTCGGTTTAAGCCAAAGATCTCCGAGCCTCGCCCACTTAATTATAAACCTGATCCAAATTTAACTAGACATAGGTTTCAGATTCCATAACTAATCTTACTTATAATATATTTTATAACCGTACCCTTTCATATATAGTTGCATTGATTATTCTCAAAACTACGAGTTTTGAATGGACAAACACTGACTTTATGACTTCCGGCCCATTATCATCAGCAAAGCACTAGAACACCCCTTGGAGTACGTATCAATACAGAAGTCAAGTGGGTGGTTCACTTCTTCAACCCAAACAACACGCACTTTGACTTACTCTAGTTCCAATTCTAGTATCGTTCCAAATCATGAGTCCATTTGTACAAGAAATCTCGAGCATAAAATCATTTTATCAATTCGACATAGCTAGCTGCATATAATACTCTTGCTCTTATGGAAATTTGTGTTAGTTGTTGCTAGGTTTAGCTGCACAATCTGAAGCTTCAATGGAAAGGCAACTCACTGATATCGATCATCCAGGTAATTATACTCTTACCCGGCCCCTAATTTACTTGTTATAGTTGTGCCTTGAGATTAAGTTATTTTAGACGAAAAATTATTAATGAGTTATGATGTGTTGTTATTAGCAATTTGTATATATGTTGACTATTCTCCTTATTATATTGTTTATGAGCTCTACTTCCAATATTGAGAAGCCAAGAATATTCGAAACTAGTATATAAGATTGGTGTATTACTCTTCACTGTCTAATTGATTTTAGGATAAAATTTCATTGAACTTATGTCATGGGTTTGAACATAACACCCATGTTTGTTGAACTTATCTACTTTAACAAGTGAATCAGCGCTATTTTAAAATTTGTTATAATGACGGGTTACAAAATTCACTCGAAACCTTTTTTTAAATTAAAATATAATAGTCTTGCTCTAAAAGTTATCAATATTTTATATACACGTTATATGACTCATATATTGAAGTTTTCACTTCTGATACATTTTGTTTCAAATGCTATAGAACATAAAACTTGCTTGATATGTCAAAAATATGAGAATGTAATACTCCGTATAAGAACCATGGGTCTATAAATTTTGAAATATTCATAAACATGTTATATGATTTATATAATTATTTTATGCCAAAAAAACAACCAGTATTTAATAATTTGAGAACATAATATCAATTGTTTCAAATATTGTTCAAAAAAATTATATAGAAATTATACCTACATTTATTTTACGTCAAAAAAAATCTTTTACTATTTTTTTTAATTTATTTTTCAATATTTGTAGATAGTAGAATTCGCCTAATATGTCAATGAAACGTAATACCGGTTGCTCGAAAAACCAGTATTCTATAATTTTGTCGACACATTTTATTTTGTTTCAAAGGTATATATACACCATGAAATTCACCCGTAACTTTTTATACTGAGTTTATATGATGCATATGATATTGATCGGTTGATGCCAAATGTTTTTTTATAATTGTTTAAGCTATGGTGTGACCGAAGACAAATCTTGGATAGGGAAAATGAGCATAATACCTAAAGCCAAAAATTTCTTGTGGAAGTTAACCCTAAATGACATTCCAACAAAAAATAATCTTAACAAACAAAAAGTCCCGGTAGTAATGTATTGCGTGTTTTGTAATCATCACACGGAGAGCGCTAAACACTTTTTCCTTGAGTGTCCATGTACACATCAAGTCATAGACAACGCTAAAATATCATAACTAATTAATGAATGCGATATTTCGCACAAAACATTTATGATTCTCTAATTCAAATAGAAGAAGCGTTATCTACTTATCCCCATCAAAACTCAAACAACTGGTTATGATTTGATGAAACATTTAGATGGCCAGAAATCAAACTATCTTCCAAAATAAAAAAAACAGCCCCAAATCTGAAGAAGTTTGCTTTAAAGCAAATTGTTGAATGTGATAAAGCTAATATCAAACCAAAGGATAAATCTCCTCAAACAAAATCTAAAAGAAAAAGTAAAAACATAAAATGACAAAAACCAAAAGATAACTTTGCAAACTCAACTTTCAGGCAGAGTCAGTCCTTGAGGCAGAAGCCTTTGCTCTTCGGGAAGATCTAAAGAAGGCCACGCTGATAGGGATCTCATCAATCGAGGTAGAAGGAGACAATCTATTGCTCATCAACACAATAAATCGGTCTTGGACCTCACTTGAGAGACGGATATGATCATATCTGTAACACCCCAAATCCGCAGGACTCGGGATGCTACGGGCGATACCTCACAATGGGTCCCGACCCTTATCCTGACAACAATTTCACCGGACCTTTCCAACGAGGCACAAATAAAAGCAAAACTCAAAATCGTTTATAATGTATGCGAGAAACTGAAATGTAAAGATACAAGGTGGAAACTCAGCCGAGTCCTCAAAACGACATAACTCCGATAAGAAAATTTAAACCGTACAACATAATCCAACAACACCAAGACATAACCCAAAAAACGTCCCCGTCCTATAATGTACGGAGACCCCGGCTGTCCACTCCTCCACCTCACTCGGCGGCGTCCCTAACCTGCAAGGCATCTACAAGAACGGTATAAACCGTTAGCTCATATTCGAAGCATTAGAAAAGAGGTGAAGGCACATACACATATACATCACATAACACATACAAACTCCAAAACACACAAGTCCGTTTTTTTTTATTTTTTTATATTAAGTCGTATCCCGTTCTAATTCAACTTAGGTTTATGACACGAGAACCACCGTGGTCTCGCCTCGGTCCCTACTTACCGGAAAGGAATGGTACTGATGCATCCGACCGTCTACCCGCCCGGGCTAGTCACCGAGAACCTCCTAGACTCTCGCAAGAGCTAGGCAGATGATGTAACCACCCGTTATCATACACTTGGGCCAAAATATAAGGTCGGTGGTCCTATTTACCGGTTTAGTTGTTTATAACATAAACAATAACACACACACACACCACCAATACACATCGATGCTAATACATAAAATATGAGCTAAGTAAGTCCGGAGACTTACATCGTCACCACACTCAAATCACAACACTCTCGCTTCCTTAAGGAGGAAGCCCACAACCTGCTCACAAGAGATATGCATATCAATACATGCTCACGCTCAAGAAGTCTTAGACTTCATTGTAGTGATCAAAGCAAGATCACCTAACCCTCAAGGAATGCATCCTAGGGTCCAAGGTACTCGCCACACTCTCAGCACATGAAAGCAATTCACAACAACTTATAACCTCACATGATCTTAAACCTCAGCCAAGAAGGAACAAGCTAGCCTAGAAGGTCCATCATGCTCAACATACTCATAACCATCAACTACATCGAGCCTTAAGGGCTCCTAGGTTCACAACCACTAAGTGGCATCTCAAGCTACTCTAGATGCATCCTAGGCATGCTACTAACATGATACAACTACAAAACTAAGGAAGGAACGAAGGGGAAGGGAGGAGAGGAACCTATGGTCGAAAAAACGCAGTCGCGGAGTCAAGATGGCGCCCCAGCGGAGCAGACGCCGCCCCAGCGGAGCAGACGCCGCCCTTGCGGATCGCTGGCGCCGCCCCTGCGGCCTTCTGGCGGTGCAGGAACCGCCCCTGCGGTGGCAAGAGCCGCACCTGCGGCGGTCTGGCACCTTGGAGCCGCCCCTGCGTGGTCTGGATCCGCCCCTGCGGCTTTAGTGAGCCGCCCCGTGGTTTTGCTACAAAAACTCGTCTTCTTCGTCTTCGACTATGGATCCTTGGCTCCAATGTCCTCCTCTCCTTGCTTGGTCTTCTCCAAACACCAACCACTGATCTTAGACTCCTCTCCAGGACCTAATCAAGCTAAGAACACATGCATGCAAGGATTTGAGGAAAAAGCTTATCAAGAGCTTCATCAATGGCCATGGATGAAGGAGGGAAGAGGAAAGGGAAAACAACAAAGAAGGAAGAGGAAGGAAGAGGAAGAGCTTACCACACTTGATCTGGATTCCCCACTGCAGTCCACACATGCAAGAGCTTCCCAAGATGGAAGAAGAGCAAAGAGAGAGAAGAGAGGAAGAGTGGGATAAGAATAACGTGAAAGAGAAAGAGAGGAGAGAGAGATGGGGGACAAGAGCTGAAAAAAGTGGAGAGGGGATCAAGGTGTCAACTGACCTCTTGTCACCTCACCTTGGAATGAGGGGTCGGAAATGACCTCTTGTCACCTCAGCTCGGAACGAAGGGTCGGAAAGCGGAAAAGGGAAAAACGACGAGTCGGCTCGGGATTTTAGGAATAAATCCCGGCACTCGGCACCTCGTGCCTGCGGGAAGATCTACAAAACGCTCTAAGTCTGGAATAAAAATTTTGGATGTTACAATATCTGATATATCTGCCATGATCTCGAGCTTCACACGATCTAGTGTCGTTAATCTCTTCAGGGAAGTCAACACGATAACTGACAAACTCGCTTTTCATGGTCACACTGTTGCAACAAGAGATGAGAAGCTACCCGAGGATGTTATTTACCTCATCCATTTGGATGCCGTAGGTCGGTTGGTCTGTAGGAGATGACCCATCTATTTTCCTTACCTTGTATCAAAATATATATATAACTGTCTATAAATAAAATTAATATTTTATGTTATGGATAGAACATTCTAGAGTATTTGATGGAGGACCATTACGTGAGCCATCATATGACTCAGCACCGTCCCAAAGGAACCAAGGACCCATTACAAGGTCACGGGCCAAGGAGGTTCAAGAGACTACGTCAAGGGAGTTATTGTTAATGCATGGTATATTACAAGAATTATTTAATGTTAATAAGTCATTCATTACTCTCTTAACTATTTCAGGAACCTATGATCAAGATTGCTCAGCCATGCAAACGTTGGATCAACGAGGAAATGAAGTTGAGTTTGGAAGCTTGCTAGCGGGACGTATGCATGGAGAAGGCACGGAACACACGCTTGGCGGACGGGAAGGAGCAGACGGAAGCAAGAAGAAGCAAGCGGAAAGCAAGCTTGGCGGACGGAAGGAACTAGCGGATGCAAGGAAGCACCGGCGCTCCTCGGTGGGAACCCTTATCTCCGCCCGGGCTCTGCAACGTCAACGGGTCCGAACCCTAATTCCCGCCCGTGCTCTTCGACGCCAACGGCACTGATCGGCGTGAACCCTAATTCCCGCCCGTGCTCTCCGACGCCAGCGCCACCAAACGGCGTGAACCCTAATTCCCGTTCGAGCTCCCCGACGCCAACGAACACGAGCTCCTCGACGCCAACAACACCTACCGGCACGAACCCTAAACTCCGCCCGGTTGCTTCGGCGTCAGTAGTCACGAACCCTAATCCCCGCCTGGCGCTCTCGGCAGTCTCGGTCGAGATTCTTAAATCCCGCCCGGCGTCCTCGGTAGTCTTGGCCGAGATCCTTGAAACCCGCCCGGAGCACTCGGCCACGAACTCACATCTTCGTCCGTCCTCTTCAACAGCAACGCCGCGAGATCTTAGCCTCTGTCCGGAATGGCTGACAATATCGGGGTCTTCAACGTCAAACTCGGCCGGGATCCGGAACCCTAATTTCCGCCGGGTCAAGCCTTGAACCCTAAATCCCGCCCGGCTGAGCCCGTACGTCCGCCGGCCGCCCGAATGATGCTTGGGAAGCAAGGATCTATTTTTATGGAATTATTTGTGGACAAACAATTATTTGTTAAAGTTTTTTAGCTACATTTGTGGGAGCTCTCCTGTCAACTTCTCCCAATAATGTATTTTGTTTCTTTATTTATTTTTTTCTTAGAAAAGGAAGTCTATATATTTCCTTCTTAATTGTCTTAGGAAGACACGTTATTTGCTTGATTATTGAACATTGTAATTCATTCACAAAATCAATCAGAGAAAGAGAGAGTTTTGGTTGGCATTGTTGTTGTTTGCTTGGTCGAGTTTGTTTGTGTCAATCAATCCGGATTGGTGCTTCGAGCCTTCACGAGTCCCTCCTTGTGTTAGTTCTGTTGGGAGCTAGTGTAAGGTTGTATTGGGGTTGGGTCAAAGGCATTCACGAGCCGGGGTCTTGACTACTTAGCCAAGGTTCTTCATCGTCGGTCTTTTTGGTTCTACTCAACGTTTCCTATTTCCATTTCCATCCTCACGTCTAGCCCACATCCATTTCCATTTTCTACCTGATTTGGGATCATTGTACCTAGATCGGCTAACCCACGGTTCTATTTCCGTATCAGTATTTCAAGTGAGATTTGTGATAATAGACTTTTAAAAAAAAACTTCTTAACTAATGCAAAAGTCTCTTACCCAAATGGGAAATTCACGGTTCATAAGCATCAATTGTGCTTGAGCACCCGGTTCATATTACCAAAAAAAAATGGTTTAATTTGATCTCACTTCTGATGACATCTACGTCAACACCGAAATAAACATGAATATATCCTCAGACTTCATTATTCACAACTCTAAAGATGATCTTTACAAGACAATTAGAAGCTTCCCTGATGGAGAAATAAGTTGCTATAGCTTGTCGCCTTTGCAGCCAAACAACAATTATTTGATACGAGCTCGGTTCATGTATGACAACTACGATAGAAAGAATGACATACCTCATTTTAGAATCTATATTGGAGTTACATTTTGGAAACTAGTCTTGCTTCAAGGTGCTGATAAGAAATTCGTCAAGGAGATCATCTATTATTTGGTTACGGATTCAATTTATATTTACCCTAGAATTAAGGCCTTTGGATGAATTTGTATATGATGCATCTGCTGATTTTTCACTCAAGTTATGGAATCGTTGGGACTTTGGAGGTGAATTTAATTCATTCGAGTAAGTACTTATTGTCTCATTGGTCGAGCTTATGTGTTCTATTCAGACGTAACGCGTAAGTATGCATGATTTTGTGTTTTTGACAATGGAGGGAGACAAGTGATGTTTATGCCTTTTGAATTGTACTCTTGTAACTATTAATAGGAGAACCAGTGTTGATCAATCAAAAAAACGACGATGATGATTTCTCTATTCATGTTGTGAAAGAGTGTCACCGATGGTTGAGAGTGGAGACATATTGGCTATCGGTGAAGAATGGAGACATATAGAGCTGATAAGAGGCCACATGGTGATCTTGACATCAACTCTACATGGAAGTTTTTGGAGAATTTCATGGATTGCGTAAAACCGACGGGTGATCAAAGGCCGAAAATGATTGAGGTTGTAGATGATCTTAAGTTATGCTATGCATCCGAGGGAATTCATGAGCATAATGTTGAAGATGGTGTTGATGACAACAATTTCAACATGAGTTCAAACCAAGAAGTTGATAGCAGCCTTGCATCTCTACCTAGTGCAGGGTATACATACATTTTATGTGTGTAACCTATAACTGATTTTGATCATATTTAAATTTTATATCGCGAAGCAAATAGTGTTGTATACCAACAAATTTAATTTCGCTAATTTGGTGATTTAGTGTTAAGACATACTTTTTAGGACCGAGAGATCCGATATCAAACAATGTTGATGACATAACTAACAACGCGTGTAGGCTGCCGGAATCCCGTTCTATCCCAAAAGAAAATTCAAGATGATGGATTCATCGCCCATCTAGCTCTAGTATGTTCCAATTCGATGTCATTAACTTCTAAAAATTGTTTGATATCAAAGAGAAGCTCCGATCGTTGCTTGTTCTTCTTTTGTAGGCGTTGCGAGTGACTCACATCTTGGACATTCATCACATGTGTAAAATGGATTCTCAACTTAATACTACTTCCAATCTCTTTCATCTCCACATAAACATTTTTCTCATAGGAACCACGTCGATCATTTCCCTCAAAGAACCTAGGGAACAAGAAGAAAATTGTAGAGATATATTATTCCGAGAACAAAAAAAATTATTATAATTATACGACATGTTATATATATTCAAGTCGAACTTTGATGAATTCACATTTTTTTTTTGTTTAGGATCAAAGTTGAAACTGTGCTTATACTCAACTTTGTAAGTTTTGTATTTTTCATAATTATAAAGTTTATGACATTATTTTTTTTATATGCATATAGTTCGATAAATTAATAGGCATAAAATTATAATATACCTTTGAAGATCTTTCTTGAAACCTATTATTTGATATTTTGTTGTAGAAGAATCCAACGCCAGATCTATCATGTCACTAGGATCGGGTTCCCCTTCAAGGTTCGTGATGACCATGGTAGCTAAGCTTGAGTTCGGGTACAACGTTTTCTCTTTGGTTCCAATTCTAACAAATGTTGTCGTCAAGATAGCAATGCGTTTAACCTCCAGCTGAAAAAGTGTTACATAAAGTCTATAAAAACAACAATATGTGTATTAATCAACAAAAATAACTTTTACGTACCTCTATCCCATCAATAATACAACGATCACCGACATCATAAGGACGTGTGACGAATGAAAATATGATTCCTTGGAAAAATGTTTTGCATGCTTCGCTAAACACGAAGCTCAATGCAAGAAAGCGACGCTACCAGGAGAATGACTTTCACAGTCGCAATTCCAGTTGTGATTAGCCATAAGAGAAGTAAGATAACAATTATGAACCCAATCATAACCCTATCTAAAACGCTTACCACTGCTAAAGCGTCAATGAGAGTGTAAACCTCATATACTCAATTCTTGTTAAAAAAAACGCTCTCTTTGGCATGACGTCTCAAGTCACCGAAACTCCTCATGCAAGACCCTCACCCTCTGTCGAGAAGCCCCCAGATAAGCCACCAGATGGTCCCAGAACGTATGCAAGTGCCGTTGGAGGGCAAAGGAAGGCTATTGCGGCACCCCTTACTAGTGATTCGCTGGTGGAGGCAAGGAAAATGAGAATCTTCTTTCCAGAAACCGAACCAGGCTTAGCAGTTGCGGAGATTGACAATGATGTTATCAATGAACTAGAAAGTAAGTGGAAGAATGCGATCATCATCAAAGTGATAGGAAGGAACGTGCCTTTTTATGCGTTGGAGAAATGCATATATCAATTATGGAGACCAACTGGGGATCTTACAATCCTGGACCTTCCTAACCATTACTATGTTGTTCGATTTAGTAGGGAGGATGATTTTATGAAATCCCTAACGGAGGGTCCTTGGGAGATATACGGTAACTACATTACAGTGCGTCCATGAAGTTCGGACTTCAACCCCTACAAGGATGTGGTGAGAACCATGTTTGTTTGGGCTAGACTTTTTGAGTTACCGGTTCAATTGTATGACGAGGCCGTCCTTTACGGGTTAGCTTCGGCATTAGGCACACCTCTAAAAGTGGACTTAAACACTCTGTATGTCACGAGAGGCAAATTTGCAAGGGTATGTGTTGAAATCGATCTAGAGAAGCCGCTAATAGGGGCAGTTATGGTGAGGGGCAAACGAGTCTTAGTGGAATATGAGGGCTTGAATTCCATATGCCATTATTGCGGAAGGGTCGGACATCTCAGAGATAGATGCCCCAAGAAGTTAGAGGAGACAAGTGCTCAACAGTTGAATATGCATAATGCATCATGTGAGGATTCTTCTGTTCAAGTGGTGAGAGATGAAGCGACATCGGAACACTATGGTCCTTGGATGACAGTAATGCGCAACAATAGAAGGAGATCGAATAAGATCATCGGCGGCGAAGATTCCGTTGTGCCTCCGGAGGTCAATAACATGTTTAGCAGTTTGGAGAAGGCGGCGGAAGAGGCGGACGTTTCAATTCAGAATGCATTAAATGCTAATCCCAATGGAATTGAAACGGTTATTATTAATGAGGAGGAAGTTGACCCAAGGGTTTCTGAATCAAGAGGAGGTAATCAGGCAAAAAGGACTAAGGTTTTGGGCCCAGATGGGGAGACTTTGGCCCACTCTAATGTTCAGCTGCCCAGTAATGCCCTCAGTAATAACAAGCGGGGAATTAGGGCATTACAAAGTGAGGATGTTATTTTTACGGAAAAAGAGTTGTCAAAGGTTTCCGGTTCCCCAAGTCCAACTAATTGCAAGGTGTCAATGGAGAAAGTCATCAGAAGTTCATCAGAGATGGAGGTCAAAGAAAATAGAACTAGGGCTCGTCCAGAGGTCCTGCCGGATGAAAAAGTTGACGAGGAAATGGTCTCTAACGAGGCACTTGTTGAAGACAGTGACATAGTTATGACAGCTCGGCCTGAACTCATCCAGAGTTCTCAATGAAAGTCATCTTTTTGAATTGTAGGGGTGTTGGAAATAGGCGATTCCGCAAAGCCCTGAACTATATGTGTAATCGCCATAAAGCAGATATTGTTGCGTTGTTTGAAACTAAAATTTCGAATGGGGTAGCTGATGAGGTATGTAGAAGAAGTAGGTTTACGAATAATGTAAGAGTCGAAGCGAATGGTTTCGAAGGAGGAATTTGGCTGTTGTGGAATGCTGCGTTTTGTTCAATTACTTTGAAGCATAAGGATGTCAGTTTCATCCATGTATCCGTGGATGATGGAGGGAGTGGTTTTGATCTTTTTGCGGTTTACAATCCTCCTACGCCAGCTAGACGAAGGGAAGAGTGGGATAAGCTATTGAATGCTGTTGTTGGATGTCAAGGACATGTTATTGTTGGTGCTGATTTCAATAGCATACTCGACATATCAGAGGACGGTGGGGCTAGTCCTTCTTTGTCCAAGGATACCAGGAAATTTAAGGAATGGGTTAATCGTACTCAGCTTGTGGACTTGGGTTTTTCTGGGCCCAAGTTCACTTGGAATAGAGGAAGAGAAGTTGGTAAAAGACAGTCCAGAAGGCTTGATAGGGTTTTCATGAACATTGATGCTCGGGTCAGATGGGAAGATGCTTCCGTTCGTCATCTACCTAGTCTTTCTTCAGATCATAACCCGTTGTTACTGGATCTTAATCCAGTAAGGAGTGTCAGAACGGGCAGAAGACCATTCAGATTCCTTGCTGCTTGGTTAACGCACCCGGATTTTAAGGAGAAAGTCAAAACCGATTGGAATGATAACGTCCCTGCTACTCAGGCTATCGGTTTGTTAAAAAAAAGGCTGGCTAAGTGGAATACTAAGGTCTTTGGACGTATACAAGATCGTAAAGCACGTGTGGTAGATTTGATGAATGAAATTCAAGTGCAGTTGGAGGCGAGACTCGATCAAAGCTTGCTCGATTTTTATTTCTCTCTTCAAAGTGAACTTGAAGAGATACTTCACGAAGAGGAGTTATTGTGGTTCCAAAAATCGGGCGAGAAATGGATCACGGAAGGAGACAGAAACACCGCTTTCTTCCACGCTAGTGTTATTGTTCGACGGAGACATAATCGGGTTGAAATGTTAAAAAGTGATAGTGGGAACTGGATCTCGGATCCGGCAGAATTGGAGGCACATGTGGTTGATTACTTCAGACACCTCTTTTCGGATCCAGCAAAATTGGCGACTTCTGACATGAATAGGATGGAGTGGTTCTGCAATTTTCCATTGTTATCAGAGTTGGAGATCTCAGATTTATGCAGTGAATTTTCTGATAGGGATATTCTTAGTTGTCTCAATTCGATGGGTCCTTATAAAGCCCCCGGCCCTGACGGATTTCATGCTATTTTCTTTAACATTGTTGGGAGAATGTTGGAAGTTCTATCATTCGATATGTTAGGGATTTTTTAAGATCGAGTTCTTTCCCTGAAGGCACCAATGAAACACTCATATCTCTTATTCCAAAATATGGGAACCTAGATTAAATGGCGCATTTTCGTCCAATTGGATTATGTAATGTCCTGTACAAGTTGATCGCTAAACTGATGGTTGGAAAGCTGCAACCAATTATAAAGAGAGTTGTTGGGCCATATCAAAGCAGCTTCATCCCAGGGAGGGTCATCGATGATAATGTGGTTATTGTCTAAGAAGTCATACATTCCATGGCGAGAAAGAAGCAAGGGAAGAGGTGGATGGCGATTAAACTAGACCTAGAGAAAGCATATGATCGGTTAAGTTGGGATTTCATTGATGAAACTGTGACTTTGCTTGGTCTTCCTGAGCAATGGTTATCAAGGTTAATGGCTTGTTACAAATCATCTGCAATGAGGATTCTCTGGAATGGCGAGATGACAGAATCATTTATTCCGACGCGAGGTGTTAGACAGGGGGATCCAATTTCGCCCTATTTGTTCGTCTTGTGTCTAGAGGCTTAACCACAAGATTCTCAAACTTGTGGATAATGAGGTGTGGAAGCCCGTAACCTTGAAAAGAGGTAGCCCTAAGATTTCTCACGTGTTCTTTGCGGATGACATCGTCTTGTTCGTTGAGGCATCAATTTCACAAATTAGAATGATCAAAGACTGCTTGACCTTATTTTGGGAATGTTTAGGGTTAAAAGGTTAGTGTTTCTAAATCTCGTATTTATGTTTCACCTAATGTGGGTACGAGGTTGAGGAATAGTTTACAGAGTGAGGCGGGCTTCCCGGTTACTACTGAATTCGGCAGATATCTTGGGATTAAGATCTTAAATGGGAGATGTGTGAGATCTGATATTGATACCATTTTTGAGAAGCTGAACCATAGGTTAACTGCTTGGCGTGGTAGATTGCTCAGTTTTACTGTAAGGATTACATTGACTAGATCGGTAATTTCCTCGCTATCTTCATATTCCATGAGATTGATGAAATTACCCGGGTCGGTGTGGAAAGATATTGATTCTAAGGCTAGAAGCTTTATTTGGAATGATGAAGCAGATAAGAGGCGTCTACACCTGGTAGATTGGAAAACGGTTTGTAAACCGAGAAAAGAAGGTGGGTTGGGAATTAGAAGTTGCAGGGAGTCTAATCTAGTTTCGATGGTCAAGTTAGTTTGGATGTTTTTGTGTGACAATGATAGCCCTTGGGCGGTTGTACTGAAAATTAAATATAATGTTACAACTCCAAGAAGTTTCATGGATATGGCTTCTTCTAGGGCAGGCTCCCCTATACTAAGAGGTTTTCTTTGGGCTAGAGATGAAGTGATTAAACACGGAATCAGATGGTATGTCGAAGATGGGAAGAACACCAGGTTCTGGACAGATTGTTGGGTTTCCAATCAACCGCTTGCGAAAATCATGCTTAACACGACCAATGGAGTGGATCTGACTTGCAAGGTTTGCGATTTCTGGTCCAGTTCAGTTGGTTGGGATTGGAATGCTTTAAGCCCTATTCTTCCGGCTACTGCTTTGATGAAAGTTGTTGGGGTCCAATTGTATAGTGGGGCGAAAACATTGGACAAATTCTCATGGAAGTTTGAAACTGGTGGCATGTATTCCACGCAATCAGCTTATAGATATATCACGTGTAATGGGACCACGACTGATCCTATTTATGGTTTTATCTAGAAACTTGTTGTTCCAGAAAGGGTCAAGTGTTTCATATGGATTATTATCAAACAAAGGTTGATGACTAACGCAAAAAGGGTAAGAAGACATATTGCCGTGGATGCTACTTGCTATCTTTGCAAACGGGGGCCTGAGACGACTTTGCATGTGCTCAGAGACTTCTTGGCGGCTAGGTCGATCTGGAACGATTTGGTCCCGAGTGATCTCCGTTCTGACTTTTTTATTGATGATGCTGAAGATTGGGTTCTTAAGAACATTAGCTCAAGATATGTTCTTATCAATGGAATTGATTGGAATGTCCAGTTTTCTATTGCCATTTTTTGGTTATGGAAATGGAAGAATAACAGGTTTTTTAGGAATGAAATAAGACCCCACGGATGTGTGCAATTTGTGAAAGAAAGGGCGAAAGATATAGATCGAGCGTTCAAGAGGAAAAGTATGCTTCGAAACATAGATAGAAAACAGGAGATCATGGTTAGTTGGTGTATGCCTAGACAGGGTTGGTTCAAGTTGAATGTTGATGGGGCAGTGAAACTTATCACGGAACAAGCTGTTGCCGGATGACTGATTAGGGACGAGCTTGGACGTTGGATCCAAGGGTTTGCTTTTAATATTGGGATGTGCTCGGTTCCAATGGCTGAATTGTGGGGTGGCTGAATTGTGGGGTTTATGTATGAGCCTTCATATGGCTTGGGATTTGAAGATTCAAAGGTTGGAGATTGAATCTGATTCAGAGTTGATTGTAAGGTTGGTCAGGAATGAGATTCACCGGGGACATCCCTTATTTAGTCTGGTAGCACGCTGCCAAGGCTTCTTGCGTAGAAATTGGAGCGTCCAATTTCGACACGTCTACCGCGAGGCGAATTCCGCTGCGGATTTTTTATGTAATTTTGCTTTTGGGTTACCTATTGGGTATTTTGTCTTTAAAGATCCGATTGAGGGGTTGGGTGTTTTTTTGAACAAGGATGCTCAAGGAGTTACGACTCCTAGGTTGGTGCGTTTGTAGGTCCTTCTTTGTTTTTAATAAATTAGTGGACATGCTTGCATGTGTCCGCTATCTTCCACCAAAAAAAATGAGAGTGTATCCCACAGATAAACAATTTTTATGTGCATCTACCTGTTGACGAAATCATATCATGTCAACTTTTATCTCGACCTACTACCTCCAACAAGTATGTTTAGACATTTACTATTTCAAATGTTATATATTTTTTTTCAAAGGAGAGGCATCTTTTGTCACGTGTCACTGCTATGTTTAACATAGTCCCAAAAATTTATATTTAAAAGTGCTTTTTAAGAATGTCAATATTAAAAATTTTCTTATCAAAACCAAATCTTCTGTAAAATTCGTTTATTTATTGTTTTAGTGTGCTTTGAAATTTATTTTAAATGTGAAAATTAAAAGGACTTTATTATCAAAATCAAATATGTTAAATCATTTATTTATTGTTTTATTTAACATAAATCTAAAATTTGAAATGTGTTCCGAAAGTTTAAAAGTAATTGCTTTTTTAACAAGTTTATAATTTTTAAATAATTCTGAATATGTCAACAATATTTTTATGTGTATCGTTTTATTTGATATAAATTAATATTTTTATAAAACCGGTCGATAAGTTCTAGATAATTACAAGTTTATTTATCCTCGATTATTCTAGAGTATTTTTTTAAAGTTTTAATATCATTTTTTTTTTTGCCTGACAAAAATAACAATTACATCTCATTCTCAACCTCCTTCATTTTCAATATTTTGCCATCCATAGTAGGTTATCTTTCTATGTTTAATTTTACTATTATTTTGAATTTGTATTAACTATAGTTTTATTTTACTATTATTTTGAATTTATACTAATTATAGTTTTATTTTCAATGTAGGTCATGGGAAATAAGTTTGCCTTAATCAACGATTTGAGCATGAAGTACAATTCCAATATCAAGATTCGTGTTCGAGTTATGTATATATGAGATGTTTTTTTTACCTCTCATTGAAGGTACCATTTATTATTGAAAATAGATGGTGTGTATTGACGAGAATGTAAGTTTTATTTATCATAACTCTTTGTTATTTTTACTATTCAATAAATTCGTTATATGCATCTAGTTTTCAATAGTAAAAATATTAACTTGATATCCATGTGTACTTTCAGGGAACTAAGTTTTTACTATTCAATAAATTTGTCATTGCAATATGTGTATTTAGCTCAATATATATTTTTTCTAGAATATTTGATATTATATCTATTTGTAAATGGACTAAAAAATAGGATCAAGTTTAGATCCTCACGTATACAATTGAGTTGATCACGTATACAATTGAGTTGATGTAGTTTTTAAGATATGGTTTAATTGTAACTATTATTTGTATCAATCTAATAGAAGAAATATTAAATCTTGAATTAATATGTTCCAAGTTTTATCATGTTTTAAAGATAATTTATTTTAAATTTATAATATTAAAAAAAATCTAAAATAAAATTTAAATTTTTATAAAAATTTAACAAAATTTCTAATGTTATTTTATACATTTATGGATAAAATAAAATTATTTTTATTAGTAATATATAGAAGAACACCCGTGTAGTGCACGGGTAATATACTAGTTTGATATATATACAAAATATTTATATTTTTAAATGCAGAATTATGAAAACCTTTATTAATTTATGTGTTTTAATGTTAAATTTTCATTGATCAATGGTAAAGGATGATATTTAATAAATGATAAATTTATAAAACTAAAAGGAGAAAACATAAAACAAGTGGTTAAGTGTATTAACATTTAATATTTTTTTTGATTCTCGATTAAATTTGTAAATAGTAAATCGTAGATAATATCATTTTTAACTTTTATTTGATATTTTAAATTAATTTAACAATTTTAAATAAGACATTAATTTCAAAGTTATAATAACTGCTGATATATTTATTAACACAATTTACCGTTACCTTTAACTAATAAATTAATATCTTATATATAAACAAATTTATTTGTAAGCTCAATTATTTTCTTAAAATAAACTTTGTACAAATTTAAAAATGGAATTGAAGGATATATATACACTACCATCAATTTCTGGAAAGTATCATAAGTAATATCACCAGATAGCTGCTGGCCCCTTAGCTCCTGTAGTAAGATTTTTGCATCAACCTCATCTAACTCAAACATTTTTTGTAGAGCGTGTTCTGTGATGTATTGTTCTTCATCCCTATACATAAACCGAATGAATATAAGTTATTAAGCAATGAGAGAGTTTTTTTTTCCTATTTTTAAAGTCAACTTACCTGTAATCAACTGGTAAAAGCTTACACTTCATTCATATATATATATATATATATATATATTACGTTCTTAAACGGAATTTAGGGTGATAAAAAAGAACGTGTTTTATCCGTTGAATACATCAAATTTCACTACGAGCGTAAAAGGGAATATATGTGTGCCTCACAAGACTTGTTTGTGTAGCATATGCTATACATGTGCATTTGTGCGCCTCATAAGGCACATATGCGCGTCTTATGAGGCTCTTACCACACACCATGAATTTAAACGGTGGATCTAGATTAAATTAATATTCCATAATCATTCTTTTTTCTCAACTCTTGATCCGTTCTCACCGGAATATTATATAGAGAGATAAAGGGGGGAGAGAGAGAGGGATCATATTATATCGTAGGGAATAAGAACCTTTTATAACATCACGATTCAAACAAATGATCGTTCATGATTTTCGCATGTCTATTGTTATTCGATATTTATGTCTTACTATGTTTAAAATATTATATTTAAAAAAAAATAGAATAACGTTTTCAAAAAAAAATTAACGTTCAAAATTAAAAAAATTAATGTTCCAAAAATATTAACGCACCTGTACTTGTGAAGGGGAAAAAATAATGTTCAAATTTTTTAAAAAAAAATCAATGGTAAAAATTAAAAAAAAACATTTCAAACAAAATTTGAACGTTAAATTTTTATTGAGGATTACGAAGAAGTAATACAATATTTCCTCTCTCTAAAAATAATAAAACTGCATTGAATTTTTTTAATTATATTTCCATACATAATATCTTATTATAGAATGTGTATATTTTCAATTTGTATCAGTGAAGCCCACCAAAGAATGCTTACAGTGGTACGGAATAACAAATTAATGTTCATAGTTCATTGAATAATGATGGTTGTTAGAGATTTTTATTTTTTTTTAACCAAAAAAATGAGATTCTTACATCCTACTGTAAAAAAAAAAAATTGAAAAAATGGGGTGGAGAAGGGCTTTTTTATATCAATGATATAAACTAGGCTCATCTATTTTTTTTAATTTAAAAAATAAATAATAAAAGGATAGAAGAGTAAATAGAAAAATAAAAACACTATAAAACTCCTCAATCCCAGTTAGGGTTTTCTCGCAGCCAAAATCCAAAATCGGTTTTACGAAACTCTAGTTCGATTCCGAAACCTTATATGACATATTTGCCAAACCTGAGAACTTTTTCGTCATGCCGCCGTCAGAATCAACTTCTAACCGTCGTCCATTGCTCATATATGCCTTGCAACAGATCGGAACAGCCTTGCAACTACTCGGAACCAGATGTTACGGAATTGCCATTACCGTCATCGTGGGAGGAATAAGTCGTAGCCTCTGGGAGGAAGGAGTCATAGTCGCAAAGAGGAAGAAACTGACGCCGTACCGAGGAAGAGGCCGGTGATCCAAAATATTTACAGATTCTTCGCTCAAACTATTGCGAGATCTAGCAATAGATGGAGGCGATGGTGTCGAGGGCAGCGAGGATCCGGTAGATTCTTCGCTCAAGTTGCACATATTATTCGCTCAAGCTGCGTAGATTCATCGCCGGAATTAGAAGGAAAGACGCCGACGAGTCGATAGTCCAGATCCGGCGGCAACGGTTCCGACCCAGACCGTCCTTCATTGGGAAGAAGAAACCGCTGCCAACTCCTCTCCACAACCCTAATGTTTCCTTAGACTTTAGGAGAAATTACACGATAGGCTTGTGTAAAGGCTTGTGTGAAGGCATGTGTAGATCGGCAGGCTTGTATTAATCGATAGGATTGTGTAGATCGCCAAGCTTGTGTAGATTGATAGGCTCGTGTAGATCGATAGGCTCGTGTAGATCGATAGACTTGTGTAGATCGATAGGAATCGATAAGCTTGTGTAGATCGATAAGCTCTTGTAGATCGTTAGATTTGTGTAAATCGTTAGGCTTCTAAATCGATAGACTGTAAATCGATAGTCTTGTGTAACTCGCCTTGTGTAAATCGATAGTCTTGTGTAGCCAGCCTTGGTAAACCCTATTGGGCTTGTGTAAATTGAGAGGTTTGTGTAAATCGACAACCTTGTGTAACTAGTAAATTATATTGGGCTTGTGCAAATGAAAAAATATGTTGGGCTTGCGTAATTGGGATATTGTGTATTTAAATTCGATTTTGAGTATAATCTTACAAAAACAATAATATATATATATATATATATATATATATATATATATATATATATATATATATATATATATATAAAAGTTTGTTTAGTCCCCTTGATATAAGGGCACGAGGGAGTGTCTCTCGTCCAAAGTTCAAAACTCAAATAACTATAAGATTTGTAAAATACCAAATAAGGGCAAGAGGAGGGTCTAGGTTTCCGTAAATCGCTTGGACTTATTATTAAATGGATATGTGTAAATTGAAATTACAAAGAACCTTTTAATTAATCTTTACATATAAATAATAGGGCTCTAGGTTGTCACTAATAAACAAATGAGTCTTAATGATGCACAAGTTTATAGGAAGAGCCATATGGTCCATTCCTTCAAAAAAAAAATAAAAAAATTCTCACTCGAACTTATCATTCATATATATATATATATTCAAATTAAGGAAATTGATTTTATATCGTACCTCGTACGTAAGACATCTACCATAAAAATAAGTCAGCTAAAGAGATCATCAAGTTGATATGAAGAGCAATAATTGAACAAAGTAAATAAACTTAGATTTAGATATAACTATGACAAAGAACAAAAATGAAATTTCGTAGCGTACCCGGAATTTTGCATTTTCTCTTGGAATTTTGCAACAATTTCTGGAATTCCGTCGTCATCCCTCAACCTTACTTGTGCAAGATGAATGACTTTTTCAGCTACTCTGCCAATTTGAAGTGTAGCCAAGGGTTTCGATAACACGAAATCTTGAGAGCGAAGAAGTTTCTTGTTATCCTTGGCACCAATAAATTGATCATCTTTCCTGGCGACGGTATGAATCTGTCGGTACTAATAACCTTGGATCGTTGAGTCTTATCTCGTTTGTTGTAATATCTCCAAGGCATCAACAATGGGATGCGTATGCGGTCGATAATGAGAGAAAGAAAGAAGAGTTGAAATCCAGCAGTTAGGATCCTAACCTTGAATCTTTCATTCACCGCTTTCGCTTTCCAATCCAAGAGTATTGCGCTCTTGAAAACCCAAAAGACCGCCCCGATGAACAATGTCACAAAGGTCCATGTGCCGAACTTGGCAACGTCATCGGTTCGAATTAAACCGCGGTGCGTGCGAAAATAAAATAACCACACAAGGAGGAGTACGGCAAAATGTAAGAGTGTTAAGAAACTATTAGCTAACACGGTAATGAAATACAAGAAATTTGAAGGGTCTTGGGACTTGAAATCGTCTCGTCGTTAGGATCCATTTCGTTGGGAATTGGTAAGAAGGTGATAAGAACCGCAAATGATAACACATGCCCTAGCAAGATTAGGACGGCCAACAAAGACCATTTCCAAAGAGGATAATCGAAAAGTGTTACTCTAGTTAGTGTCGGGATGAAGAGATTAAGAAGTAACCACAACAACGCGACACACCCTGCTCGCGTTGTAGCGGCCATTTTGAATCGCTTCAATCTCTCGTCAATGGACTTAAAATTTTGCATTTCTGCATAGATACCCTTTGTTTGTTGCCCATCGACACTAATGTTCTTGTCTTCTGCCGTGAAACACTTATCTAGAAGTACCGTTTTTCCCTTTATGCAAGTCGAACCAATCATATACGTTGCAATCAAGGGAAATATTAAACACTTACCCAAAACATGGATGATGTATTTAGGAACTTTAAAGGTGGTGGTGGTGGTGGCAAGAGGGGGAGGATGTGTATTGGTGGACTTCGGTTTAGAATCGTTGATCACGACGGTACGATCCATGACGGTATTGTCCGTCGGAGTAGTACTCATTGTTGTGTTACTTGTAAGTGATGATTGATGATTAAGAGGATGCATGGATTGTTCCTCAATATCGCCCATATTAACATGAGCGTCATGAGTCGACATTGAAGATTAATATGCTAGGACTAGAGGTTTTAGATTGGAGCTTGAATAAAAAAAAAACACATCTCAACCATGCACAAAGGCATAAATAAACCCTCCCTTAAGTAAATGCAACGTTATGGAAGTACAAAATAATTTGCTTAAATATATATGTTTTGTTATAATGTGATGATACTTTATGAACGTGACACTAAAACACCTTGTTAATTATGGTATGCATGCATAATTATATTTGGTATTCTAGTTAAGAATTATTATATTTTATATGCATCCTTATTTTTTTTTGGGTTAAATATGCATCCTTAATTATAGACCACATGGAATGAGTTGTCAAATATTAATAAACAAAAATCGTTCAAGTTAGTGGGCAAGTAGAGGATTCATTTACGTTCAAATACTTAGTATATAAATATACATCAATTTGCATTAGAAATTACAAAGAAGAAAGTCAAGTTACCTAACTTTGACTTCCATTTTGCAGGTGCCCACGAATAGCAATACCAGAAAACGCGTGTAGCCACGAACGTATCATCGACAATACCCACGAAAACGATTACCCTCGACGTTAGCCACAAAACTATCCTCGAAAAACAAGTCAAAGCTACAGAGGCCGTGGCTAAATCTAGCCACACAGTTTACCCTCGAAATATTGGTTCGAAGCTAATTTAGCCACAAAAATAATCTTAAGGGTAAATGTGAGGCCTTTACCCACGAATAAATTCGTGGCTAAACACATGGCTAATAGCCACGAATAATGTGTGAGGGAAAAGTTGAGGCATTTACCCACAAATATATTCACTGATAAAACCGTGGTAATTTGGCACGAAGGTTGTTTAAGGTTACAATTGAGGGCATTACCTACGGGCCTTTCGTTTCTAGAATCGTGGCTATTAGCCACAAATAGTGTTTACGGGTACATTTGATGCCTTTACCCCCAAATACAGTCGTGGCTATGTAATGTGGAAGGATACATTGAAGACGTTACCCACGAACATATTCGTGGCTAAACTCATGACTAGTTGGCACGAAAAGTTATAAGAGAAAATTTGTAGCTATATATACTACTTAACTGGTAGAAAATATTATAGAAACCGAATACCAAATTCAGAAATTACAAAATACCTAATATAGCCACATTAAAGAGCAAATCCATATCATCAACATCCTACATCCATAATAACAAAATTTACATATCCAAATCATTCATAACTACTAGTAATATCCATGTAATGATCATATTTCATAGTCTATGATCAATCCAAAAGCATGGAAAAGCAAAATAAGTTCAAAGTTTCTGAACACAATTACAAGCCGTAGAAGTTATGGTGGTGGTGGTGTAGAGCTTAAAGAAGCACCCTTTGGAAGCTTAAGTAGTTCTACTAGCAAGGGTTGTTGGTTGATAGAATCTTGCAACTCCTTCATTTTTTCCTTCATGTCTTTTACCTCATCAGTTGAGACATCCAATTTCTCTTTCATTGTTTTCATTTCAGTTTTAAGTGGCTCCACATCTTCATAGGTATGATAAGCATTTGTAGAATTGGCAATCATGAGATTGTTTCCAAGCCCATTACGAAGGAGCCCTACACTTTGTTCCCCTAATCCAGATATTCTCCCATTATTTGGACTATTACATGCTTGAACCCATATTTCATCCTCTGTGAGAGGTGTCACTTTTTTCTCATCTTCAGAATAGGATTGTTGAGTGATAAGACGGTCAAATTCATCCTATGGAGAACCAATATTTGTATCAAATAGAAATCAACAAGTCAACTATAAATCAGCAACCCAAATTTCATCATATAATCGGCAAGTGAACTGAAAAAATCAGCAAGTGAACGAAAAAAATCAGCAAGTAAACTAAAAAATCAGCAAGTGAACCAAAAAATCATCAAGTGAACTAAAAAAATCAGCAAGTGAACTAAAAAAATCAGCAATCAGCAAGGGAACTAAAAAAATAGCAAACAGAAACCACTAATCTATTCATGATTGAACCATGGCTAATTAACAACCCAAAAAAATCAATAATGATATGAATCAACAAAAAATCATAGCAAACATATAGTATTGCTAAAATCAGCAACTCAAGTATAAAAAAAATCAACAAAAAATCAGCAAGTCACTAATCTATTCAAGTTTGGATGACTCACCACAATTGCAGCAGGCTTTGGTCCAGTTCATTCTCCATCTTTTTTCGTCCACAACTTTTTTATAACTTGAGAAAGTGTAGGTTTAACACCATCATTAGCTAACTCCTAAAAACATAGAAAACACATAGTATTGTTTAGCATTTACATTATAACTCAAAGATAAAATTGAACATTAATATATAATACACTCACCGTTCTTTTTCTCCATTTGTTGACTGCAGTAGACATTCAACAAAACTGCCAGGACATTACATAGATTTACAAACAAGACAATATAACCTAATCATAGTATGCAAGCCAAAATATATATGTACAGACAAGTTAAAATTGCCTTGCCACAACTATAACTCATTCTAATAATTAATCTACAAAGAATGCAACTGCAACTCATTATGTGATTGTAAGCTATATTTTCACAAACAAACAAGAGAAAAACCTGAGAAGGAGATAATAATAATAATAAACAAGAGAAAAACCTAGATGAATCATGTAGCTATATATCCTCATATGTACACAGACCACCAGAGAAATAATGAAACATAGAGAATCACGTAGTTGAGAAGAAGAAATGTCGGAGAAGCAACTGAGAAGGAGATATGAGGAGATATGTGTACCTCTATGTAGCCGAGAAGGAGAAATTTCGGAGAGGACTGCAGAAGGAGAAGAACCAAACCACACAATCGAGAAGGAGAAGAGGGAGAGAGAGGCCGGCGACTGAGAACCTGAGAAGCCATTGAGAAGTGTTGATTAATGAGTGGAGAAGAAGCAACAAGTTTGTCGTTCGCCATTAATGAGTGGAGAAGAAGAACGTACCTCTACACAGTCGAGAAGAAGACGACGGGGAGAGAGACCGGCATTGATGAACGGAGAAGATAGAGGAGGTGATGTCGTTCGCCCTTGAACAGAGGGGGGAAATGGAGGAGGCGGCCAAGTGCACAAAACAATTGAAGTTAGGGTTTTGAGAATTAGGGGAAAATTGAAGGAGTTAAAAATCAACCCGCCCAATATATTTTATTCGGCCAAACATTTTTCATTTTGGCGGCCCGCTTTCATTTTGCAGCGCTTGTGTTAATTTACTACCCACAAATTTACCCTCGAAAAAAAATGTGGCTATATTCGTGGATATATCCAAAAATGCTTCACATAACGTTTGTTTGTAACGTTTTAATTAACAACTGAAACTAGTCACGACCTGTAGAACATCCAATATTATTATCTCATTTACTTCATCAAAATTTCAAAACATTAAAACATTTCTCACTTCATCATCCAATACGTACAATACAACACAATCTCATCTACATTGAAACATTTGATCAATCATCATCCGACTCGGATGAAAAATCATCTTCTTCACAATATTGTGCACCGTCGGAAACCTCATTGTCATCAACTTGATCATTTACATCATCTAGAGTAGTAGGCAAAGCATCAATTGATGCCCCTCCAAATTCGTTTACCTCAATATCATTTGATTGTAATGGTTGATCAACATCCAATACAATATTTGTCCACCTTTGCTCAAACCTTGCCCGTGGCTTGGTCTTACAAACGAACCTCCAATCTACACGACTACGACCTACCCCGGGGTAGTCAACTTAAGTACGATGAGGCTCAAACCTTGCTTGTGGCTTGGTCTTACAAACGAACCTCCAATCTCCAAAACCATCTGGATGTCGATGAGGTTCATCCATGACGGTTGGAAAGTGTTGAACACATTCCCATATCTGAAGACCACTTAAGTACGATGGAGGATCTCGAGTTTCAACTCTCCCTTTGTAGAAGTGTTTCTTGTCTCTCCTTAATGGAATATTATCCTCTGTGAAGCGTCTATGTTCATCAAACCATGAAGCCTTTCGCCCATGTTGTAACCAAAAGGCTTTTGTATCCATCATGCATTATGGGCACCCATAAAGTCCAACGGTGCTCCATCTTGACAACATCCCAACTGCTGGAACATCATTCACTGTCCACGTAAGAGTTGCCCGCATAGTAAAGTATTCTCCAGTAAAAACCTCAAATGTCCGGACACCCTTATTCCACAACACTAGTAGCTCATCAAGCAATGGTTGTAAGCCTATATCTATTAGTTTCTTTGGGTTTTTTGGACCTGGAAAAATGGTGGACAAGAACAAATAGGGACTTTGCATACACAAATAGGGACCCTTATTCCACTCTTAGAACCACTTCGACCGTAAATTTTATTCAACTTATCATTCTCACAATCAGGGTATGACGTCTAGCCTCAATATCCTAATCTTCTTTAATATCTCTCGGTTCGGGGACCTACACGTCCGTTTCACGTTCTCCTATCCAAGTATAGTCATCCCCTTAGTGTATACTTAAAAATGGAAAGCATCATTAATCTATTGTTATCAAATGTTCGACTATTTTCTAATCTCGTTCCGGACCCAATAATATGTTTTCTTGAATCCGCTAAACTTACATTCCGGGTTTTTACTTGATTTCGTGTTCATTACTATCAACTACATAAGGCTAAATATAACAACCATTAACTAATTATATTGATTTATTATTAAACTTTAACGGGAATTAATAAACGGAAATTGATCGGTTTTGGGTCTAACCGGAATTTGATTAATAGCAAAACTACCAGATTCAGGTAGTGTCAGATAGAGGTTCCCGGTTCAAGTCATGAGACATCACAAAATACGTGGTTTAATTCTCTTGGTATCTAGTGATCTCTAGTTCGAGACTAGCAGACTGCATTCACAAACATTAATTCGAATCAAAATGTTCAGGTTCACCTCCTTGATTGCACTTCGGCTAGCAGCTTCACACAACATGCCACTACGTCTGTTTCGAGATTCTCCAGCAACAAACACGCACAAGGGAAGGAAGGTGGAGTCACGGCCGCACTTATCTCCTACCTGCCATCGAACAATCATTCGAGTTCCACCATTGAAGAAAGACCGAGATCGGTACAAAGAACTTACCACTTCAGCCGGGATTTGTGTCGACAGGAGGCACCGAGGGAGTCAATAGTGGTGTGAAGCTTGCAGATCCGATGTCAGTAGAGGTAGGGAGTGCAGGGGAGGTTCGAGGTGCCAACGCACAGCCCCGGTTTCCGGCGAAGCGGTACAGTGCTCTTCAAATGGCAGAAGAGGGAGAGAAGGTCGTCGACAGAGATTGGAGACGGGAGAGGGGTCGGAGAGAAGGGCGATAGCAGCAGGTGGGGCGAGAAGATGGTCCGGTGTAACAGGGAATCGAAGGAAGGCTCGACCATCGGTGGTGATAGAACACAGGGGAGCTCGAGAAACTGGCAGGTAGGTAGGTGAAGTGGGGTGTAGGTCGAGCGAGATGTATGATGCGAGGGCAGGAAGAGGGTTTGAATGCCAGGGCAGAGGAGTAGGGTGGTCCGTTCGACGGCAAGGAAGGGAGGCGAGGAGCGAGAGGGTGGTTACGATGGGGTGGGGTTTTCGCGTTGCTCCCGAGCAGTCAACTGGGGAATTATTTCTTCGACATCCTGCGTTAAAGAATCGACCGCAACGTCTACATTCAATGTCAGTTACGGCCATTGACGACGGAGGGAGGAGGAACGAGGAAGAAGCAAGCCGCTTGCCGATGTGTCATTTTGGGCCCAAGGAAAACAAGGGTGACGGCCCAAACAAATCAGGTGCCGTTTGAGATGAGGCGTGTGGCCCGACCTGCTATCCGGCCCACGATCAACAAGCACGAGGCCGGACCACGTCGAAGAAGGAGAAGACCAGCTTTTGGCCTGCCGACCCGGTTTAGTTCATGTATAGCCATCAGTACGGCCCGGTTTAAAAAGGATTCGCTATTGGTTTGGTTCAAGTACTTATCGAGACTGGTTTGTGTTACTACTCGATCAGGTTTGGATCCGTTTGGCTTATCTCTTCATTTTCGATTCGGGTTTTCGGGTTTTCGGTTTAAAATTAAATTTTATTTAATTGAATAAATTTGAAAATAACGAGGAAAATTATTTTAAAATTTCGATTATTACAAAACCTGTGATGTTTTGAGATTTATTATCGTATTATGTTTCTTCATTCGTTTCATTACAACATAGATAATGATACAAACGGGGCGATCTAGATCGAGGAGAAACTTCAACTACTCCTTCTTGGTCTTTCGAGGCGGATCAAACAATAGAACTTGGTTGATGGGGCTTTCGAAATGGATGAGGAAACGTACGGTCGATCCGATCAAGATAGATCGGATCATCCACGAGGTGGAGCGGGATAGTTGATCCTTCAAAAGGATCCTCGAGTATGAGTTCTTGGATCAAAGACTAGATCCAAGATAGATATTTGAGGAGGGGAAGATGAGTGATGCCTAAACCAAGAGGAGGATTTCCCTTCACTATTCTTGGATTCAAATTAGACATGATTACAAATAAAGGTCAATACATCCTTATATAGAGGGTGTTGCCTACCTATGGGCCAATAGGCCAAACAAGTCAAAAACAAAAAGCCCAAAAAAAGATAACCTAAAAGATATGATCAAGAGGGAATATTCCACAAGAATATTCCTTCTTTTATTACATAATTAATAAAGAGAAATAACTAAGGAAAATACTCAAAATGGCAAGCTTCATGTCATGCCTAGACATGCCGCTTGTGGGGTCCTCTTAGCCGGATAGACGGATGGCCTCGCCATCCGAGGGCATATCATTCTCCTCCTCTTGGTTGTGAAACGTCCTCGTTTGCACGGTCGGAAAAGAAAGGAGAAACATTAAGAACAAGACCCTCGACTTGAACTTTGGATGCTCATTCTCGGAGTCGGGCGGCTTGGACTTGTAATCTTTCAAGATGATGGTGCCGCCGAGCTTGTCAAATGTGCCGTCAAGGTACGAGATCAAGTACCGGTAACGGATTAGTACCGGTAACGGATTACAAGTACCGGTAACGGACTTGTGATCTTTGCTTCAAAGCGGCATTTTCTCGGGTCAAGGCTTCAAACTTTTGTTGTGCCTTCAAAGCTTCCAATTCTTGCCTTATGGAGGCGTTTTCGAGGGACAACGAAGCATTTTCTTGAGCCAAAGGTTCATTGGACTCTTGCGGACCAAAATCCTGAGAAGTTTTCATTTCAACGTTAGTCATTGCTCCAAATCAACACACAATTGCAAGCAACCAAATGAGCAAGGTGAGAAGTTAAGTCAACGTTACCCAAGTTCAAGTGCGTTATCGGGTTCTACTTTGGGGAAGGCCGTTTGGCGGTTCGGCAAGTAAGGCAAATCCAACAAAATTGAACCAATTTCACACAAATAAACAAGTGATATTTTGCAACGTATGTAAGAAAATGGAGGGTCAGAAGATGAACGGATTGTTCAGTCGGCAAGCTTTGCTTGCTTTCGGTCTTTGACCGTTTTTGTAAAATCCGATTTTTCAGATGCACCGGTTTTCCGGACGTCTTTTCACTTTCGTTTCTTTGAAACGTTTTTGCTTTGCTTTTTTTTTTTTTAACACAAATCCGTTTGATGAAGAGATTTTTTGCTTTTCTTGGAATATCAAATGCGAGATATCCGAACTTTTTGTTAACAAAAATACCCCAAGAAATTTGGTGAAATCAATTAATAAAGTTGTCGGATTGGGTCGGTTTAAGAAAAAGACGAGTTTGATAAATGGTTTGATGGCAAACCAAATATCTCCTTTTTTTTGTTTTTCAAATTGAAGAAAAGAAAGAAAGAAAGAATTCAAGGAAACATGGATGAACACATGATGAACATGATGAAGAACATGATGAACAACATGAAAATCATGAAGAACAAATGAAGAACATCATGAACGAAAGGCTAAAAAGGTTGAAGATAATAACGTAGAAAAACAAGAGTAAAGAGAACAACTTCGATCCCTTTGCTCTGATGCCAATTAATTTGATGCGTCCTTGGAGGTAACCAAGGATAACTCCGGATCTAGATCAAGCAAAGCTCCAACTACTCCTTGATTCTTTGTGCAACGTTGTATCTTTTTAGATCGAAAAGGGCGGAAGCGATGAAGATGGATGGAGAAACGAAGGTTGATTCGATCTAGAGAGATCGAATAAGCCTTTTTGTGTGGATCGAAGGTTGATTCTTAAGAAGAATCCTCGAATGTGGATTTCTTGGATCAAAGACGAGATCCAAGGAAGAAATTTGAGAGATAGTAGGGAGATTTGTTGCCCAGGCTAAGTAAGAGGAAATTCTTCTTAAAAACTTAGTAATATTGAACATTAAAAATAATTGAGGCAATACATCCCTTATATAGAGGGTATTGCCTACCTATGGGCCAACGAGTCAAACAAGTACATAACGAAAAGCCCAGAAAAAAGGGAAACCTAAAATATAAGATTAAAAGGGAATATTCTATAATGAATATCCCTTTTATTACATAAAAAGGAAAACATGAAAATATAGTCTGAAAATAAGCTAGCTTCATGCCATGGAGTCGGAAAGACAAGACATGCCGCTAGCGAGCCTAAGTGGCGTGGACGGGACCCGTATCCTATGTCATGGTGGTGTAGAGACACGACATGCCACTAACGGATCCAGGTGAAGAAGTGGTGCGGGCGATGATGGAGCCGGTAGCTCGGGCGATGGCCTTGGCTCGGGCGCGGGTGAGCGGTCCATCCGAGCGAACCCTCAAAGCCTCTTCCTCATCATCTACGGTCAACGTTAAAGGCACATCCAAGGGCGCATCAGATAGGCTGTTAATTTTCATGTTACTATGATCGAAGTGTTTTGTAGGGAAGTTTGTCTTTCTAGAATGATTTCCTAAAAGAGTCGAGATGTACGTAATATAATCTTTCCTATTGAGACGCCATCGCAAATGATGATGATCGTTTACTATAACATACTAAAATAGAAGTGATGAATGTCATTTGTAATTCCTCGTGTTAAGTCACCTTAGTTTTTGTTACTTGACATCACCGTATTACGTTCTTTTTTTTTTTGGCATGCATATGTCGTTCTTCCATTGATTCACCTATGTTGATTCTAGACGATATTTTCTAATTTTAATCAAGCATTTTCTTTTGTTATACTTTATAACATTTTTATAAACAAACCTTTGATTTGTATTGCAACAAAACATAAAATACTCCAACCCAATTTTAGGTGTATTATAATAAATTCCTATTCCTTAGTTATAGTATATATAATATTCATGAATTATATGCTAGCTTTTTGTATTACATTCATTTTAGACTATATAGTTAATCTACATTTGTCATTATTTTAACTGTTTAACTTTCATATAGATATTTTTTCAAGTAGGAACAGGTGCATAATAGACTTTTAAAGAAGAGAATCAAGTAATGTTCATTTTTTTTAAGAAGGTTACGTAGATCACCCGGTTCGATCGGCTTAACCTCTCTACGTCCGGATCTGGTAGAAAGTCGTGGCCCAGTTTTTCCATACATTCCGCCAGGAGGATTCAAACTCAAATCTCCAAGATAACCACCTAAGGAGCCTAACACCACATCCCACTAGACCAACTAAGTATTGATGAATGTTCGAATTTCCTTGTTCATTAATTAAATAGAATACATATTAGGAAATCAGAATTTTTTTATTTTTGGGCTGAATATATTAATATAACTTCCACCCTATCCCAATTTAACGTTCAATCAATTGTTCATATACATAATGCTCGTCGTTAAAAATTTGTAATGCTCATTAAAAATATATGTTATGTCGTTATAATTTGTAATGCTCATTAAAATATTCTAAAATTTGTAATGCTCGTTAAAAATATACAGTGTTAGGTCGACGTTAAAACTTGATTTTTTTATTTTATAGATAGGTCGTTATTTTTGCATATACAGTGTTAGGTCGTTAAAAATTTGTAATGGTCGTTATATTTTAGGTCGGTCGTTAAAAATATACATTTTTTATGAACATTATCAGAAAAATATATATTTTAGGTAGAAACTTTAATTAAGAAATGAACATTTATTTTTGAATATTTTAGTCATAAATTAAAACCTTTAATTCTATTAAAGGATGTTCATTTTTTATTTAATACAATATACTATCATATATAACTTTTAATCATGACGTTCATGAATTTTAATCCAACGGATCTTATAGGTTCCTACTCCTACCCTATGAGATGTTTCTACATGATCTTTTCTCTCTTTATATATATATATATATAATTGTGTTAGATTTTATTCTAAATTCTTGAAATATTTATTTCCTTTTTTACATGGTTGTAAAGTTTTTGTTTTTATATCAAAACATTATTTACAATGATAAAAAAAAAAAAGAAGATAGGATTTTCAATTTAAATTAACCATTTGAAAAACTAACCACTAAATTTTCATGTTTTAATTTCTACTCACTTAATTAAAAAGATCAAACTTTTTTCCTGACTATCAACGAGTGCTTGTTGACAGTGCACATATAAAATGGACTTTAAACAAGTTTAAAATGAATTATTAACAACACTTGATTCAATGTAAAATGAATTATCAACAAATATAAAATAAAAATATAAAATAAATAGTCAATAAAACCGTCCAAAAAAAGAATTTAAAAACTTTCTTTAATCAAGCGGTTAGTCACTAGCTAAAACATACAAATAATTAGAAGATACTTTACCAATATAACTTTAGTTAAAAAAAATTACTTTAAAAAAAATTAAATTATATGATAAAAAAATTGCGGTTGTGACAATGGTACTAAACAAGTTCTAACAATAAAAACTCAAAGTCTCAAAATACACCGAAAAATTTAGGTCGACGCGAGTATTTCTTTTCCTTTGATTCAAGTAAAGAATTTAGGTCCAACGTACTTACTATTAAGCTAGTTGAAAATTGATTCGGTACGTGTATGTTAGTCAAAACCTCTACAGAAAACGACGAGTTTTGAACGTAGACAAACACAAAACTTCTAACTTCCATTACATGCAATCATCCAATCCGTTGAATTCTTCAAGCTTACCGCAGATCACGCCAGAGACTTTTTAGACCAACTCAAAAAACACGTCCAATTGCATCGACTACAAACACCTTTTTCAACTCAATACAACGCGTCCATATTAAGAGTTGACTCAGTCTTAGTTCAAACTTGATTACAAAGTTAGCTATATTCTTATATTAATCACTGCGTACCATCATCATCGTCATTATTGATCTCGTCGTGAAATCGAGATGGGTACTCATGTATTTTTCTGGATAACTTTCTTCTTCGTTGAAATAGTTGCAGGATCTGAAGCTTCAGTGGAAAGACAGCTAACTAATGATGATTATCCAGGTAATTACATTTTTCTCTTATCTTTATTATTTTATAATAGTCAACAAACTATCCTTTTGCTTTTCCTTCACTTTTTATCGTATGAAGAAATCTAGTTTAAATAAATTATTTTTACAAAAAAAGGTATGAAAATGGAGGTATTTGTCGGAGAAAGTTTGGGGCACACCGAGCTTAGCAGATAAAGTCGGTTTGGGGCATTTCGAGCCCCTAATATATAAGATTATGTGTACTAGCTCTTCCTATTGTCAATTGTGTTAGGATGAAACTTCACCGATTTTTTGTGTTGGCCTTACGCGCATGTGTGTTCGTATGCACACGACCCCGTTCGATGGTCCGTATATAAGGTCGGTGGGATACTCCTCCGATTGATTTTAGGATGTAATCTCATCACCGTGTTTATGTGTTGGGCTTGAACTTAAAGCGCATATACGCTCGTATACACACGACCCTACTTACAGTCTGTTTGTATAAGACTTTGACAATATATATTATATTCAGGGTTCATAAGCATCAACTGTGGTTCAACATCCGGTTCATATTACGATGAAGCAAATGGTTTGAACTACAGCTCTGATGATAGCTTCATCAGCACCGGGACAAATATGAATATATCCTCGAACTTCATTACTCACAACCCTGAAGACGATCTTTACAAGACATTAAGAAGCTTTCCTAGAGGACAAAGAAATTGCTATCACTTGGTACCTTTGCAGGCAAAGAAGAAGTATTTGATCCGAGCTCGGTTCATGTATGGAAACTACGATGGTCATGATACTGTGCCTCAGTTTCGTGTCTATATTGGAGTCAATGTATGGTTTACGGTTAAGTTCAAAAATCGATATCAGAAACTCGTCAAGGAGATCATCCATTATTCGGTTTTTGATTCTATTGATGTTTGTCTTGTAAGATTTGACCAAGGAAATCCGTTTATATCGGCTTTAGAACTAAGGCCTTTGGATGATGCGGCATACATTGCAACGTCTAATTTCTCGCTCAACTTATGGATCCGCTGGGACGTCGGTCCTCTAAATGCAACCGAAACCGAGTACGTACACTATATAATTTAGTAATAATAAAGCTTGTTTTCTTTATTGATAACGTACCTAACCCTAATTCTATCTCTAACATACACATGCATTTGTGCTATATCGTTAATTTTGGAAATTTGTCAATGTAGGGAGAAAGACGACACGTACAATCGGTTATGGACTCCGCGTCCTTGTTTCCCTGCGAATGTAATTCAGACCAACGGCACTTTTGCCGAATCAAGTGATGATCCTTATAAGGTGCCAGGAAGTGTATTAAGTACAGCATGTGAGCAAAATGATAATAGTAGTGAAAGTATGACAAGCTATATTAATACAGCCTACCCAAACAGTGAAATCTATGCTTATTGGCACTTTGCTGAACTCGTATTGCTTGACTCTAAGGATACTAGAGAGTTCAACATCAACGTACCGCATGGGCGAGGTTACGAATTCGGACCAATTAGGCCAAAATATATGCAGACAACCACTATAAAATCCGATTTGATACAGCTTGATGGATCGGATTCTTTCGTATTTTCACTCAACAAGAAGGAAGAATCAAAACGTTACCCTATCCTTAATGCCGTCGAGATCTACAAAGTCTTAGAGCTTTCTTATTCACCAACAAACCAAGAAGATGGTATATATGTCTCTTCATCTCATACTCTTATTGCTTCATTAGTTTGCTTGACATTTATTCTTATTATGATATCAGTTGATGCCATCACTGCAATCAAAGATAAGTATACACTACCAAACATTTGGCAAGGAGACCCTTGTGTTCCACAGAACTATCAATGGGAGGGACTGATTTGTACTTATAACGGACACGATTCTCCAAGAATAACCTCCTTGTGAGTTCATTTTGATGGCAATCCATCTTAATAGTAACTTAGTTGATTAAAATTTTGATGTTTGGCTAAAATTCCGCAACCCATTGAGATATGTAGGAACTTGAGTTCAAGAAACTTGACCGGAGAGATTCCACAACTTTTGTTCAAACTCAAATTGCTGAAGTTCTTGTAAGTGTTTCTTGTTTCGATCCTAATGTAAAATTGGCATTTCAAGAATTTGAATAACAATATTGTACATTTTTTCTTTAGGAATCTCTCAAACAGTGGACTCACGGGAAAGATACCGGATTTTTTAGCGCAAATGCCCTTGTTGATTGACATGTAAGATATACTTAGCTAGTATAGTGTTACTCAACTATCATCTCATGCATTTCTTCCTTGTCTTTGCAGTGATCTAACAGGAAACAATCTCACAGGCCAAGCTCCATCTCAACTCATTCAACGGGCTTGCAATGGATCTATAATTTTAAGGTAGTGTATCAATCTATGAATAAAACTCGTAATATTAATATTGATATCCAAATACGGATACTGTAACGTGAGATACTTTTTTATAGACTAGACGATTTCAGTGGCTGTGAGATTACCATCAACAACAAAAACCATCGTTTCGTTATTCCGTTGGTGACATCTGTTGCGTCAATTTCAATCCTTGTGATCATTTGTGTCATTTTCTTCACATATAAGCGGAGAGAGAAACTAGGTACTATACACTATCCATTATATATATATATATATATATATCCAGTACTATCATATGAACAATTTTGTTAATGTATTCTTAGCTCAGATATAATTAACTTGATAATGCTTTGATTGGATGAAGGTATAATCTCCCAAACCCTAAAATCAAGAAATAAGCGCTTTAGATATCTAGATATCATCAAGATCACTGATCATTTCAAGATGATCGTCGGAAAAGGAGGATTTGGTACTGTCTATCATGGTGTTCTACAAGATGGAACTCAAGTAGCTGTAAAGATGCTAAATAATACATCTGCCGTCACAATGAAGCAATTTTGTGCAGAGGCAAGTCAATAAACAAATTAAAATCTTATCTTCTTTCAGTATCTTATTGTTCGATCAACTAAAATACATAAATCACAGGCTGAGCTATTGACGAAGATTCATCATGTAAATTTGGTATCTCTTGTTGGGTATTGCGAAGAACGTTCAAACATGGCACTAGTTTACGAGTTCTTGGCTTGCGGTAACTTGAAGATGCATTTATCAGGTAACTCCATCCATCTAAGGCAAATATTTACGTATGAAATGACTAGCTGATGCATTTACCAAGTCTATTTTGGATTTTGCAGCAAGAAATAACAATTGCTTGAGCTGGAAAGCAAGACTGACAATCTCAATTGATGCTGCACAAGGTTAGGGTTACACATTCTATTGTAATGATTAAACAAACGTACAATTTGGTGGATTTGTTTGATCGACAATATTTCGTCTTAGGATTGGAGTATTTACATAGTGGCTGCCAACCGCGGATTATCCATAGAGACGTTAAACCCGAAAACATTTTACTCGATGAGATGGGACATGCAAAGATATCGGATCTCGGACTTTCGAGATTTTTCACGAGTAAGAGTGAAGCTATTGCTACTACTGATATTGCAGGCACTTATGGCTACCTTGATCCGGAGTAAGTTTTTTTTTTTTTTTTAAACAAAAATGAAGGTTAACTAGGGTTTTAGTGCTTAACATAGAATTGTGTCATGTTTTGTATTAGGTATTGTCGGTTAAGTACCATAAGTGAAAAAGTTGATGTTTACGCCTTTGGAGTTGTGCTTTTGGAGCTAATAACGGGGAAACCCGCGATTATTAAGAAAGAGAACCGAGATGAGCGCATTCATTTAATCAAGTGGGCGACGGAAATGGCGGAGAGAGGAGATATATTTGCGATAGTCGATAAGAGGCTACAAGGAGAGTTTAGCTCCAACATGGCATGGAAGTGCTTGGAGATTGCTATGGCTTGTGTGAATCTCATAAGTGACCAAAGGCCAAGAATGAGGGAGGTGGTATCGGATCTCAAGTTGTGTTATTCATGTGAGGGATATAGTGATAACCAAAATGCTCAAACGAGTTCTTATAACGAAAATGGTTGTGTATACGCATGAGCCAACGAGTTGAAAAGCCTGAGTACGTCCAAATGTCCAATGGTGTGATCGATCTCTCGGCGGACGCAAGATAAATTTTTGACAACTCGATAGATTCTTGAATAAATGGTGTCGTTTTTTAAGAACACTTCAAGCCAATGTGACACGAAAACTCTCGAGAGTCGAGTCTCTTGACCGAAATCGAACTAGTCATTTCGGGTTTGAGTTGGTCCAAAATACGGTCTTGAGTCTCTTGACAGAAACCTTTGAAGTGTTTATTGGTTTGTTTTTAATATTGTAATTGACCATTATTTATAAACATTAATTTCTGTGGGACTAGTTATAATAATCACGGGGCCTATATATTTATATACAAAGTTCTGTTGTAGAATAGACTCCGGTTCAAGTATGAGTGGTGTAAAGTTTCTAGTGTAGAATATCTGCATATGATGCTTTTGAAGTTCAACAAATCTAGTTTAACCCAATTTTCGTCGGGGTAATCCTTTGGGTAACGTGACGACGGATCTTGCAGGAGTGATGCTGAAATAATGTTCGTTAAGCACACAAAAAAAAAAAAAGAACTCCAGAAACCCTCCAAAAGAACGCGCGATGCACGCGCTTGTCTTCCTCCCAAAACCCAGAAACCCTTGCCTCCAAACTGCTCTTTTTCTCAGCCGATTCATGGCTGCTAGGCTTAGAAAAGCCTCTTTCACAAATCAAAACACAATAACAAAGCCTCCATTGGAATCGCCACCACTAAAAAACCTTACATCTGAACCAAGAAATTACTGTCTTCACCCTTTTCGTCTGTTCATCTATGAAAAAAGGAAAAGGAAGAAGAAGACATACAAACGACTTATCTATTGGCGGAGGCGAGGAAGATTGAGAGATTCTTTTATGTCCGAGCGAAGATTTGCTATTCAATGTTCGGTTCTCTCTAAAAATCGACATCATATCCCGTTAGAAGAAGTTTCATCCGAATACGGGCATCTAAAGCCAAGGTTTATGTCCAATGCCCGGGCAGAGACCTGTCGTCCTCCGCTTTTGTGGGAAGAGGCTCTAGCGGAGGCTAAAGAGAGGGCTCGTCTAGATCTTGTATCATACTTGCTTACTGGAATTCTGTTCAAAGTACAAACCAGGTTTTTTGACAATTCCTATGTTAAACTACCTATTCATAACTTCAACAACAATATATTAATTGATGAATCACACATGCCTGCTGATTGGCATATGTGGTGTTTACCCTGTGTGAATATCTTGAACTACTCTAACTTGAGGATGAGAATGAATATATTTGATCGGCCTTTCTGTGATATTCTAAACCACAAATTTGTGTGGTGGAAACATATATGGTCTTTGCAAGAACAAATTACTATTGTGCCTAATCTACCTGAAAAACTAAGGTCATTATGTACATATTTGCATAATCTGCAGAAAAAATTACCCTATGTCTGTAATGTTATTATGAACAAACAAGAACAACTTAGTATGACTGAGTTTTATGGTTGTTGTCTCTACGCCCTCTATCTTATTACTTGTTTTGATTTGAGAGTACCTTGCTATGTCAATTTGGTTTCTGTTGGTTTCTCTCTTTGGTGTGGATTGCAAGCCTCAAACCAGTACAGAGTAAGCAAACACCAGCATCAAAATCATCACCGATCTGAACGGAGAACCAAAGGAATTTGGCGTTTTAGTGAACCAACCGAACTATCAACCTACAACCAAGTGAAAGGGAAAGGAATCAAAGCTCCAAGCAAAAAATCAACGAACAAAAGATGGAAAATAACCAATCGAAAATTCTCTCGGCTGATTGAACAAACATGCCCTCGGACAAAATCTAAGAAACCATGTGTCTTTGGTTATGAATCAAAATCATCTTATGACCAAGAACAACAAATACCTACCAACTGTCGGAATAAATTTTGTATTCACTTATATGAACTTAAAAGTGTACATATTTGCCCTTTCTATGGAAAAATATACTCTTGTTTCAAATGTTACGTATGTTCGTGGAAGCAGGATCTTTGGAACTACATATGTGAAAACCATCAAATAATTGATCAAAGAAACAATGAAGAAACCAAAGACCTTTGGTCCCTAATCAAATGGGTTATCAGAACACAAACAAATACCGAACAAATGGAACATAAAACAATCATATAGGTAGGACTATGGGGAAGACTACCACCCAAAATACAATATAAGTATAAATGAAGATAGCGTTTTGGAACTGTAGGGGCATGCGCAAGAAATTTTTTTGGACTAATCTAAACATTATATGTAAAAACGAGGGTATACATGTTATAATCCTTGCAGAAACAAAAACTAGTTCGGAACCGGATGAGTCACTATGGAAAAGCGCAGGCTTTGATAACATTCTTTTTGTACCGGCAGTAGGTTTCGCGGGAGGTCTCTGTATGTTATGGAAAGAGTATCAATTTCGAAACGAAAAAATAGAAATTATTAGAACACATAGCAGATACATCACGCTAATTCATATTAACATAACCTCGGACTTTCAAACGCGAGTCTTCGGGATCTATGCACCACCTAATGAACAAAAGAAAGATGAGTTTTGGTCACATTTTGTGTCCGATTTCAAATCATCAAACATGCCAACGCTAGTCAAAGGTGATTATAATGAGTTACGGGAACCCTCGGACAAAAAGGGAGGAGCTCCCATTGACATTAATAAATACAAAAGACTACATGACATAGCTGACCAATGTGGAATAATAGACCTCCCAACTAAAGGTAATGAGTACACTTGGAAAAAAAGGAAGGAAGGAGACGAAAATACGTGTGAAAAACTCGACAGAACAATGTCAACCATAGAAGTCATACAAGAATACCCGAGCATACATACTCGAAATCATGCATTTAATACCTCGGACCATTGTATGACATCGATTAATCTGCAAAACCAAGTCGCAATTTATAGAAAATAAACCGTTTCGCTTCGAGTCTATGTGGATGCAACGGCATGACTGTGAAAACCTAATCAAACAAACATGGAGAGCCCAATTCCCAGGAACACATATGTTCAACCTTGTTAAAAAAACGAACCTCCTAAAACAAAACTTGAAACAATAGAGTCGTGCGAAATTCGGGAACATTAATACCCAACTAAAATCTGTTGATGAACAAATAGAAACCCTTCAAAGGCAGCTATTCTCAGCTTTTGATCAACAACTAAACGATAAGATAACGAGATTATGTAAGAAAAGAGAATGTATTTTGAAATACCAACATAAATATTGGGTGCAACAAGCCAAAACGGCAAACTTGCGCTTAGGTGATAAAAACACGAAATTTCACCATAGAAAAGCCACAGGCAGAAGAAATAAGAAGATAATATCAAATATAACAAGAAGTGATGGAACCATACTATCCAAGGAGAGCGACATAAATGAGGAATTTTTGGAAGATTATAGAATGCGATTTCGAGCGTCGAATATCGACATTCATAAACTCCAAAAACTTCTGGAAGTCGTACAACCAGAAATTACTAACGATGAAAACACAGAGTTGGGTAAACCTTTCTCTACCGGGGAAATAAAAAGCGCATTGTTTGACATCGGCAGTGATAAATCGCCTGGCCCTGACGGAATGATAGCTGGTTTTTATCAGAAGTATTGGCACATCGTTGGCCCAGCCGTCACAAGAGCTGTAAAAAGTTTTTACAGAACTGGTAAAATCCTTAAACAATTGAACCACACATTCATTGCACTCCTCCCGAAAGTTGATAACCCAACAACAACCGCCAACTATAGACCAATTAGTCTTTGCTCCACGGTATACAAAATCATAGCCAAAATTTTAGCAAACCGATTAAGTTCAATTTTACCCAAACTTATCCACCCACTACAAAACGCTTTTACGAAAAATAGGGCAATCCATGACAATGTCCTTATAGCCCACAAAATTTTTCACGGGTTTAGATCAAAAAAAGGAAAAGAAGGGTATGGTCATTAAATTGGACATGGAAAAAGCATATGATAAATTAGAATGGAAGTTCCTTAAATTGGTACTACAAAAATTCGGGTTTTGTGAGAAATTTAGAAACTGGATTAACGAATGCGTAACAACTGTCTCGTATTCTTTGTTGATAAATGATTCACCGACAACCCTATTTTGTCTACAAAGAGGTCTCCGTCAAGGAGATCCATTATCCCCGCTCCTCTTTAACCTAGGAGCTGAAATCTTAGCAAGAAATGTACAGAAAATAAGTGAAGAAAAATCACGATCAATTGGCTTTTCCATAACAAAAAAACGGGTCAACAATCTCGTTCTTAGCCTTTGCAGATGATATCATCATCTTCACTAAGGCAGCGACTGATGCAAGCAACAAAATTTTGTCGGTTTTGAATGACTATTGTGAAACTTTTGGCCAAGTAATAAACTACCACAAATCTGCCTTCCAAACCTCAAATAATGCAGACCCTGCAAGCAAAAGAAGAATACAAGCTCATCTTGGGATATCCTCATCCACAAATCTAGAGCAATATTTAGGTTGCCCTATCATAAATGGAAGGGTCAACAAATAGATTTTCAACTCAGTCATCCAAAAATCAAGACAACAACTCTTGAAATGGAAAGCTTCATCTCTCTCGCAAGAGGGACGAACAACCCTAATTAAAGCAAACCTGAATGCAAAGCCAAGCTACCTAATGCCGGGTTTTATGTTACCTACAAGCATTCACAATGAACTAGACAAAATTAATAGAAATTTCTTCTGGAATAAAGGATCAAACTACCACCCCTTAATCAGTTGGGATAAAATTTGTAAACCAAAAGCACTAGGCGGTACCGGCATAAGAAAGGCCGAGGATATGAATAAGGCATTGCAAATGAAACCCCTCTGAAAAATTATGGCAGAACCAGAAAATATATGGGTCAAAATTATAGAAGAGAAATATCTTCGTGGACAAAACCTATGGAATTACGAGTGTGGAAAAAATACATCTTGGCAATGGAAGAAACTGACCAAATTGAAAGTAGAATTTAATAAAGGCCTACGCTGAAGAGTAGGGGATGAAAGCACAATCAAATTCTGGGAAGACCGATGATTATTGGAGGAACCCCTGTGTACAATAGTATCTGAACAAACCCTAATTAAAACATCGGATAAGGTTGATACCTTTATCTCGGATAAAAAGTGGAACGAACAACTCCTTGATCAACTTGAAGGAATTCTTCAAGTAAACATCATTAATAAGATAAAGGAGTATAACCTTCCAATAAATGACATAAGAGATAAGATTTATTGGTCAACAAACGACGGTTGGTATTCCACCAAATCTACAATGAACATGATCTAAAGGAGGAAAGTTGGGGTATCGGAAGATAAAACCTGGATATGGGGCATGAGCATCATGCCGAAAGTTCAAAATTTTATGTGGAAAATGGCTCTAAATGGTCTCCCAACCAAAGAAAATCTTGACAAACAAAAAATTTCGGTAGTCATGCATTGTGTTTTCTGCAATCACCATACAGAAAACGCCAAACACCTTTTTTTTGAATGTCAATGCACTCACCAGACCCTGGATAATACCAAAATATCAACCATCCTCAAGGATAATGACACTTATAACCAATCCACTTATGAGACACTCTTAGTATTGAAAGACAAAATCTCATCTCACGAACTTAGACAAGTGGCAATGATTTGGTGGAATATTTGGTTGGATAGAAATCAAATAATCTTTAACAATAAAAGACCTACACAAAACCTAAAACAAATTTCACTTAAACAAATTGAAGACTGGGAACAAGCAAACATTAAACAATTAAATAAGAGCAAAATAAACAAAAAACAGAGAAGGAAGACCAAGAATATCACCTGGCAAAAACCAAAAGTAAATTTCGTTAAGCTTAACTTTGACGCAGGATCTGATAACAACAACAACCAATTCGCATTTGGTTTCATCATTCGAGATAACCACGACCATCATTTAGCGCATGGAAAAGGGAAATGTCATGCAAATTCAGTTCTAGAGGCAGAAGCGTTTGCTCTGCGGGAAGGCCTACAAAAGGCTAAATAGTTAGGAGTGTCAGCTATTGAGATCGAGGGAGACAACCTGATGTTGATCAATTCGATTAACCACGATTGGAAACACCCGTGGGAAACAGACATTTCAGATTTCCTCCAGCATCTCAGGCTTTTCTCATGCAAGCACCACACACATCTTCAGGAAAATCAACACGGTAGCGGACAGGCTCGCAAAACACGAACTTTCTGCCACTGAAGACCAGGACGATCTCCCAGACGATGTGGTTGTACTCATCCGTAAGGATGCTGTAGGTCGGTCAGTGTCCAGACACTGACCCACCTATTCTTCTTACCTTGTATAAAAAAAAAATGTTCGTTAAACTATACGAAACACAAAATATCAAACTCTTTGCTCTCGATGTTATTGTGATTGCAAGAGTACAATGGTTGGGTTTTTTGAATTGGGCTTTTAAGCCCAAAGTTGTCATGGACCTATATATTGAAGATACACACCCGGTTAGGAATATAATTAAGGCCTTGTTTGGTACTATTTCCAAGAAATCAAAATTTAGTTTCATAATCATTGTGACCAATTCATTTGTTTAGTAGCAAAAATGTATCGAAAATTAGAAGAAAGGAGTGTTTACGGTATTTTTCATTCCTTGATTTCTGAATTTTTTTTTACTTTTTATTATTAATTCCAACTACAGTGTTTTAATTTATTGTTTTATTATGAGAAAAAGGACATTAATTATTATTTTACTAAATCAATAATATATATATATAATTTCAACCAAAATTTTTTAATTTTTGATCTTAAAAAATTCTATATTTTAAAAATCGGAAGTCATTCCTAATTCTACCCCGATTCCAATATGGTTCTTGCATAGTACAATTAAGCCCTAAAAGTTATCTCAAATATTTCTATATGACCTGTTTGATTCAATTATCCTTAAATGATTGCCGATATAAACAATACTTGATCAATAATATAAACAATGCTTGATCAAGTTTTTATTTCATTACTTCATAACAACTCCAAAGGGACACTAACCTACATGTATCAAGGAACCAAAACCTATCCTAAGATGATGATCAACTTGTTTGTGCCCTATAGCCTAAAATCTATCCTAAGACAGTAACTACATCCTAAGACACTAATCTGCATGTGTGGTTCAACCTAATATGACGCCAACAAAACAAATATCAATAAAAGGAGGGACATCTAATCATTCTTGCATCTCTTTTCCAACAATAGTTTTCGCGCTCAAGACTCAAATGCAAGTCACGAAGAGCGTCAAACACCAAAAATCAAAATTCTTTAACTTTCTACTGTTAAAGATTGGATTTGTTGAATCACACATCTAACTTGAGAAAGTGTTAGAGTATTGGAGTTATATAATAGATTGTAAATAAGATATTGTTTGTTTGTTAGTTTATCGGTTTGTCCTTTATACTTGTCCATATAAATAATACTTAGATCAATTAAATAAATAAAAAATTTCAGTTCACAAATCTGTACGGTTATAAAATTTCATGAACTTCATATAAAAAAAAAACCTCTCTAAAAATGCGAAACAAGACTCTGATCCGAACTATATTACGAAGGTATATTATATGGTCATGGACTCATGGTAGATCGGTAGATGATTGAAAATTGCCTTCCTCCGCAAGTATAAGGTACGTATATCATTATAGAAGACTTGTGATTGTCAATATTTATTCATAGTCATTTATAAATATTATTTATACATGATTAACCTACAGTCGGTCGATTTCATTTTTTGGAAACCCCGGTCAATATTTATTTTAGAACATGATCCCCCGTAATGTTATATATCCCAATACAAGAATATATTGTAGGTATATTTTATTGAGGTTATATAATTCAGTCTATTTATAATACTTGTTACATAAATACTTGTTTGATAGATCATTGGTCAGAATTATCAATTTAAAAACCAATTTTCTCTGAAAAATAATAATTTTAAACAGAAAAAACTGTTTTATTTATTTATTTATTTATTTATTTGTTAAGAAATATATTTAATTTAAAAAATACAATCGTCGGGTAAATCAAAATTGGTTTAGGTATTTTAATCGCAGTTTACGTTAGGCTTTAAAATGTCGTATTTTTTATTTTTATGTGTCTCTCTTCTACTATCAAATTCTATAAATTTATCCCGTCAGAGAATACAAATTGTACTAACATCATGGATTTGACATGGAAGCACTAAGATCATGGATTTGACTCTTCTACCAATCGTTTATCCCGTGAGAGAATACAAATTGTACTTGAGTTGCCTTTTGCAATGAGAGCCTTAGAGGTGTGTAATTGGATCAATCCCACCCAAATTTTGGATATCCGGTAATTTTATAGAAGTTCGATTTGAATCAAATTAAGTGTCCGTTTGGTTGGGTGATGAAATAGAAACGGAATACAATCGGTAAAGGATAAGGAATGTAAATGAAAATGATTAGGTTACTTTTATGTGTAAAAAAACATCTAAACAAACATAGTTTTTGATTGATTCGGAATCATTCCGTTACCGGGAATGATTTCTAGCGATACCAAACGAGCCCTAAGAGTATACAGATATCCACTATTTTATTAAGCGATCCGAGTCAGATTCGGAATTTTCAGATTGGTTCTTAGGGTCATTAACCAAATCGGATATTTTTTCACATCTTAGTTACAATCTCAAAATTCACATTTTAGTTTCCTTTTTCAAAAATATCAAATTTAAGTTTTCATATAGATTATATGCTCATTTTGTATTTTTCTTTTCCTTTTACAATAGAGGTCAAACTTGTAAGATCGTTTACTCTAAATTCGGGCCAGTTTTACTATCTAGTTATCTTTCAAATCGAATTTATATGTTATATGTATTATTCGGGGTTTGAAGGATAAATGAACTATTCTCTTATTAAAACACGTGAAAATTAATTGTAAAAATTTTGTGTAGTGACTTGAGCAAACATCCAACCATTCCGATAATCAAACAAGAAATATTTTATTTCCTTACACGTTTCAATAACCATCTTAGACATATTTCCCTTTGATATTAATATTCGTTTCCTTGATGCCCAAGTCTTACGCACACATATAAACCATCAAAAGATAAGGGTTTGACATAACATAGCCATGTCCATCAAGGAAGCCATAGATTTCAGCAAAATAAACCCGAAACAAGAAGCTTCGGGTTCATCTAAGCATCGCAAGCTTAACAACTCGTCGTCCATGTTCATGGAGATCGCAATGGATCCAAGAGGAAGATCGTTGAAGGAGATTGACTCGGAGCAACTCAAATTCGAGATCGAGAGATGGGCCAAAGCCGTTGTGGAATATGCTCATCAAGTTGGTACTAATATTGACAAGCATTTAACACCTAAAAAAGTTGGATGATCAAGGTCAAATGATCGTTTTTTGGTTATGGTTCGAGTTGATAGAGTGAAGATCTTGTATATATATAGAGTTGTTCATTAGTTTGTGTCATTGGATCGTCTAAGAAATCTTAGACTTTCGATTTGTTTTTTTGTAAATTGATTTGAATGAGAGCTATGTATGCTGAATCGTCAATGGCTATTGTTGGATTTGAAAAAGGCAAATGTGAGATTGAAGTGTACGGACAAGTTAGCTTGCTAATTGCTATAATGTGCAAGTAGAACCGTGTAAACCCGGATCCGGGCTCAGACCGTATTTTTAAAACAATTAACTATCATTATCAATCACTGTCGATTATCCATAGAGACGTTAAACCCGAAAACATTTTACTTGATGCAATGGGACACGCAAAGATATCGGATTTTCAGTTCAAATCTTCTGGCCCCATCACTGGTCCAAACCCTGTCCCATACATTTCATTGGTCCACGTGGCAGTACATGGGCTTAAAATTAATGGGCTCAAATGGTGGTTCGGTTCAGTTATTAAACATTTTTGTTTCTTCCCTCACAATCGACTCTCCACCGTCAACAATGAATCTTTTTGAGATTGCAGATTGTGGCCGGCGATTCTTCCTTTTCATGAGCGATTGTGGCTGGCGGATTGTTGAGATGGAAGATTGTTGTCTGCTGATCTCCGAACCATTACGGATGAGTCTGATGATGATTTATGTCAAGCATGCTGATACATTTTTTGGCTAATCAAGCTTGTTTGTATTCACAACAACTTCAAAAGTGATTATGTTGTTTTGACATGGTTTTATAAAATGCTGATTTTGTTGTTTTTGATGGTCATTTCATTGTTTAGTAATCAAATCCTGTTAGTTATTTAAGTTCTCAAACAACATCTTCAACAACAAAAGTCCATTGCCATTATAATTTTCTAAAACTGCTAGATTATATCCAATTCAAGTTAATATTTTTACGACTCATAAGATAGACATCAGTAATCAATCAAGCATGAAAATGTATTGGCAGTAATCAAAATCTAATATCATTACTATTTTCTAAATCTTTTTTAAAACATTACCTGTATTCAAAATTAACTAAAACATCATGAGTATTCAATAATAAAAATGTTTTTACAACTTATAAAATTGACATCAATAAACATATTGATTCAAAGATAATCAATCAAGCATGAAAATGTTTTAGCAGCAAACAAAGTTCAATGTCATTAGTATTTCCTAAACCTACATTAGAACATCATCGATTTGTATTCAAAATCAACTAAAACATCATTTGTATTCAAGTGAAGTTGCAACTCCGATCAGTACCCACAATTGAAAGAACACCTTATGAACCTAATATTACCGGTAATCCTTGCCGTTGGGCCGGTTAAAATCTATTTCTTCCGGTGGGTTGCAGAGTCGAAAGTGCAGGCGATGTTGTTTCTACGATGAGAAGTCGAAGGTGAAGACGGGGGATTAAAAGCCCTAGACCGGCTCATTTTACAAACTTTAATGACTAAAAACCGAACCACCACTTGAGCCCAACTTATTTTGGTCCATATACTTCCACGTGGACCAATAAAATGTTTGGGACAGGGGATGAGCCAGTAATGGGGACAGAAGATTTGCACTGTCGGATTTCGGACTTTCGAGATTTTTCACGAGTAAGAGTGAAGCTATTGCTACTCCTAATATTGCAGGCACTTATGGCTACCTTGATCCCGAGTGAATTTTTTTTTTTTTGTTGACAAAAATGAAGGATAATTAGGGTTTTAGTGCTTAACATAGAATTGTGTCATGTTTGGTATTAGGTATTGTCGGTTAAGTACAATAAGTGAAAAAGTTGATGTTTACGCCTTTGGAGTTGTGTTTATGGAGCTAATAACGGGAAACCCGCGATTATTAAGAAAGGGAACCGAGATGAGCGCGTTCATATAATCAAGTGGGCGACGGAAATGGCCGAGAGAGGAGATATCTTTACGATAGTCGATATGAGGCTACAAGGAGAATTTAGCTCCAACATGGCATGGAAGTGCTTGGAGATTGCTATGGCTTGTGTGAATCTCATAAGTGACCAAAGGCCGAGAATGAGGGAGGTGGTATCGGATCTCAAGTTGTGTTATGCATTTGAGGGATATAGTGATGACCAAAATGCGCAAACGAGTTCTTATAACGAAAATGGTTGTGTATATGCATGAGCCAACCAGTTGAAAAGCCGGAGTACGTCCAAATGTCCAATGGTGTGATCTATCTCTCGGTGGGCGCAAGATAAATTTTTGACAACTCGAAGATTCTTGAATAAATGGTGTCCTTTAATTTTTTAAGAACACTTCAAGCCTGTGTGACACGGAAACTCTCGTGCATGATACAACTACTAAACTAGTTTGTAATTTTTTAAGAACACTTCAAGCCTAGACATTCATCTTCAAATTCTTGAATAAATGGTGTCGTTTAATTTTTCATGTTAGTGCGATCCAATATAAGGTAGTTAGTATGATGCAAATGTTTTTGTTGTGATATCAAAAAATTATTTACGTTAATAAAAAAAATCAGTTTAATTTTTACAAATTTCGTGCATGATACAACTACTAAACTAGTTTGTAACTCAAAGTCTCTTGAAAAAAAAAAAAAAGTCCAAAGGACCCCCCCGGTTCCACTAAAGAGTTTAGGTCGTACAACGTACTTACTAAGTTAGCTAATTGAAATCTGACCCCAAGAAACGTTAGCTAGTTCAAAATTGCTTCAGTACGTGTATGTTAGCCAAAACTCTACCGAAAACGACGAGTTTTGAACGTCGACAAAGACAAACATAATTAAGTGGGATGGTTCAGATGAACGTAGTCAATATTGAGTGAATATATGTACTTTCTCGTATTCCGTTTAATACTTCTCTTGTTTTTAATGTGATCGGCTGATGCTATAGCCGCAATTAAGGATGAGTATGATGTAGTGACAAAAAAATATGGCAAGGAGACCCATGTCTTCCTGTTGATTACCAGTGGGATGGTTTGAACTGTACCTATAACAACAACAATCCTCCAAGAATAACATCCTTGTTAGTTTAATTAGATTGATCAATGTTAAGGAGTTCTAGTTGTCAATGAGTTTTGATCTTGTGGTCTTGTGGAGGAACCGGTTTTGAGTATTGTTATAAGAGTGAACCGGAGTTGTTCTTCTATAGCTGGTTCATTAATTCAAACGACATCGTTTGGAGATGAACTCATATGGTATATATTGTTAGTTTCTCCTAACCCTAGTTGCATCAGAGTATTCAGCTTCTCTCTCTTCGTCGCCCTTGTCTCTTCTTTGCCGCTTTCTTCGGTCTAGCCCTAGTTTCTGATCTGAGAGTGAAGAGTACAATCTCCTTCCGAGATCTGTTCTTGTTTGAGAGTTTTTCCATCTACAGATAGTGAGATCGAGCGCTGGTTCCTCCTACGGTTCTTTGCTTGAAAGCATCTTGTATCGACGAACAGATTTGTATCTGTTCTTGTCATTGTTTTGATGTTCTTTCTACTCTCTCTATTCTTTGTTCTTGGTTTATGCTCCTGATATTCTATATCTGTAACTCTTGTCTGGATTTGGCTTATTCTCTAGTGGATTGGATCATATCTGAGATCCCGGGGACGTAGGACTTGCTCCGAACCTCGTAAATAAATGTTCTTGTTGTTTGATTCTTTGTGTTTGGCTAAACAGTCGCTCTAGACTGATTTCTCGTCTTATGCTTAAAAGATTTGTTCAAACAATTTTATCAATTAACCTAGTATTAGTGTATATCTCCTCTTAGTATTTTCTAACGTTTGATGCATACTAATCTATATGTTCTCCCATGATACAGGAACTTGAGTTCAAGAAGTTTGACCGGAGCGATCCCTCCCTCTTTATCCAATCTCACGTCATTAAAGTACTTGTAAGTTTGACTTCTTTTCGTGCATACTTGTTTTGTTTTTTGTTTTTTTTCAATAACACTCTTATTTAGGACAAGAGAGTGAGGGTTAAATATTTTGTTTAACGGGTCTTGCATATAAAGTTTGAATTGTGAGATATTCCTATTACCAAATGGTTTTATGATACAACTCACAGAGTTTATGTATTGGGTTCGGGCTTAATGAGCATGTGCGTCCGAACGTGCGGGGACTCCCTGCATGAACTTTGAACCGCTAGAATTTTACATGGTATAAGAGTAGTTTGATCTCGGGTCATGGCTTGTTTGACTAGCCAACCTAAAAGCATTTCAACACGTATCAACTTGGATCAGACGGTTGCACTTGAGGAGACGTGTGGAGGATAACATGTTCCCGCGTTAATAATAAAAGGAGATAATATTGCTAATTGATTTTAGGATTGAACTTTACTAGGCTTATATGTTGGGATCGTACTCGAAATGCATGTGCCCAAACTTATGACGAAACCGATGAACTTTGATACGATCCACCTGAATTTCACAATATAATGTCTACGTTCTAAACTAGTAGTTAGTAGTAGCTATTAAGTTGTGATTTTTCATTTGTTTCGGAAATCTATCCAACAATGGACTCACAGGAAATATACCAAAGGTTTTAGCATTTCTACCATCGCTATATACCATGTAAGATGAAAGTGTCAAAGTTGTACAGTTTTTACATGTAATTCTCTTATATTTTCCTCTCATGTAGAGATTTGACTGGAAACAATCTCTCGGGTCCTGTACCTTGAGAGCTTGTCGAAAAGGCGAGAAATAACTCCATAGATTTAAGGTACGTAGCCATGCAAAGGTTTGTGTTTCAAACAACATAGATTAATCCTTGGGTTTTGTTTAATGTAGACTAGAGGGTAACCTACTAATCTCGATGTTTGTAAGTCATACTCATGTGACGAGAAGACCGATACGAACAAATATATCATTATAATCAAGTCTTTTTTTTTCCTGTGTAAAACCTTTAGCAACTAGCCTTGTTTTAAATCTGGTTGGTTCATTATCATTTGTTCCCTCTTTTATTTTATATATCCATCTACACTGTATGAGCTTAGATTTCTCAGGCTTATCACATAAAGTCCAAGTATTGTTAGCATTCATAGAAGCAATTTCATCATGCATAGCAATCAACCATTTTTTAACATCAGGGCAATTAATAGCTTGTTCATAAGTCTCAGGAGTGTAAGGATATGAAACAACATCAGGAGTGATAAGAGCAAATTCAACAACATTAGCAGATTGATACTTTATATTAGGTATAATAGCTCTAGGCAACCTATCTCTTGTTAACTGATAATCAATAACATTTTTAGATGTATCATTAACATTCATATCAAAGATGGAAGAAACATACATATTAGACAAATCATTTATGACAGGAACATGCATATCAGAATTGTTATTATTTACAGAGAAAGGATCAGAATTACCCTCCCTTAATGGTTGCATATGCTCAGTTGCAATGTTTTCATTCATTTCAGAATCTTGGTTTCCACTAGCTTCTTGTGAACTAGTTGTATGCTCAGTGCTATCATTAGGTTCCTCTGAACCTTCAGCTGAATAATCCCCAATGTCAAACTCCACCTCAGGATTGTGTGGAGCTGCACTAGGAGTATAGAAGTGTACAATCACTTCATCTTTATTACTTACTTGCTCGGCATTGGATGTTAGTTTATTTTTGAAGTAAAAATCATTCTCATTAGAAGTGACATTTCTAGAAGTAATCACTTTATACCCTTTAACATTCTCAGGGTATCCAAACATGACTCCTTTTATAACTCTTGGATGCAGCTTGCCCTGCACTATGTGTGCATAGGCCGTGCATCCAAAGGGCCTTAGGTATGTCAAGTTTGGTTTCCTAGAGGTCCACATCTCTTGTGGTGTTTTGAAATTAATAACAGAGGAGGGAGATCTATTAATGAGATAAGTAGTTGTAGTCACTACTTCACCCCATAGTGAAGGTTTTAAACCAGCACTAACTAACATGCACCTGGCGTTTTTAAGTAAGGTTTTATTCATTCTTTCAGCATTTCCATTCTGTTGTGGGGTACCAAGGACAATTAACTGTCTCCTAATGCCAGCCACTTGACAAAAGAAGTTAAAATCATTATTACAAAACTCAAGAACATTGTTTGTTCTAAGACATTTGAGTTTGTGTGTAGTTTGATTTTCAACTAAGGTTTTCCAGTTTTTAAAAGTTTCAAAGGCTTCATCTTTAGTTTTTAAAAGATATATCCAGATTTTACTGGAAAAATGATCTATGAAAGAGATAAAATATCTCTTTTCACCTACAATGTCAACTTGTGCAGGTCCCCAAAGGTCAGAGTGAACATACTCTAAAGGGTGATTAGCTTTGTAACTTGATGTGGAAAAGCTATGTTTAGATTTTTTTTTTACCCATTATGCAACTTTCACAAAATTTTATAGTTGCAGGCTCTTGATCAAACAAGCCTTGTTTGTAAAGGCTTTGTAAACCCCTATTTCCAATATGTCCTAATCTATTATGTAAAAGGACAGTTTGTTCTATAGTCATAGGGTTATTGGATTTGGTTATATTTATTTCAGGTGAGGTAACTACATGGTATAACCCCCCTTTTTAATACTTTTAACCAAGACAGTTCCATTTCTACTAACTTATCTAATACCATTGCTAGTGTGTATAGTGCAGCCTAGGTCATCAAAGACACATTCAGAAAGCAAATTTCTTCTAAGCCTAGACACCCATCTTACATTTTATAACATTCTTACTCTACCATCATGCATGATCATAGGAATATTTCATAATCATTTAACAGTTAAGGAGGAATTATCTACTAGCATAACATCACCACCATCATATAAATGTAGATTTTTAAATAAATGTTTATATGGGGTAGCATGCATGGTACATCCTGAATCTACAATCCAAGAATCATTATCATGAGAAGTGTTTATAGAGTCACACATGAGCAGATCATTATTGCAGTGGTAATAATAAGAAAAATCTGTTAACATGTTGTTATTATTATCAGTAGGTAAAGTTGAGCATAGTAAGAGTTCACAAGGATATTCATACTAAAAAACAGAAGCAGTTGTGCAGTTTTATCTCTATTTTTAGACTCATCCTTCTTTTTCTTCCCACATTCATCTATAAAGTGTCCAAGTTTACTACAATACAAGCATTTCTTGTTAGATTTATCCTTGTGATCCTTATTATCAGATTTATCCTTGTTATAGTTCTTCTTCCTATCATTATCCTTTTTGAAATTCTTTTTACCCTTAAACATGAGAGCCTCAGATTGACTATTAGTTTTATTTCCAGTTTTAGATTTAAACACTTTCATGCTTTCATGTTTTTGTACAATAGATTCAAGTATTTTTTCTTTAGATATTTCATCTTGACTATATTGAATCACATCTTTAAAATTATCAAACTGGTTAGGCAAAGAATTCAACAATAGAATAGCAACATGATCATCAGAAATTTTATCATTGCATGTCTCTAAATCCTGAGTTAATTTTAAGAATACATCCAGATTATCTTGTAAAGAAATATGAATATCCACTGTAAAAATTAAACAATTTACATAGCAGAGTTATACGACTAGGTAAAGACTTCTTAAGGTATAAATCTTCTAATTTCCTCCATAGAAGTGAAGGATCAGTGATACTTACAACTTGTCGAGCTACATCATCAAATAGCCTTATGAATATTTCAGAGTGAACCTGCTCTTCCAATTCAATATTTTTGTCAGGTAAAGTATCAACTGGGAACTTTCCTTGGACAATATTCCAGCATTTTTCTCTTATCAAGATAGCCTCAACTTCAGTTGCCATATAGCAAAGTCTGAAATGCCATCAAATGGCTTTATCCGGATTGTATTCTCTGACATAGTCCCTTGTTCACAGGATCAAGATCCCCGATGTCAGATACTCACTTTGTTGGTAACAAAGGAAGTTGAGAACACTAAGAGTTTCTCAACCTCAGGTTAGGAGAAGGAAATTTAAAAGCAAGAAACTTATATAAAAAACCTTTTTAAATCGAAAGCAAGATTGTAAGCGGAAGCATAGACAGAATCACAACTTATTAACTTTAAGAGCATAAAAAACCTAGGGTTTTAATGGTCTTGAAAGTTCCAGAAAGTTCTGATACCAAAATGATAAAACTAGATTTGAAGAATATTTGCTAAAATCATTAAGATCTAGAATGATCTTACTTAAAATTAATCGATTTAAAGACTAACAACACATAAATATGGTGATGCAGTTCGGATAAAACCCTACTCTATGGGATTTCAGGAGGGGAAATCCGTCCCAATTCACTAGGTAGATGGATCATAGGAGTACAGGTTACACCAACTCGTAAACAAGATCAAAACAAACCCTAAAGATGAGAAACATACAAGAACAGTAGGAAATGATCAAGGAAAGGTGATGCCAACGCAATCAGAACTAAGGTTCTAGTGAAGCTTTTGTTCGTTATCTTTCTTCACTCAAGATCACACAAGATCTCTCAAACTCTCACTCAAGAATTCTCCGTCTCTCTTTTCTTCTCCCGCTTTCTTTGTGGAGAGGATATATCTCAAACATCGGTCAAGCTTCTACAGTACCCAGGCAAGCTGAACAAGTAAGCTTAAGTACCTAAGGTTAGGAGGAGACGTCGCTAGCCACGTGAGAATCACGTGTCTTCATTAAACCAAACCTGAAACGGATCTTGCAAAGCCCAGACACAGGAATAGGCCAACAAACAAACATATCATTAGCAACATAAGACACAAACATATTTACAAATATAAACCCGAAACTTATTAAGAAACCATAATAGCACAATACACATGATCACTACATATATTAGGGGATCTTAGGTTATGTTGGAATCACATCATGATTACACTTTACAGCTTAAGTGCCCTTATATGTTATCCAACAAGGCCTAAGTCACCATCCAATATATGTACATTCATAAGTATGTGTATATATAAGGCTAAGAATGACATCATGTTTAATGAGTTTGGTATAACACTAAGTACATGGATCTATTGTTTACTGTACATAACTATATATATCTTTTTACAAAATTTGTTGCTTCGGTTTTATTGGATTCAAACATCGACAAAATGTATTGTTTTGTTTGAATACTGTGGTTGATAGATCAAGTGATTAAATAAAAAACACAAGCGTTTCAACTCTTCAGATATTCTAAGAATCACAAATAATTTTAAGAAAGTACTTGAAAAAGGAGGATTTAGTGTTGTTTATTATGGTGTCTTGCAAGATGGTACTCAAGCCGGCAAACATTCTATTAGATGAAATGGGACATGCCAAGATATCTGATTTCGGCCTCTCTTGGTTCTTCACCACCAACAGTCACGGTGATGTGAGTTCAACTAACCTTGCAGGGACTCGAGGTTATCTTGATCTAGAGTAAGTCTGTTTGGTTGGAATGTAAAGGGTTAAGGGAAGGAAAGAAAATAAAATGATTATATTTATAATTTCGTGTTTTGTGATTTGTAAATGAGTGATTTTTATCCAGGCATGATCAGGTGAGCACAATGAGTGAGAAAAGTGATGCTTATGCCTTTGGGATTGTACTGTTGTAGCTGTTAATTGGGCTACCAATACCTACCAAGGAAACTGATCATCATGATGACGTTATTCATATCATTGACATTGACTCTACAAGGAAGTTTTTGGAGATTGCCATGGATTTAGAACTGATACTATCTGGGTTCGGGCCGGATCCGGACCGGACTTTTCAAAATATTTGTCCGGGCCGGATCCGGGCTAAGCCCGGATCCCGTGCTTCTAGCCATGTCCGTACACGTTCGGATGTCCGGGCCGGGCTGTCTGCCAGGTACCCGGATTCACTTTTAAAAAATCCTATCTTAAAAAACTGCATTTTTAACTATCTAAAAATTATCATTCAAAACTCCATTTAATCTGTAATTAAATCCTACATTCCTGTGTAAAAACTCAAAAACCTATATTTGATTATCAGATAATAAAGAGATATACAGGCTATACAATGGAGATCTATCTGTAAAAGTCAAAGGAAGATGAATGGTGTTGACAAATAAAAGAAAGGAAGTTGAGATTCAAATTTTCCGACATGAATCACATATTGGACACCGAGGATGTTTTCCAACACGAATTAGATACTGAGACGCCGAGGTTGCTCAGATAAGTGATGATTTGAGTGTAAAGACGCCAAGGAGAGCCACACGCAGGAGAGACGAGGAGGAAAGTTACGTATGCTCAGCGAAGTCTAGATTTGAGAGACGATTCACACGCCGAGGTTGCTCATAAGTGAAGTATGGATCTGAGAGACACACACGAGAGGGGAGATTGAGGGTCGAAGAGATGATGAGAGTTTGGAATGGGTGAAGGCTGGTTTCGATTTTTGCTTGAGTGAGAACTCAAAGTAGGTGGGCGTTGAGGCCTCCACAGCGTGAATTAGGGTTTGAGAAATTGAGAGAGTGAAGTCTTAGGGTTTCTTATACTATATATATATATAATAAAATAAAAACGGGTTAAATTGAAAAGTAGGCCCTTTTCGTTTACAAAAGTCGTCGTTTACACAAGGTCAAGTTACACAAGTCTAAGCTCAATCGAGTTACACAAGCCCAATCGAGTTACACAAGTTCAAGCACAATCGAGATACACAAGCTCAAGCGCATTCGAGTTACACAAGCTCAAGCGCATTCGAGTTACACAAGCTCAATCGAGTTACACAAGTTCAAGCTCAATCAAGTTACACAAGCCCAAGTTCAGTCGAGTTACCCAAGTCCATGTTCCGTCTAGTTACACATTTTTAATATCAAATTTTAGGGCAAATTTTGTAATATTCTAAAATTATTAGACCAAATTAAAGTTTAGTTAAAATTAGAAGGAAGGAAAACACAAAGCAAAGAGAAAGAACCATTAGGAATCAAACCAGCAAACTTAGCTGAATTAAAAGTATTGATTACTACAAAGAAAACTTGTGCATGGACAAAATAGCTTCAATATACAACGTCTTGTAAACCAGCAAATTAGCTAAATTAAGAGTTGAATTGAAATTTCAACAACCCAAAAAGTATCACGTTAAATCTAATTGAATTCTCGGGTTTTTACAAGTCAAAGTAAACTAATTCCGGTGATCAACACCTACATTAAAACTAATCATGTGAATAATATATATAAATAAGATCCATCAGCTATTACTTGGTCCTAAGCCATTTTGCTGATTCATAATCTCGTAATCTGCAACATCACTTCCATTGCATTCCCATCCAGTTGGGACAGAGGAACTAGATCTCAAATACATTATTACACACCAACTAAAACAAAACATCAAAAAAAAAATTATTTGGAGATAATGCAACACCATGGTGCTACTATCTTAGTTTACATCATTTCAGAACTTACAAAATAACCATCAGAAATCAAGACATATACTAGCCATTGAATTTCCACAATGAATTGATAGTGGGTTTTTAAACAAAACAGTTGAGCAAATATAAGTAGGGCTCTTTGTGCAAATAAAAAAGTTAAACAAGTTTAAAGAATTCAATACACTCATTAGAGCTTTTAATTTTACATGTACATTAAATATAATATAAGTAAGAGACTTTACAAGAGTGCATAGACCATGAATGATTTCCAGATCAAAATTAAGAGACTTAACACCAGAATATGAGTGCAACTACAAAGGAAGAGACTTAAGAATAAGTACAAATTTGATATCAAATCTTAATCAACTGTTGCTAGATAGAAGAAAGTAATTTTCGGTTTTTGGATCATTTTCAAAAACTAGTAAATGACTAAAGCATGTTGCATCACATGGATCAAGGACAATTTTCATTACATATCCACATGATTGGCATTGGTAGTCCCATTAGAAATGCACGGAAGGCAGCATTAGCCGCAACTTCTGATTCAATGGGATTTGTTGACAGCTTAAAAAGCTGATATTGTGTTTAACAATTGAGGGATTTCAACATGATATTCCTCTCCAACTCGAGGCTCCACCAATGGGATGTCAAACAAGCCATTTGGATCTGATGCATCTGATAAAACTAGTTCCGCGTCAATAGCTTCCTCTGACTTCTTTTCAGTTCGATCCATCTCAACTAAATTCATATCTGAAACAAGAAGTTTTATCAAAATAGACCACATCAATAAATAACAGTAGTTACAAAATCATCGAGCATCAAATTGCAATCAACAAACTTCAATATCCATCGCAAATTCTATAATTAATCATCATTTTACATGATAGGATCAAGAAATCAAAGACAACAAGAGACATACTGAACATTTTTCATTGTTTCTAGTATCACCCAAGAAAAAATCTAATGTAACTGTCACATTCAGTGCTATTAACGTACTTGTGATAAATCAGTAGAGAGCAAGGGCTACTGAAACCTCAATATAGTAGAAGGGAAGATGATTGCAAAAGACTTAATGTAATATGAGTTCAGATGCTATATTTTATATAACGTTCAAAACACAGTTATGGAAATAATCTACCATTCTATTGAGCATACTCAGACCTTGAGTGTTTTCAGGTAATGTGTACTAGTCCAAAAGGCCTTCCATTATCTATCAAAGAGAATGATTGTCAATTATATCACTAATGTATTCACATATGAGAATTTAATTAATTAATTGAGAAAGTTATAATTAAACAAGTGGTTTACCTTATGAATGGTGTAGTAAGGAGCCAAACAAATTGGAGTGCTTCAATTTTATCAAAGAAATGAGCTGAAAACGCAGAAAGATAGCCACTTCCAAGCTTCTCCTGACACTACACAACTCATCTTATTCTTCACAACTTCATTGTGTGTACTTGCCCACATTCTAGCTGTAGCATTCAGGTAATGACCTTCAAGAGAAAAAAAAGAAAAAAAAGAAACACTGTTTGGCTGCTCACTTTGAATAGAAATGCAAAAATAAACTACTTACCAACAAAATGACCGCGAAATTGGACATAGGAGTCTCCCAACCACCTTAAGGAGTCAAAGGCGTTTCCAACCCAGCATTCTTTGTAAAGCTCCAAATCAGACTATCGACGTCCAACCACAGTAAGTAGTTGAGGTTCGTCAGCTGAGCCCTCCAATGCTTCGATCCGGGCTCCAACTGAACCTCATACAACGAAATCTCATCAATAAACCCGTCTTTCGGTTAGGGTTGATGGGGATGCAATTTAATCGTGGGCAAACATGGTGTCATTACCATTGAGAAAGGAAGATGTACAAAAAACACGGTGTCATTACCAGGGAGCTCCTGCAGGCAATAAATGTGGCGGCTCGTCTGCTTGATAGCACTAACCGTCCGGCGGATCTCGTTTGAGCGAGGAGATGGAGAAGAGAAGATGGAGACGGCGGTGGTCAGAGGTTGAAGATGAGAGAAGAAAAAAAGAGGAGACGGTGAATTTTAGGGTTTAAAAGTCGTTTGAAGATTGAAGCAGCCCGGCCAGGCTTTGCACTATGTCCAGATCCGGCCCGGATGTCCGGCTGGGCCGGGCTTTTTGGCCCGGTGAGGCTTTTTGTTTTGTCCATACCCTCCTATTTTTGCGGGCGGGCGGGCCGGACCGGTCGGGACTGATGTAGGAGCATCTGGAAGCTTAATCTCCACTTGTAGAATGAAGAGGCCAGCAAAGAAGAGACGACTCGAGCATGAGGAAGGACAAGATACGAAGGAAGAGACAAAGGAAACTGAAGATAGAAGTGTGACATTGGGCAGCCAAGATACTAGCAGGTTGATCTAATAGACCTCATTCCTACGCCCTATACGCATAATATTCGTCACAGGAACATGTTTTCGTCCATTCGAGATAAGACATTGAGTTATGCGGTGCTAGCTTTACACCCTACACAGATAATAGCTACATTTTATAACTCCGTTTTGGTACTTCTGGAGGGAATAAGTCAATGGAGAGGGTGATGCCAATCCCGAGGGAGAGAAGGCCTCAACAAAGTTCACATCGTCCCGTTCTAGAGCCATAAATGAGGAACAAAGAACAAGAAATGGAAGACGACCCCGCGGAGCCTACTACGTCAGTGACACCATTACGACAGAGAACAAATCCGCTCCCCGTTGGTTCAAGGTCAAATCCAATCATTGTGGATTCGAGGTCGAAACCTTCTCAAGAAAGGGAAGATGATGCATGAGCATCTGGAAGCTTAATCTCCACATGTAGAATGATGAGGCCAGCAAAGAAGAGACGACTCGAGCATGAGGAAGGACAAGATGCGCAGGAAGAGACGAAGGAAACTGAAGATAGAAGTGTGACATTGGGCAACCAAGATACTAGCAGGGATACTAGCTGTGAGAGAAATAGTAATTCGACCATATATGAAAGTGAGACTCGGGGAAATAAAGTCCACGATCAATTGGATCAGTCTCAGGGAAATGACATTCGAAATGAAGATGGATTGGATCGAGAGTTTGTCTGCCCATGTCCACGTGGAAATGGAGGAAATGAACGAGATTGTGTAGATTTGTTGGCAGGAAGAGCTAGAGGAGGAAGATCGATTATACTTTGCAAATCTCGGGCTAATTTAAGTAATTAAATTAGGCCCAGTTTTATATTTTATTTCAGCCCATTTTTGGACATCTTTTAACTAAAGATGGGCTTGCTTTATTTTATTGTTTTGAACTTTAGACTTGTTTAATTTTCAGCCCTTTAATTTGTTATTTTATTTTCTAGATGATCTTATCTCTTAAAGATATGATCATATCCTTTTTCTAGAAGATCTTATCTCTTAAAGATATGATCTTATCTTTCCGTATTTTATTCTTTTCTTTTAATTATGTTGGGCTCGATATTAGATCCAGCCCATGTACACCTATTTGACGTCCCATATGTGCCTATATAAGGCCATCTGGACGTGTGATTTGGAACATTCAGACTTTAATATACATTTGATACTTTTCAGTATTCCCTTTTCTCGTGAGACTCGAGAACGAATAGGTGTGACTCCTATTCAAACCCTGGACAGGTGACACGCACGTCCAAACCCTAGTTTGGAGCATAGGAGAGCCGTCCTACTTGGTGAGACTCTAAGATAGGCTTCTCTTCAATCTTCAAACGACTTCTTGTGTTTTGGGAACAATCTCGTCTTTCCCATCTACATAAGATTATAGCGGAAGAATCGAATTGCGACTAGGAGATTCAACCAGTCTATCAAACGACGATCCATCCTCAATCATCGAATCACACATCCATCAACTCCACGTTTTCTACCATTCACACGTCCCATCTATATTCTCTCTATCTTTAGTTTTTGGTGTTGAAAGATCTGGCAACCTCACGGCTAATCCACGTATCAAATTGGCATCAGAGCTAAGGTTCATCAACACCAACCGCGCCATCAAAAAGAAGAAAAATCGAAGCTTTTAAGACTTGCCAAGAAGGTTTCAACAAATAACAAGCGATTGAGGCAGAAAGAACAACGGTTAGTAATCTATTCTCGTTGACACACTATTTTTCACAATCTAAATTCAATTTCTTGAAAAAGATTAATTGTGGCTTGAATTATCGCACCATAACTCAGCCAAAGATACAATCTTTTTCTTGCCATACCTTTGATTCACTTCGTGAAAACCTATTCGGGCTAAATCGCAAGAAAACCAACCGAGACGATCTTTTTGGCCACGGTCACTCTTGAATCACCATCCCCGGGACCCCTGCCCGAAGAAGCAGTTGTACTACAAAAAAAAAAAAATTCTGACGCCAGAAACCCTTTCCGCCGCCCGCCAAGTCCCCCCGGCCACCACCCAACGCCGCCCAGCACCCCCACACCCCTGCCGGACCCCGCCGGCCCTCCGCCACCCCCCAACAACCCCATCCCCCACCGGAAACCCACGGGTTTCCCTTCTCTCCGCCGGCCTTTCCGCCGCCGGAACTCCTCGCCACCCCACCATCCGCTTATCCGCCGCCTTCACACACCCAGCCCGTCACCACCACCAATCCGATCTGCTGGACCACTACCCTCACTCCACTACCCCTAGCAGCCTCACCCACCCGTGAAACCCTTCGGCTTTCACTCTCCCTCCACCGGCAGCCCGCCGCCAGACTCCCGCCGCCCTAGTCCGCCGCCAACCGCCGGTTTGGCGCCACCTCCCGGAGCAGCAGCCCCCTGCCACGCAAAACCCTCTTAAGGGTTCGGCAATTCTATAAAAAAAAAAAAAAGAAGAAGGAAGAAAAGAAAGGAAGCCGTCTTGATTCGTGTTGCTATATCCCACGCTGAAAATTTCAACTTCACTTTTTTCCTTTTGGGTTCCATGCAGGGCACTATATCGTTTTGGGTTCCCTATAGGGCAAATTATTTTCTCCATCTTATCTTTTTTTTTTGGGCTCCCCTCAAGGAATTTGTTGATATCCTTTGTTCCTTTGAACCTCACCTTTTATTTTTTTCAGGCTACATTTAATTTTTCTTTTCTCAAGATTAATTTATTCTAGTTGAGAATTTTCAGGCGAGTCTAGATTGCTTTGACATGACTACTGTTGCAGAAAGGAGAAACCGGAACAAGGAAGGCTACATGCTTAGAAGACCCGTAAGGAGAGAATTACGTTATGAGGATGGATATGATGCAGGAACACCACGTACAGATGCACCACGTTGAGTTTTTTTTCAATCATCTTAATCTCCTCCTACATCGCAATTCTCCAACGTTTGTCCCTCGTTGCATCAACGAAACAACTAGGTTCAGATGCAAAACTACATCTCTCATAAATATCTTCTAATGTTCTTGTACCTCAGACAGAAACATCATCGTCACTCTCACCTGTATTAGAATTAGTAACGATAATGTCATTGTTTATAGACTGATTAATAATCTCAGTCCCATCCTTCTCCCAATTCCACTTAGCTCCTTCGTCAAACTTGATGTCTTTGTTCACTATCACTTTTCTAGTTTTTAAATTGTAAATGCGATAGCCTTTGGTAATTTGGCTATATCCGATGAAGATCCCAACATCGGCCTTCTTTTCTAGCTTGTCTCGATGCACATCTGTTATATGAGTGTAACACAAACACCCGAAAACTCTCAAGTGTGCAACTAAAACTTTGTTCCCATGCCACACTTCAAATGGAATTCTCTTTTTCAAAGCACTTGTTGGTAACAAATTCAACAAGTACACTGATGTGTTCACCGCCTCGGCCCAAAACATTTTGGGTAGGTTCTTCTCATGTAACAAGCATCTTGACATTTTCATCACAGTTCTGTTATTTCTTTCACTTGTTCCGTTTTGTTGAGGTGTATATGGCACCCTAAACTGGTGTTGGATTCCAACATTTTCACAAAACATCTTTGAGGCATACTCTCCACCATTGTCAGATCATAACTTCTTTATCTGACAACCTGTTTGCTTCTCTACCAATGTCTTAAAGTTTTGAAAGCAACTCAAAACTTCAGATTTCTTCCGTAGAAAGTAAACCCAACACATCCTAGAGAAATCGTCAATGAACAACAAAAAGTATTTGTTACCATTAAGAGACTCAACACTCATAGGTCCACAAACGTCCGAGTGTATGAGCTCCAAAAATCTGGTATGCTTTCCGAACTAGCAAGTTTCACATACTCCGTGCGTTTCATGCACCATGTCATGCATCTTTGGTAGATCCTCCAAAAGTACTTGATCAACCATTTGCTTCATTGTTGAGAAGTTAAAATGACCTAACCGCTTGTGCCAAATGTTGGATGTATCCATCGTGGTTGCATAAGCATGCAAACCACTTTGCTTCCACTCAACCGGAAAACTCTTTTCCTTCATCTACACCTCAAACACTTGAGCTCCACTTGAATCATAAATAATACAAGACATATCTTTGAACTGATTCTTGTAACCCTTCTCCAGCATTTGCCCAACACTAAGCAAATTCTGGTCCAGTTTAGGCACAAACAACACATCATGTATGTGTTTAACACCCGATGATGTGTCGATCGCGACAACTTCTCTTCCCTTCACTTCTACGTAGTCTCCATTCCCGACCTTCACCCTAGAATGACACGATTCATCTAGTTTCACAAAGATATCTGCATCATGTGTCATGTGGCTTGTACAACCACTGTCAATAAGCCATGACCCCTTCTTGTTTATTGCACACGTTGCAACAAACAACTTCTTCTCCATCCGATCTTCAATTTCAACAACTCGAGCTTGTTGATTATTGTTGCTTTTGCAATTTCACTCCACATGACCGACTTCATTACATTTCCAACATCTTATTGTTGGTTTCGACCAACAATCCTTTTTCATGTGCCCTTGTTTCTTACACCGAAAACAAGTCACATCCTTCAAGTCTCTCTTTCCGTTACTTCCTTCACCTACCCTTTTCTCCGTCGTCTTCTTTTCTCCCCATTTCTTTTGACTTCCTTGAAAATTCGCCTTTTGTTTTGCATAGAGAGCAACCTCCGTACTATCTTCACGTCTTTGGGCCATTCATTGCTCAACCGCTTGCAAAGAGTTTGCAAGTTCGGTTACGGTCATCATTGAGATATCACGAGTATCTTCGAAGGAAGAAATTTTTGCCTCAAACTTCTTCGGTAAGGTTACCATCACCTTCTCTACTACCCTTTTTTCAGGAAAGTCTTCACCGAACAATCGAATCTGATTCACCGCTTTCATCGTCCTGTCAATATATTCTTGACAGATCCAGATTCCTTCATCCTCAACAATTCAAACTCTTTTTGGAGATTGAATAGTTGCATTTGTTTGGTCATCTCATTTCCTTCAAATTCCTCCTTTAGCTAGTCCCAAATCTCCCTCGCCGTTTCACAAGCCATTATTCTTGTGAAAATGGACTCGCTTAGAGAAGAGTGCAAGACTCTCATAGCTCTAAATTTTCAAGACACTTGATTTTCATGCCTCTTTATCTGAGTCATTGTGTGATTTTCACCTAATGGGGAATCTCGACATCCGCTTCGATCGTATCCCAAAGTAGCTGACCTTTGAGATATGCCCTCATTTTTACAGCCCAAACATGATAGTTTACTCCGGAAAATGACGGAGCAGAATTAGCATTTGTGTGGTTGTTAGAATCCATAAACAAAGGTAGGTTTTTTTGTGGTGCTTCTTACTTGTTTTCTCTCACGCTCATAGATCTGGAAAGATCAATAGAGCTCTCATACCATGTAAATAATTTAGGAGAAAAAGAAAAAAAGAACAAAGTAACTTAAACACTTTCTCTTTATTGTATATTGTGTATGAGAGACTTGATGCTTTTCTCCTTTTGACAACCCCATATATATAGTGTTTTACAAAGCATAACACCGTACCATAACCTATTTAACTGTTTTTAAACATCAAAAAAACTTCTAACTTTAAAACTATGAATTAAACCTAAAAAAAAACTCTTTAAAATAAATTACTTTTAATACTAACGTAAAACCGAAAGAACGTTAAATCTCAATTCAACAACGGCAAGATAGTAAGTTATTGTACTTGTTTAACTCTTGATGATGATGCCAATGATGACTACAAAAGCATGTAGTAGCTTGCATGATACCCATTGTTCATAGAGTTTGCCGAGTTCTAATTCAACTGAGGAAAAAAAACATATTTTCGCAATTTTAACCAATATCAAAGCATAAAACACAGCACCGGCAAAATCGTGGTTGCGGCAGTAACATTCTATAAAATCCAGTACTAAAACGACAGCTTAATTAGCATGGAAGTGTTTGGAGATTGCTATGGCTTGTGTGAATTGTATCAGTGACCAAAGGCCGAAACCGGAACTTTAATTTTCTCTAAAATGATGATCAACCGTGTAAAATTGAACAATAAGAACTCAAAATACAACTAATCCAACCTTCTTTGTTTCAATTAAACGTAGTACAGTTTGTACTATTGTTACGGGATAACTCAGCAAAACCAATAGCTGACTTAATCAACTTCTTATATCCCTCTTTTTTCAACTTCTAGTATATGTTATTGATTTATATATTTTTTTGTATATTATCTATTTATTCAATAGAACATATTTATCACATGTTATCTATAGTTGTAAGGTTTTTTTTAGATATCTCCTAGTTGAATTAGATCACGGTACACCTATATGAATCATTCGCCTCATCTTCCACGTTATAAACCTAATAGATATAACTTATCCTTAACACTATATTTTATCCCTCATCTTGCAATTTATATGCTCGATAATTATAATAAGATAAAGGGTCATCTTAGATGTACCCATATAATTTATTTATCAAATTATTCGATTTCGCACTTTACGTGCGAATTAATTTATTTATTAGAAAAAACATTCTGGTTTCGGGGTCTAAGTGCGAAATTGATTTAAAGTAATTTCGTTTTCGAACCCAAAGTGCAGAAATATTACCAAATCTATTTTCGTTTTTACAGCCCAAGTGTGAAATTAATTAAAACTAATTGTGTTTTCAAGTCCCAAATGCTAAATTAGTTAAATTTAAATTCGTTTTCACACCTCATATGCAAAATTAATTAAAACCAATTGCTTTTTTCGTCCCCAGATGTTGAATCAATGAAACTTAATTTTGCCTTCACATCTCAAATACGAAATTAACTAAATAATAATTTCGCGTTTCACGTACGAAATTAAGGAGATAATTAAAAATATATATGATTCGTTTAAAATCGACGCACAATTTATACCAATAATTATACACCTCATCGATAATTTGCAGAGTTGTAGTAACTTGAATCTACAACATAAACCAAAAAATTGTAATTACAGCCGAACTAGTTAATACAAAGAATAAATAATTATATCATTCCTATAAAATTACTAAAAGAGTGTATTAAGATACCAAGCCAATAAATAGACTTTAGAAATATATATATATATATATATATATTTTGGTTTAGAATAAATAATTATATTTTTTCTATAAAATTACTAAAACCGTGTTCAAGATACAAGCCAATAACTAGATTGCCAAAATATTTCAAATTTGATTCGACTCTTCTAAAATCGATCGACAGACCAATTCAACAGCTCGTAATATTACTTTGGACCACCCGTGAAGCTTACTCCAAATGACTTTTTTTTTTTGTTTGGATTGGAATACTCCAATGACTTTGAAATCAATATATATGGTTAATATTAATCCGAATCCTACTCACCTTATCACGGTTCCGTTTGGGAGAGTTTTTCTTAGAAACTTACAAACCTGTGGAAAAAAGAATAATATAGAAAGTGAATGTTTGAGAGCACAAGTTTACGAAGTTTACGAAGTTTATGATATCTTATTGTGGAAGGCCTTTGGATATTTTTTGGGGAGTATGCGGTTCATTGTAAAAAAATCACCCGGCTTTAAATATAGGCATGATCTGGTTCGTGATGTTTTCTGTGACGTGTTTAAGAGAGCTGGAATTTCGGCCAAGAAAGAGGCGCATGTATCCTTGTTGACTGATTCGCGTGAAAGAAGGTCTACGTTGAAGCCTGTAGATGTGTTAGTTTTTGGATGGGTGAGTGAAAAACATGCTTGTATTGATTTGACAAGAGTCTCTCCTTTAGTTGGTTTGGATAACGGGCCTTTTGTGGTGGGTAAGGCAGCTCTCGAAGAGGCCTCTTTGAAGGTGGCTAAGTATGAAAGAGCTTGTTTTGAAAATCAACATGTGTTTCTTCGTTCGCTTTCGATACGTTTGGTTTTCTTGCGCCTGATGCTGTCGAGATTCTCAAGAGGTGCAACAGGTTTTGTATGGTAATTTGTGTCTCCTAGGTCTTCAGATGTAATGTTCAGAAGGATCGGATTTGCTATTCAAAAAGGGTTGGCGGTACAACTTGTTGTCCGCCTAACTTCTACTCGATGTAATAATCTCTAAATTGGCGTAATATATGATATATAAATTATATTATTAATAACAAATAAAAAAAAGTATATCCTTTAAAATAATTTTACACCCATCAAGCATAAAAAAAATTTGTCAGTCAATGGATAATTTTAGCTTCCAATAAACTTCAACTCCAACATAATTTCTTAAAAATTATCCATGAAAATAATCTTCTTAAATTAATCTTGCAATACCATGAGGGATGTCGGGATAAGGATTTTTCCTCCGGACGACGGAAAATCTTTTTTCTTTTTGGATTTGGATTTAGATTACCGGCTCAGTCCGAACCTGGTTATTTGATCCAAATTTGGTACAACAAAAGATTTCCAACCAGTTTGGATGGGAGATGACCAGGACCTGATGCGCCCATGTGACCGCACAAACAACCCACGTAGATAGTGATGCTCCAAAAAGCCTGCATTGACTTGGTTGACTTAAATCAAACCTTATTTTTAGCGAAAAGCAGACATCTATTTATAGTACAGATTACGTGCGATTGATCTTCATGATTAAGAGGCTGTGAGATTAAACCGTTGAGGTGTTGCTAAGCATCATGGCTATTATTGTGTTATGGCTCTTCTTCTTCCTCGTCCAAATCATCCAAAATTTTCACTGTTTAGTTGCATCAGCTATGGCTCAGTCCCACATCCAAAGACGATTAAACGATAACTCAGGTAATATTGTCGAACCGTCACTTATTCAGTTCTTCTGTCTACGATTTAAATTATTTCAATGGATTCAATAAGTTTCAATGAAAACATGTTAAAATCTGAATCTAATTTTAAAATATACTCTAAACTGTGATTGGTTATATAATAATTTTTTGAAATTATTTAGCTAATAATGTATTTTTTTAATTATTTGGAATATTAAGTATGCATTTTTTTTAATTATTTGGGTTATTAAGTATGTATTTTTTTATTAATCTTGTTGATAAATTAAGTATGAATTTTGAGTTTTAGTTATTAGAGGAAAAAAATATAATTTTTATCTTTCTTATCAATTTAGAAAGAAGGAAATATATAATTGAAATAATAGCTAATTATAAAAGGGAAAAAAATCGTAGGAAGAAGAAAAATGATAATTGAGATATTTTAGAAAATCCTATAAAGAATGAAAGAGATAATCCTAAGACAAAGAAAATAGATAATGGGTAAATAAAATCATAGACTTGGATAACTGAAATCGAGTAATTGAAGTTATGTAAGTGGAATCGTGTAACATGAATTGTGTATTAGAATTGAGTAATGAAATTTAGGTAATTTGAATTGGGTAATTGAACTAGGTACTCGAATTGGATAACCGATGTTGGATGATCGAAGTTGGGTACATGAAGTTGGGTATGTGAAGTTGTGTACGTGAGTAAAGTTGGGTACATGAACTTGGATACGTGAGTGATGTTTGGTTATTTTATATCGGGTAACTAAAATGGGTATTTTTTTGGATATTAGAAATCGGGTAACTAAAATTGGGCAACTAAAAATGGGTAAGTAAAATCCGGTAACCAATATCGGGTAAGTAAAATCGGGTAACTGCAGTTGTGTAAATAAACTTGGTTAGTTTAGTAATTATGAAAGGAACAATCTTTGTAAGTCGGTAATGGGTAATAACATAATGGGTATCACACTTGGTATAAGGATATGTTGGGTATTAACATATTTTGTATAAGAATTGGGTATTACGTTGGGTATTAAAATATTGGGACAACAAAATAAAATTTTATTTTTCTTTCTTCCTAGGATTATTAAAAATACCATTTAACTAAACTAATTAATTCCTTTTTTATGCGTTCTTCCTAAGATTATTAAAAATATCATTTAACTAAACTAATTATTTTTTTTCTCTTTTTTATATTTTCTCATGATTATATAAAAAGACACCTCCCTCGTTTATAAAAGTGCATACTGTGTCTCCAATAAAATTTTATTTTCATACTTTGTATCCCTCTATAATAAAGTGTATAGTTTAAAAAATCCCTCTATGTATTTATAAATATCTTCCTCCATCCTATATTTCATTTAAAACAGTTTGTTTGTAAAGGGTAAACCATTTAAAATTTTAAATGGTAAATTAGTCATATTGGGTTTCTAGTGTGGTGCTCATAAGACATGAAGACAATATCAAGCATCTAATTTTAGTAAAATTATTAAGTAGATCTATTGTATCTGATTATTTAGGTATTTCTAATGATTAAAGTATTTTAATCGAGACTAAAACTTTTGTTAGACTTACAAAATTTAGGGTATATGAACACAAATTAAATACCATGGGCAATCAAACCCCACCGTACGTGCATGCTAATTGATAGTCAAACTTGGACCGGATAAATTCACCTTTTTTTTGGATTTGTTAAACATTAAAAACAATCATTAAATATATTAGCACAACAAGTCAACAATCTTAACATAGACTTACAATCATTATATATATATATTTATAGGGGAATAAAATTATAGTTAACGATCTTAAGACAGCGTAGGCCTTTCCCTCCCTCACTTTCATTTCTAACGATCGTTAGATTAAAAAATAATAATAAATAAACTTATAATTTGTTCCGTTTGGTGTGTTTTGTAACGTCCCGGATTTAGAACCCGATGTGTCACTAGGATGTGGACCACACAGTGGGTCTACCAGATTTAGTCTGACAACAATCTCACTGTAGGACCTTCCAACAAGAGCACAACAAAATATAAAAATACATCCGACCTTAATTTACAAAAGTGTTTAAATAAGATAAACTTGAAACCATGCAAAACTAAAAGATAAAACCCGGACAACCTTCAACGACATAAACCATCAACACAACCAAGCCCATGATCCAACAACCTTCCCAAAACCTAAGGCACACATGAGTCCGGTTGCACATCATCTCCCCAAATTGTAGTATTTCATGCAAGTATAGTACCTGAATAAGTCCTAAAACAACAAATAATAAAACCATTAGCTAACGTTCCAAGAATGGAGTCTAAGCTCCGGAATCAGATTAAACCCGTACATATCATGTAAGGGACAAAAAATCAAGTTATCCAATATAACATAAAATATAAGTATATAATTTGAAAGTATGAACCAAAGTGAGAAACACCAAACGAACGAAAAGACAAACTAGGCAAGAGCAAAACCTTAATAATATTAAAACATATAAACCTCCAATCTATATCAAATGAGAAGAAGACAGGGTATATTTTTTCTTATCCTAACCCTAGCATTAACCCTATCCATCACAACTCTCATCCCCTTGGTTATACTTATCGCTGCTCATAGATAACAACCAACTTTTCCCTACACTCAACATTGCCCTACTTTTTGTCCATACAAAATACAACATATCTCATCACTGTCAATCAATCAACATTCGGTTTCTGGAGGTGTAACTGTCAGTGCATAACATAACCAATTAGCCTCGTCCAAAATATCTTGTAACCATTTGTCGCAAACCAGCATCATGAGGTGTAACTGTCAGTGCGTAACATAACCAATTACCCTCTAGGCGTAACTGTCAGTGCGTAACATAACCAATTAGCTTCGTCCAATATATCATGTAACCATTTGTCGCAAACCAGCATCATGAGGTGTAACTGTTAGTGCGTAACATAACCAATTACCCTCTAGGCGTAACTGTCAGTGCGTAACATAACCAATTACCCTATTCTCAACACAACTCACAATAGCAGTCATTACTCGGTCTGTCACAATCTCAATCATAACTCAGTCTGTCAGAAATATAAATCAACACTTTACCCGTTCTAATCTCAACTATAACCATATCCATTGCAGTCTCATCCATAATTCTATCTATCATATACTCACTCTTGTCAACGCATCACAACCATAACTCTCAACTACTCACACTAACAACAAATACTATCTAACTCCCTAAAGGTAATAAGTCACACACAAATTATAATAAACATTTACAATATTTAAAGATAGATTATAACAATAAAATAAGTCTTACTCACAATTAACGACAAACTTAACCTGAAACAGAACGGCAGCTAAGTAAGTCGATATGACTTACCTCAAAATTTGAACGCAATAACCACCAAAACAAAACCAAGAAATCGAGCACGTCTCAAGTCAACCAACGTAGGGTCTCGTGTATCGAAGTGAAAACGGACTAACTTCTCCTCCAAGCGTACCTCCAAGAACCTAAACAAGTCATTTTTACAAGTTTAACTCCATTTGTATAAACTTGGCCCATAATTTATAATTATAAATGTTTGGAATATTTTCTATAATTATAAATTTAGGTCATATTCTGTAATTATTCAAAACATGGCACTTTTGTGAATTTCCAAAAGTTTGGGTCATTCCTGTAAATATAAACTTGGGCAGTTTTGTGTAATTATTCATTTCGGGGCAACTTTGCAAAAACCAGAAATATGGGTCATAAACGCAAATAAGAAGTATGGGTACAGTTTTGTAATTATACCCAAATTCGGTCAAACCCCTCTTTGACCCAGATCTAGGGTTTCCTTGGGATCTCGACGGCGGCAGCTCTGGTTCTCCTCGGATCTCGGTGGAGCTCGGCGTAGGTAGATGGCAGCAGCAGCGTCGGGTTTCGTCTCCGGCAAGGGCGGCGGCGGAGGGGAGTCCCTGGCGGCGAGAGAGGTGGCGAGCGGCAGGCGAGAGGTCCCGCTTCTTCTCCGGCAGCAACGAGAACGAAAAAGGAAGACGACCTTCGATCCCGGCAATGGAGCTCGCTGCGTGCGCAGGGGAGAAGACGCCGCGGTTGGTTTCGGTAGCCAGCGAGGCAGAGAGGCTCGGGGTTCCGGTGGCGGCGGTCCTGGTTCGAATCTGGGCGGCAGATCGGGCAAGCATCCAATTTGGCGGAGACACTCGAGTGAGGACGACCGCGGATTGAGCAGTGGATCCGCGGCAACGCGTGGGGGAGCGAGGGGCGAGGCGGTGGCTCGGGTCGGGCTGTTTCGAACGAGTCTAGTCGAGGTGGCGACTTGCGGCGGGGCGAGACGGCAAGGCCGGTGTGCAGGTGGCCGGAATTTGGACGGTAAACGGAAAACAAGGTAAGGGTTAGGGTTTGGTGGTAGGGTAGAAGACGATGAATAGTAATTCATCGGAAAAAGTGTTAGGATTTCTAAATAGTCAGAGTCAATTCAAATCTCGATTTAATTTATTTACTAGTTTATGTATTATTTTATTTATTTTTATTTTTCCTCAAATTAAGAATCCTAAATAATTCAATTTAATTCGACCGTGAAAATTATAAAACCCGGATATGCCCAGATCTCCTAACGGGTTTACCGAACTAATGCAATTCTTTTTGTAAAAATATGAAATTCAGGGTTCATAAATATCGACTGTGGCTTAGCAGCTGGACAGTATTACTTTCAACCAAATGGTTTGATGTACACTTCGGATGAGAAATACGTTCGTAGTGGACACAACTTTGCAATATCCCAATTTTACACTAGAAGTGACCCTCAAGACTTTTATACAACTCTCAGAAGCTTCCCCGAGGGACGTAGAAATTGCTATAACCTGTGGCCGTTAAAGCCCAACAATACATACTTGATCAGAGCTCAATTCATGTATGGAAACTACGATGGCAAGAACTCCATCCCTGGATTTGATGTCTACATAGGCGTCAATTTGTGGTTCACACTCACGCTAAGAGGTGTAGATGAAAGACTTTTCCAAGAGATCATCCATGTTGCCACCGCAGAATCTATAGACGTATGTCTGGTCAACATAGGCCAAGGAACACCATTTATGTCTGCGCTCGAGCTCAGGCTTGTGGATAGCTCTTCATACCCTGCAACTCCCGCTTTCTCACTCTACTTTCGGGATCGTGAAGATGTTGGCCGTTTTGCTGCTTTAGTAGGGGATTACAAGTACGTATACACCATAAATCTCCACGTAAAATTATTCCTCAATGATTGAACTGACAGGATTTGAAAATTTTTTTAATGTAGTGTGAAGGATGATCCGTTTGATCGCCTATGGTACAGGACTCGTAAATGGCCCATTGGTTGGGAAACGATTAGCACAAATAAATCCATTGATACACCAAAAGGTAATCCTCTTAAGGTACCAACAAGCGTGATGAACACTGCGTGTGAAGAAAACGACACGACAATGACCTCCCTCATGTATAATCAAGCTGGTGAAATTTATGCTTACTGGTACTTTGCTGAACTTGAATTGCTTGGATCAAATGAAACTAGAGAGTTCAACATTTTTGTACCCGGATACAAACTTGGACCTATTACCCCAAAATACTTAGAGCTCACCACCATAGCATCTCCTAGAATCTCTATCAACAGATCAGAAGATAGTAATTTTACTCTCGTGAAGACAGATAAGTCCAACCACTACCCTATCCTTAATGCTTTCGAGGTCTATGTGGTTCTAGAGCTACTTGTTTTACCAACCAATCAAGAAGATGGTATGTTGATTTAATTTCCTGCCTAGATCTATTAATATGTTCAATGCATGGAAATTAATATACGTTTGTTCTTAATGTGATCGATCAGCTGATGCTATAACCGCAATTAAGGATGAGTATGATGTATTGACAAAAATATGGCAAGGAGACCCATGTCTTCCTGTTAATTATCAGTGGGATGGTTTGAACTGTACCTATAACAACAACAATCCTCCAAGAATAACATCCTTGTGAGTTTAATTTTGAACATGCATGTTGTCTTATTCAATTTCAATTCAGTTTGATTCATAACCACATGGTCATGATGTAGGAGTTTGAGTTCAAGTAATTTGACTGGAGATCTCCCTCCCTCTCTATTCAAACTCACATCATTAAACTACTTGTAAGTTTTGCTACGTGTACATTTAGGGCCCGTTTGGTTTAAACTCCGGAAACGGAAACGGAATGGAAACGAATCTAGTCTATACGTACATCCTTGTTCATGAAGTTGTTGGGAATCATTCCTTGTGGTTTGAACTAGTTGTAGTAGAATTTGATTAGTTTTAATACCCTATAGGGTAATAAAGTAGGGGAAGCAAGTGCATTTTGCATGAAACCAACCGGAATAATTCCATGAACAAAGTACATATGTGGACTAGATTCGTTTCCATTCCGTTTCCGTTTCCGGAGTTACAACCAAACGGGGGGTTAATATTACCTTTTCATCACGTAAATCATGCTGTGTGTTTGCATTTGCTGTAGGAATCTATCTAACAATGGATTCACTGGGAAGATACCAGATATTTTAGCACATATGCCCTTGTTAACTGTCATGTAAGATGACAAACCTAAAGGTTACAAGTTAAAGAAAATTTACATTCCTGAATGCTCTCATATTTTCGCCTTTCCTTTGTAGAGATCTGTCTGGAAACGATCTCACAGGTCCAGTTCCTTATGAGCTTGTTGAAAAGGCAAGAAATATGTCCATAGATTTAAGGTACGTTTTACCCATGAAAATGGTTTGTATTTCAGACAACATAAGATTAACCCATGGCTTTTGTTTAATATAGACTAGAGAGAAATCTTGATCTTTGTAAGTCATACCCATGTGAGGTTAAGAAGAAGAAACACCATTTCATCATTCCAGCGGTCATATGTGTTGCTTTGGTTTCACTTCTTGTGATCATTGGTATCATTTATCTTGCATGTAAACAAAGAAAGAAACAAGGTATGTGCATGGTTTACAACCTTATCCTTAGTTGTAACTCTATTTAATTTATACAGGACTAACGTTGTTTTGTCTAACAGAAGGGTTGGTAGATCGAGCCATTAAATCAAGAAACAAGCTGTTCACCTCTTCAGATATTGAGAGGATGACTAATAGTCACAGAATAGTGCTCGGAAAAGGAGGATTCGGAACTGTTTATTATGGTGTCCTGCAAGATGGTACTCAGGTGGCTGTCAAGGTACTTGATAATACGTCGTCTACAATCAATATGAAGCAATTTTGTGCTGAAGCTGAGCTTTTGACAAGGGTTCATCATGTAAATTTGGTCTCGCTTATTGGGTATTGTGATGAACATACAAACATGTCACTTGTATACGAGTTCATGTCTTGTGGTAACTTACAAATGCATTTATCAGGTAACTCTTGCCTTTTAATTTCGTACTGTCTTCCAAGCAAACCATTTATATATATGGAGGCTTGTAGATTTTCTTGTATATATATATATATATATAGTATGAAGTTTTTTCTTGTAGAGAGAAACCAGCATCCACTGAGTTGGAAAGCACGACTTCTAATAGCAATTGATGCTGCACAAGGTATGCTGAAACATTCATGTCAGACTTTTGAAATTTACAGTTGGTATGTAACTAGCTACATATTGTAGGATTGGAGTACTTGCACAATGGGTGTACACCGCCAATCATCCATAGGGACATCAAGCCTGCAAACATACTATTGGATGCAATGGGAAATGCTAAGATTGCGGATTTCGGGCTCTCTAGATTTTTTGCTACCAATAGTGAGGGTGATGTTCTGTCAACCGATCTTGCAGGAACTCGAGGATACCTTGATCCAGAGTAAGACTAATTCTTATGAAAAACAAAAGAATGGCATGGATTGTGATTTTTGAAGGAATTTGATCCATTGCTTCTAAATCCAGGTACTCCCGACTGATAAACGAGAAAAGTGATGTTTACGCCTTTGGAATTGTACTCTTGCAACTATTAACCAGCCGACCAGCATTAATCAAGCGTAACAACAACGAAGACCAACAACCTATTCATCTTGACCATTGGGTGTCACCAAAGGTTGAGACCGGAGACATCTTCGCCATAGTTGACAACAGGCTACAAGGAGATTTGAATGTCAACTCTGCTTGGAAGTTTTTGGAGATTGCCATGGAATGCGTTAAGCCGGTAAGTACACAGAGGCCGAGAATAAGTGAAGTCTTAGCTGATCTCAAGTCATGTTATGGTTTCGACGAATATAGTGAACAGAATGCTCTTGATAGTGTTAATAGTGAGAACTACTCCATGATATCAAGCCAAGCACTCGAGTACAGGAGTCTTGTGTCTGCCTCGCCTAGTGTGAGATAAAAATTTGATATAATGTTGTATGATAAAGGGTGATTATAGTATGAATCATCTTATCTATGTGTTTCTGAGTTGATTTTCCACAAGTGGTCATGTCTAATTGGCCTGCATATAATATTGTAATGAAATGTTTACGGGTATGAATGACAATTATGAAAGTTACAATCCTTGCTGAGTTTCATTCAACTGAGAAAGATCACAGCTTAACAGATATCAATGCATAAAAACACAGCACCAGCAGAATCGCGGTTGCTGCAGTTACATTCTAGTTATCAGCAAGGATTCCTAAAGTGGAAAAATCCATCTTTAATACGAAACTTACAGTTCGTCGTGAGTTGACCTTTCTTTAGGTGTTTGTTTCTCAAGAATGTACCTAACGGCCAATGAGGCATGAAGTGATGCACCATAAGGAAGCATGTCTTCATTCACCATAAACTTAGGGTTGTGCTCCGGTGCTGACTGTTTGCTGTCGGTTTTCATCCCAACGAAGAAGAAGTATCCCGGGATCTTTTCTTGGTAGTAAGCAAAATCCTCTGATCCCATCAGTGGTGCAGTTTCTTTGACATTTTGTCGGTCGAGCATGTCAGTAGCAACATCTGTAAAGTGATGGTGCAATTCGTCATTGTTTACACTTGGAGGAGACATTGGTTTCTCATTATCAAGGAAATCAACTGTCGCGTTACATCTTTGGACTGATGCTTGTCCAGTGATTACCTGTAACCATAAGAGGATTAACATGGGAAAAAGAGTTTGGTTGTTAAATGAATCAAACTAACCATATGAGAATTAAATATGAATGTGGTGCAATTTACCTCCTCAATACGATTCCTCAGATTCAATAGGCTTTCCATTGAGAATGCTCGGAAAGTTCCGCCTATGGTAACAGAATCAGGTATGACGTTGAAGGCACCACCACCTTGGAACTGTGCCACTGTCACAACCTGAAGAAAATTTGCTATAATTAGACATCAAATTTTGAAATGAAAGAACCAAAGATGTTAAGTTCTTTTGAAATTAGTGCAGCAAACAGCAAGCTTCCAAAAGTAAGAACAATTATCAAATTTTAGGATTCACTCCCTCCATTCTAGTTCACCTAAATGTCTTCATCTACATTAGGCAATGGGCAAATGTAGGCTGCAGTAGAACAGAGGAAAGCGGCATTCAACAAAAGTATTTTCCATACATGCGAGTACCTGAGAGTCCAATGGATCTGCTTCACGGGAAACAATATGTTGCAAGCTAACAATCACATTGGATGCAGCCAAAATCGGGTCCACTGAGTGATGTGGTATAGCTGCATGACCTCCTTTCCCGTTAATCGTAGCCTTAAAACAGCCAAATCCAGCCAAAATTGGGCCAGACCTAGAGGACACTTGACCGAGGGGCAAATCAGACCGAACATGCACTGCAAAAATTGCCTCCACATTCTCTATGGCACCATCCTCAATCATTTTCTTTGCACCTGCATATCCTTCTTCTCCCGGTTGGAAAACTAGGACCACAGTCCCCTGTCAAACAATAGAAAGCCCTGAGCTCACACTCAATGAACCACCAAGTACGGGCAACAGAACTAGAAAAGGAAGAACAAGAGACAAGTACCAACTGCAGAAGCACAAACCTTTAGCTCTTCGCTATGTTGTTGAAGTATCTTTGCAGCACCAAGCAACATAGTCATATGAGCATCATGGCCACAAGCATGCATCTTTCCAGGCATTTTACTCTTGTGTTCCCACTCAACCATTTCCTACAACATCAGTACAAAACCTCCAATTAAACTAGATGCAAACTTCTTTGCCAATACCCTCAAATATCTCTAATTTTCGCATCGCCCACCACCACAAGCAACTTCACAGCTTAAGAATTAAGATGAATTACATCAAGTGTGTACACCCAATTTTAATTTTTTGCAGAATAGGCAGAAATAATGAAATAAGCTTAAAGTAAGCATATTGAGAATTTCAAGCAGTACCTGAATTGGAAGAGCGTCCATATCAGCTCTCAAAGCAACAAAAGGGGGTTTCCCAGTTCCAATGAACCCTACAATACCAGTACCAGCAAGTGGGTACTTGTAATTAACCCCCAACTTGTCCAATTCGGCTCTAATGCTCTTACTAGTCTCAAACTCCTCAAGCCCTAGTTCAGGGTTTTCGTGCAATTTCCTCCTAACACCAACCATCCAATCAAACACCTCTGGGGTCTTAGCCAGATTGAGAAAGTAGCTTGGGATATCTGATGGGTTATTAGGTATCGAAGGAAGAGAACCGGAAAGGATTGGAACTACAATGAAGAATTGAATAGAGAAAATCAGTGATACCCACTTCACGAAATCCATTTTTTGAGAAGATCAAGGGGGAATCTGAAGAAATTTTAGGGTTTTAGAAGAGGAGAAATTTAAGGATAAAGGTCTTCTCTTTTTCTTATGCGAAGAGAAAAATCGATCCCAGTCTGCAAATGATTTGCATATTTTCGTTGCGATTGGATGGAGATGATCGAAGTGTGGGATCTGGTTTTTCAACGATGGCTATGACTTCAATGAGCCAAACGATCTGAAGTCAGCAGCCAGAAAAACCACGTCAGAAGACGCTAGAAAGAAAGAATCTCGTTTTTCACGTGCTTTTTTCTCCTTTTTGTTTGTAGTTGGATTGTCTTAAATGGAGTGAACCGGTTAATATATTAGTGTGGGTTCAGTCAATAAATTTTATAAAAGAACCGGGTTAGTTACTCAAATTATAAAAATATATTGAGATCTTGATTAGTAATTATGCATTAAAAATATAATAAAAATTTATAACATTAATTACATATATCAAAATTATCAAATTATTAAAATTTTAAAATTTTAAAATATATAGAGATGTTAAATAGTATACAACTATTAATAAAATATTTTCAACATTTTTTGAATCTAATAGCCAAAGCAAAATTTCCTACGTGTGATTTTCTTATTAACTTCGTTTATAATTTTACCACAATCTCCTACTTATTTTAAGATATATATGTCATTATGAAATATTATTTAAAAAATATTTTTACCTTTATTTACAACATTACAACATCATTAGATTATTTCATACACTAACTTCAACATATAAATATATAATGCTTATTATTTCGTAAGCACTCACCAATTAATTAAATGCATAAAATATTGCAATAAAAATGTTACAACTTTGTTTTTAATGATGACATTTAAAAATACCTAAGATAATTTTTAAATTGAATTCATTATAACTACTATTTATTTAACACTTATATTTCAATTTTAAAAGTAAATTTCATTTTCCTTTATATTTTTTTTATTTCACTTTACATTCATAATAAGATTATGTATCAACATTAACTTATATTTACATGATAATTGAAAATTGAAAATATATAATATTACCTTAATTAAATATTTTATTATTTGTCTATAATATAATTAATATATTAATAATATGAAATTAATTTTAACGCTTCTTCACTTAATTTATTTAAATTATAATATATTAAAAATATTTATAAATAAAAATAATTACTTATTAAATTTTATATTACACTCGTACCCGGAAAATTAAACTAGTTTGGTAAATTAAACTAGTTTGGTTTATAGTTTTACACTAGTTTAGTATTTGTGCCTTGCACGGGATTTGTTTAAATCTTTAAACAATTAAAGATCATATTGTGTTAAATTACAATATAAAATAAAAACTTGTATAAAATATACGTAATGTTAAAAGACAAATAAATACGTTGAATAATTAAAAAAAAATTAAAAAAATAAAAGTATATCAAAATGAAAGTATATTCTCTATGTTTTGAATATAAATGAATTTGGAGATGTGGTACACCATCGTTTCAACCCTTTCTCCATAATGTGGTACACCATCGTGTTTTTTCGTCATATTTGAGTAGATTTATAATTTAAAATTTTTTAATAAAAGTTGAGAAAATAAATTAGATTTGTACATTAAAGTTGATATTAATTCATAAATTGATTATTTGAACAATTTATATTGATAATGATTTTTTTAATAACTTCATCAAAATTATGTATGCGTTGGTTAAATGAAATCAAATAACTTTATTAAACAAAAAACTAAGTGTCTTTATATACAATTGGACAAATAACCAAAAGGAAAAATCCAATACATACTTAATACGTAAAAGGTCTATTTCTTTCTTTTCTCCTTCCATTTACCCCTTCTTTCCTATTTGATCGTCATATGCTTCAACTCTCATCTTTCTTCTTCTTCTTCTTATCTTCAAAATTGTTTTTTCTTCTCCATGCGACGGAGTGTTGCACAAATCACAATATCAAGAAAGTCGGGCATTACAACCACGAACACCAGGAGAGTCTAGCCCTGTGTCCTTTGTGCAAATTTTTTGTACACAAAGATGGTCTTGCTTAGACAAAACAAATATTTTATTATACAAATAATACTAATAAGAGAAACAAAGAAGAGATTAAAAGTATTTACCCATACCAACAATACAACAAACTATAGTATTAGTATATTTGTGTGATGTGTAATAACATAATGAACACATGGTGCATGAGTAGCAAAATAATGAATCATAGTCTTCAAGAGGACGGAGTATCAATAATAATCATCTTAACCTAACAAACAATTCATTCTCACAATTACTTTTCAACTACAAATCAAACAAACAATATGAATGAACAATCAAATTAGAAAATGAAATTGCATCGAAAGAGAAACGATGAGGTTTTGATAAGACTGTGAAGTGATATGAATGAATACACGAAATATCATTTATATAGAGAAATCATTTTCTAAATTGACAATAATAAAGATTTTGTAGATTATACCAAACGACATATTCTTTAAAAATATCTTTCATTAATCATTTTTAAATGAAATGAAATATTTAGTTACCATTTCCGATTTTGTAAGTTTATCCAGATATTCCTAAAATATTGTAAAGTCAAATAAAATAATTTTAAGTCAACTTTATTCTAGTGTTTATATATTTTTAGAAGTTTCCTTAACATCATTCACAATATTTATTAATAATTTTTATTAGATTCAAATAGGGTATAAGTCTAACAAAAATTTTTTTATAAAGATTTTATTAATAATTTACTTGAAAGACAAAACAAATTTATTTAATTATACAATTAAAATATTGTAAAGTCAAATAAAGTAATTTTAAGTCAACGATATATTCTCATTGATTAGGAAAAAAATGACTCTAATTGTAGAATCGATACTTTTAATTTATATACAAACCTTGATATTTTATATTTTTAGTTGTATAGTTATTTCAATTAATATAAAATAGTCTATACAAAAGTTTATATATTTTAGTTAATCTAAAATAGACTTGTAAGCAAAATTGTTTAGTAAGCAATGAATCAACGATACATATTTAATAAACTTTTAAATTGAAATATTTAATAATTTTGAAGCATATTTTCTTTTATAAATAATTTTGGACAATATAATTTATCTATATATCATTTTGTAATAAAAATTATTTGATAATACTATGTCTAATATGTTTTATTAAATATAGATTAGGAATATAATATATATTAATTAATTGGTTAATATTTTGACTATAATACATTAATCTTATCTAGTTAATCAATTTGGTAGAAAATATTAAAACTATTTATATTGTGTAAATTAAGATTAGTGTATATATTAAAATTTTATAGTAACTAAATAAATAAAATTAAAATCATATTCCATAATAGTAAGATAATATGTGGTAAAATTGTAGTTTTGGAAAGGAAATAAGTTTATATCATCCCATATATGAAATTTTGTTTTTTTAAATGGAACCAAGTTTATATCATTTCCATACATAAAATATAAATAAAAAAGAAGCAAAAATGAGGTGGCGCAATCTAGAGATGACATATGACAAAATCATACGTGGCTTAATGTAGGGAGGACATGTGGCAGAATCCGATGTGGCTTAATGTTGGAGTGACATGTGGCACTATTTACTTCTGTTTTAGTATTATACCAGCTTAGTACCCGTGCCTTGCACGGGATTCATAAAATAATCAACTAAATGATTTAGCTTTGTAAATAATATAAATAAAGAATAATTATTTTAAAATGATACCTCTAATTTAAATTAAAAATAAATATATATTAAAATTGAGAGTTTAGATTAAAAATTAGTACCAAGTCAAAACAATTTGGTCAATATATTGAATTTTTTAAATTAAAAAAATAAATATAAAGAATAATTATTTTAAGGATAGATGGTTTCTGATGGAGCAAGTAGCGCACTCCTTTCTCCCTCGGCTACTCTACAAAAATAAATTCTTACCAATCGAAATCAATGAATTCTTCTTTGACGGAATAACTTGTATTCCTCCAACTACAATAACCATATGCCCATGGGATAAAACTTAACACCGGTCACGACGTACATACAAAGTTGTCAGTGCTGAAAGAATATCGATAAAATAAAATCAAGGATGAAATATATAAAGAAAAAAAATATATATTTACAACTATGAAGGATATTGAAAAGATGACTGAAAATTAAAGTATGTTCATATAACTAAAATATTGCACAATGAAATGAAATTGAATTCTTGTAAGCACATAATCGTCCATATATATAGATCGAGATTTTACATATAAAGACTAAAATATATTTCATATCATATAATTAGTAGATACCAAAATATATATATGGATGATTTAGTGTATATTTTATCACCTTATCGATAGTGAATGGATAATATACGATTCTAATTAGGAAATATGTGTTATTTGTATGTCTATCAAATATCAAGATTATATAAGTCAAACTTTTTAGTTTATTAATTTACATAAATTTGGTTACAATTATAATTAAGAAATCATTGTTATATACATAATCGGGGTAAATGCATTTAAACTTCAACCAATCACCATATTATATAATTATAATACGATTCTATATAGGAAAATGTATAATTGGAAACACCATTCGAAATGTTGATATATTATAAGAATGAAAGAATATCAATTATATATTGATTTATCACGATGTAGATTTAGTTATATATTTAATAGGCTTACTCCTTTATTATATGTTAGTTTTAAACTGTATTATATAGTAGATTATAATAGTAGATGTAATAAAGAGTCAATGTCACAATAAAAATAATATATAATAACTTTAAAATAAAATTTTAATCTTTTAATAATATCAACTGACTTATATTTATGTTATTAAATAAGTTAAATATTTTTGTGTGATAACACTTGTTATATAATCTAATAATAGTATAGAATCTGTCATATATAAATTTTACATAAAAAAGACAGATAATTTAATTTTAAAAAATATATCTAAATATAAAATAAAGATAAGATTAATATATTATCACCAAAAAAATATAATTGGTACTTAAAATAGGTTAAGATAGTAAATTATTAATATGTAATATAATATTTTAACTCCTAAATAGAGGATATGGGTAAATGGGTAAACTTAGTTAGGTAGACAATTATAACATAAAAATAACATATAAATATGAAAAAGAAATATGACAGTTTTTGGATAAGAAATTATGAATAACTAAAATTTCTCCTATAATAATACAATTATAGAAAGTCAATGTACAAAATAGAACCATATATTAAAAAATTATATAATTTTCCTATTTAGATTATGTCTTTATTTGTTATCTTAAATAAGAGAGATAAAATAATTTTTGAAAAATCATGTAAATAAGCTGGCACAATATAAATGCGACATGTGACAAAATCCAATGCGGCGCGATTTAAAGACGACACTTGTCGTAATCTGATGTGGCGCAACGTTAGGGTGACAAGTGGTTGTAACACCCCAAATCCGTAGGACTCGAGGTGCTACTGGGTTAGGATCTCACAATGGATCCTGACCCTAACCTGACAACAAGTTCACTGAATCTTACAACAAGACACCAATAGATTAAAACAAAACATAAAACTGATATATATATATATATATATATATATATATATATATATATATATACATATCAAAAGGATGATACAGAGTACTGCTGAGTACAAAGTCAAACAGAAATCCGTACAATATAAATAACCCAAAATCCCACGATATCGCCCAATGTACGAAACCCTCAGCAGATCACCCCTCTGGATCACTCTGCAGTTCTCCTAACCTGCAACGGATCTACAACACGGTATAAAACCGTTAGGTAACCATACACATATATAAGAAGATGCTAGAGCACAAACACATATCAATAATATTAACACATCATCATGATATCACACATTTACCCGGTTTATTATCTTTAATAAATCCAAACACTCAATCGTATAATAGATGTATATAAATATACGTGACACGAGGAATGTATACCAGGCACTACAATGGGCGGTCAATGTAACATAGGTTGGTAATGAACCATATCGCATGCTATAAAGCATATAACAAACACCACTCAAGCATACATCCAATATAAGGATAGTAGCTAAGTAAGTCTTATGGACTTACCTCAATCTCAAAAGTCGTATCACTACGATCAGCTCTCACTCAGGTCCACTCCAAACTGGAGGACAACACGGCCTATACAAGGCATACATATATATATATATCAAACTCCTATCACACAAAGGGGTCACACCTAGACTCAAGGGATCCATAAGGATCATATCCAACTCGTAAACCTTAAAGTCGTAACGGACATATCTATATCATACTCATCAACAACCGATACCTAGCATGATACTAGTTCCCTCATACTAGGAAAGGAAAGGAGCTACCCCACTATAGGTAGTCCCGGGACAAGACGCACCTACGTGATCAAGGGACGCAGGAGCGGAACAAGTAACCCGCAGGCGCGGCAGGGAGCAGCCGCAGGCACGGTGACAAGGGGCGCAGGAAAGGCGCGGGCGCTGCGGCACGGCTTCCGCAGGGGCGGCGTCTTCCGGGCGCGGGGGCGGCGACAGTGCAGAACGTGATCCCGCGACTTCTCTTCGGCTCTTCACGTGATCAAATCACGTCTTCTCTCATCCAAATTCACACACATACATATACATACACATTCCAACATTAATCTATGATCAAACACCGAATCCTAAACTAAGGAGAAAGAATCAAAGGAAGAAAGAAGAGAAGAGGAAGAAGGAAGCTTACCACAACTGTGGTTAACTAGGGGACTGATCACCAAACAACCTTACTGGCTTCCAAGCACAGCAACACACATCACTAGCATCATTATCCTCAAAGCCACATTCATTCTCTTCCAAAACCAAGGAGGAAACACACAAGATCAAGAAGAAGCAAAGAGAAAGCAAGAAGGACGTGGTAAGCTTGAAATGGAGTGAGAAACCCTTTCTCATCGGCCAAAGGAAGTACTTAAAGAAGAAGGCAAAGAAAGAGTAAAGCACGGGTCAAAGGAGTCAACAAAACCGGCTACAGCCGCCGGAAATCGCAGGGGCGGAAACCCGCAGGGGCGGCAGTCATGCCCGCGGTTGCGGAAAGGCTAAACTCGGCCAAAGCCAATCTCAACTAAGGTCCAATCTCGGTCCGAAAGACTAAGGCTCTTACAGTGACAATATTCACTTCTGCTTTAGTATTATATAGTAGATAGTAGATTGGGTAAGGGTTGTGGACTTCACGTAGATTTCGTCGAAAGTCAAACTTCCCGTTTATTAAGTTTCTATTTTTAGGGAGAAAAAAACTTCTCTTTGTTAAGTTTACCTATTCAGTTCTCTGAGGTACTACCGAACGATCCCATATTTCCATTGCAATTACACATAGGTGATAGGGTCAATGGAATACATATTCCACGATCCGGACGGTAGGTTGGTTCAATAAGGCTTGAGTTAAAAAAAATATTTTTAATATTATTGTAAAAATATTATATTTAAATTTTTTTAATCCTCGTCCATATATATTATGAGATTATTATTGGATTATTACCTCTCAAATAAGAATGGATCCATGATACATACGATAAATTACAGTAATTATCCCACAAGTACTAAGGACAAGGGGTATTTTATCAAAAAATAAAACTAGAGAGTAGTTTTGTAATTTTTACTAATATTTAATATATATAAACAACTAATAATAAAATAGAATATGTTTTTGTGCCCACTTAGTATGAAATTTGCCAGCTGGGATTATCAAACTTAAAACTATAAATAAACAATGCCCGTTAACTTTTTCAGTAAGATATCATATGATCCAACTAATATATAATGATCATAGTTTCTTACCCACAAAAATAAAATTATTAATGAACATTACAGTACTTAATGGGCCATCTCAACAATTTTGGAGGTCCTGTTCAATTTTAATAATTAGGTCCTAAAAAATTGAACAATTAAAATTTTTTTTCGTAGTTTAATAATATATTATATAGTAATTTAGTGATAAAAATATAAGAAAAATATTAAATACGTTAAATGACACCAAAAGAGAAAGGAAGAGGTCTCAAAACTTAAAACCTTAATCTACTTGTTATAGGAGAGCTTTGTTTACCAACTATAATATATATTTTTTTTTGAAAAGCGGAAAGCGGTTAGATTAGGCTACCTTCTCGAGGTAGTACAACCTAAAGCATCCTTGCGGATGAGAACATTAAGTTCAGCATCATCAGAAAAATTGGTGTTGGGGGTCGAGATTACCAACTACAATATTAATTCTAAGTGCATATATATTATCTAGTTAAAATATACTGGACCCTTATATTTTGAAGCCCCTGTTCTAAGGAAGCTTATGGACCATCCTCCGAGCCGACCCTACTACCTATAAGATCGTATATTAACATTAATTATTATAGGATTAGAAATAATAAAGTTTATATAATCTTAAATCTGACCCTCAATTTAACATAAATCACAAAATAAACCCTTAAAACTAAAAATTAAATCAAAATGTTGAGAAACAAATAATAGAATTCAAGGGGATGAATCAAACCCGATATCTAAGTTTAAGTTTTAAATATATACAATCATTGGGCTATGAGTCTATGATTTATGGGTAATAATTTATTTTATTCATTTTATAGTTGCTATGTACGTATTTTTTATTTTTGATAAAAAAAAGTACCCGTTCAGCTTGAGGTTCAACTTGGGCGGATATATACCCGAATTCTGAACTCGGTCCAAAAGAAAACGTATAAACTTTTCTAAAAGTTCGAATTGAGTTTGGCCTAAATCCGGATTTATCCGGTTCTACTTGCACGTTATAGCAAGCTAACTTGTTTCGTACACTCCAACAGTAACCATTGACGATTCAGCATCCATAGCTCTCATTCAAATCAATCCACAAATGAACAAATCGAAAGTCTAAGAATTAACTTAGACGTACGATCCAATGACACAAACTAAAGAACAACTCTATATATGTACAATATCTTGAGAATCTATCAACATTCTGTAGGTAAATAACATAAGTCGATCAAATCAAACCAAACACGAGAAAACGATCATTTGACCTTGATCATCCGACTCTTTTAACTATAGAAGGCTTGTAATTGTTAGTGCTAACTTGATGAGCATATTCCACAACGACTTTGGCCCATCTCTCAATCTCGAATTTGAGTTGCTCTGAATCGATATCCTTCAACGATCTTCCTCTCGGATCCATTGAGATCTCCTTGAAGATAGACAACGTGTTGTTGAGCTTACGATGCTTAGAGGAACCCGAAGCTTCTTGTTTCGGGTTTATTTTGCTGAAATATATGGCTTCCTTGATGGACATGACTATGTTATGTCAAAGTTTTATGTTTTGATGGTTTATATCTATGTGTAAGACTTGGGAACCAAGGAAACAAATATTATCAAGGGAATATATGCATGTCTATTGTCTAAGAAGGTTATTGAAACGTGTAAGGATTTAAAATATTTCTTGTTTGACAATTGAAATATATGGTTGGATGTTTGTACAAGTCATTCCACGAAATTTACCATTGATTTTCACGTGAGCTAGTGAGAATAGTTCATTTGTCCTTCAAAACCCGAATATATATTCGATAATCTAATTATTCAAATCTAGGTAAACTCAATCCTACTGATAACCGGATAGTAAAACTGACCCAAATTCAGAATTTAAGTTTGAACTCTGTTGTAAAAAAAAGGTATATAATCTTTATGTAAACTTCAATTTGATATTTTTGAAAATAGAAATTAAACCGTGAATTTTGGGCTTGTAATTAGGGGTGACTGGTGAGCAAAAGCATCAGATTTGGTTAATCTGACTCACTGACCCGGAAATCAGAAAACAGTTGTTTAGTTGATTATCCCATCTGATTTGGAAAGATTTTTCGAATCACCGAATTGAATAAGTAATAGTTACCCACATTGGTGGATATACGTTTTGTATAAAAGTCTCAAATATCCGAATTCTTTTTTAAAATGAATTCGGATCGTCTTTTTAAGGAAAATATTTGATTGGAAAATCGAATTTCCGAATCGGATTGATTCACTTACACACCCCTAATTTTAATAGGCAACTCAAGTACAATTTTTTTCATTCACTCACGGGATAACCGATCGGTAGAAGAGGCAAATCCATGATCTCAGTGCTTCCATGACAATTTTCTCTATAATGATAAATTATTCTAATAAATTTATCGAATTGATAGACACTCATTTTGCTTACTTAGCACGACTTGAATCGAATGTGGATATATTGTTCTTCGTTTTTTAGAAAACTTTTACAGTTTGATTGGTAGGCATACAAAAATCTTATTAAAATCCGAATATAATGAACAATGACCTAAACATCAAAATTAAAATATGTGATAAGATGGAATGATCAGAACCCATTAATAAAAAAAAATTGAAATCAAGGGGAAAATAGATAGCCCCCCCACAAATTATACATGCATATATAGCTTTTCGTTTTTTCATGTCAAGAGACTCAAGACTAGTATTTTGAACCAACTTGAACCCAAAGCAACTAGTTTAATTTCGGTCAAGAACTTAAGTGTTTTCCGTGTTACATAGGTTTAAAATGTTCATAAAACAACTCCACTTTATTCAATAATTGATCGAGTTGTCAAATAAGTCAATCTTGTGTCGGACAAGAGATTGCAAAGCGGTTACCTCATATAATACACAACCATTTTCGTTATAAGAACTCGTTTGAGCATTTTGGTCAGACCGATATCCCTCGAATGCAAAGCACAACTTGAGACCCGATACCACCTCACTCATTCTCGGCCTTTGGTTACTTATGAGATTCACATAAACCATAGCAATTTCCAAGCACTTCCATCCTATGTTGGAGCTAAACTCTCCTTGTGTCCTTTTATCAACTGTCATAATGATATCTCCTCTCTCGGTCATTTCCGTAACCCACTTGATTATATGAACACACTCATCTTGATTCTCTTGTTTGATAATTGTGGGTTTTTCCGTTAGTAGCTCCAATAGCACAACTCCAAAGGTATGCACATCAACTTTATCACTTATTGTACTTAGTCGACAATACCTAATTTCATACATTACACAATTTTGTATCAAGCATTAATACTCTGATCAAACTTCCAATTTCCTAGAAAAACTTACTATGGATCAAGAAACCCATAAGTTCCTTCAATATCAGTTGTAGCAATAGTTTCACTCTCGCTTGTAAAAAATATCGAAAGCCCGAAATCAAATATCTTTGCACGTCCCATATCATCGAGTAATATATTTCGGGTTTAAAGTCTCTATGGATATTATATTTTTTTTGATAAAGGAAAGCGGTTCAAACACGCCGTCTAGTGGATCGAAAGGCCGAAAAAGATCGGCAGACGGACTAACCGTCATAAGGAGCCACAATAAAAGAAAAAGAAATACACAAATACAACATAAAAACCCGAAAGCAGATCTTCAGGGAAAAGTAGGATGATGATGATGTAGTTAGCAAGAAGCTACAAGCATAAAGTTTGTCTTCGAAGGATGTACACAGGTAAGAAGCTTGGGGAATACATGTGGACACCTCAGATTTGGACTCGCACAAGAGTTGTCAGGAGTTGATCACATATCCACACCACCTCCTCGACAAACGTCAGGAGTCGATCACAAATCCACGTCACCTCCTCGATAAACAACTCGAAACGCTACCAAACCAACAACGTCAAACTAAGAAGACGACATTGCAGAACATGGGTGTCATGCCATATAAAAGTATATGACTTTGAAAGGTAGTGAATAAAAGAGATCGAGTGGAAGGAAATGCGGGTGTCGCATAAGAAACACATGAGTTTTGAATATTGGGTCAAAGGCCCAATAGTTTGGTGCTATGGTTTGACAAATTGAGTGTTTTTTTTACCGATGATAAAAAAAATCATTTTTTAATTTAGGTATGTCTTTCCCTTACAAGACAAATCAAGCGGAAACCCTAACAGTCGGTTTATCTAGAATCACCATTAGTATTCAAGTAATTATTGGGCTATAAGGCAACAATCTTTTTATTTCATTTTTTTTCCAAAAAAGGGACAAGAACTTGGGTTGTAAGGCTCATTTTCACTTGAATTGTAAGGCCTATTTTTACAAAAGAAAAACTTGGCCTGTAAGGCCCATTTTAAAAAAAAAGAGAATTAGGGTTTGTGTCTTCTTTTTTTATATTTTTCTTTTTTTTTTGCTTCTTCCTCCACCGTGAATATGGTTGTCGACCTGTCATTATTTCAAGGACAAAAGCATATAAAATATACATTAATGGTGGCCGGATCTGATACAGTACCGACTTGAGGATCCGTAAGATTGTTTGTAGATCGAGTAGAATCGGAAAAATTCAACTGGATCAACTAGATCTATATCTTTTTGGGTCAAAATCGCATTTACTGTATCATCTAATAAAACAACATTAGATGAAGAACCAAGGGAAAACTGGGAATCATATTCAAAGGGTTTGGCGAGTTTGTGGTCACCAAGTAGTATAAATGGGCAAATATGAAAAAATCCAAACCAAAAAATTCAATCTGTCAAAAGTCGACGACTTGGGTGTCGGCGACACCAAGGAAGGTGGAAAGAGTGTAGACTTTTAAAAGTCGTAGTCTCAAGCGTCAGCAATGACAAACAAGAACTAGTGAAGATGAAAGAGCTCGATTGCAGAGATGCACAAGCGCTAGTTTTGAAGATATGCCGGAGGTGGGAAGAAGTTTTGGTGGTGTTGGTGGTGTGTTGGTGGCATTAAAAAGGGGTTGATAGTGGGAGTCACCCAGCGGCGGTCGGCCGGATCTGTTTAAGATGAGGGTTTCATCCGTTCAGTAAAGAGCGTTTTTCTGCGCTTTGGTTTTGCAGAAAGGGTTTTGTTGATGGTTGCAGCGCTAGTTTTGTTGTCTCTATGGATATAATTAATTGGTGGTTGGCAGCCGCTATATAAATACTCCAATCCTACTATTAAATAGTTTAAAGTAAATAGTTCGTGTGCACACAAACACACACGTATAAAAACTCAAAACACAAGTTTATTGGATTTATATCCTAAAATACAACGATAATTAACAGGTTCACCGGAATCACCGCCCTTATAAAAATAAATATTGTTCGTGTCTGAGTTTTGAATAAAAACTAGTGTATTGTCCGTGCATTACATGAAATTGTTTAAAAAATACGTTTTTTTAATATATTCTTAATTTTTATATATTTTAAAATTTAATACACAATTCAAAGTTTATTTTATTTTATGCTTTAAAAATAATATATTTTCGTAAACATGATTTTTAACGAAGAAAAAATATGTTCACAATATTATTAAATTTAATATATCAATTAACATAAAAATTAGTAAAGTCATTATAAATATATAAATCTATGGAAACGAAATATTTGTACGTTATCATAGTTGTACAACATAATGCTTTTAAAAAAATCAAAGATCTTAAGAAAACAAAGTGCCGAAATGCTTTTTTAAAAAATCAAATATACAAACAAAATTCATTTATTATCTAGTTAGTTAGGTAGTTTCATTTATTTTTCTAGTTTATACTAATCTAAAATCTAAACAAAATCATTAATTTTTCTACGATTTATTAAAATTAAAATCTTAATTTTTAAATTAATTATTATGAAATTACGTAACAAAATCTTCTCATTTTGTTTTTTTTTTAAATTCTGAATATTAAATATTGATTTAAATTACGTATTTAAAATTTTTTTTTGCGGACGGAAAATTCTGACGGCAACACGTGGCAATAAGTGCGTCCACTTTAATATATACTAGTGTATTACCCCGTGCACTGCACGGGGTGTGATTTAATATTTATTCTAAATATTTGAATAAAAATGATTTTTTTCGAGCATAATATTACTTATTCAATATAAATTTAATTTCTTTTATTATACATATTATACGGTAACAAATTCAAGTTATAATTATATAATATAAAACAAATCTTCTAAAAATTATTATTATAATTTATATAGTGACGGAAAAGATTATCAGATTTTATTTACGGATTAACAAACTATTAAAATTTGAATATCAAAATTATTTATTTTTGAAATATCAGATTTTATTTACTGATTAACAAACTATTACGATTTGAATTTGTAAATATCAAAATTATCAATTTTAAAAATAATTTTTTAAAATATTTTTGAGAGCTGCGTGAATTGTGGCGTTGACACGTGGCAAAGAAGGTCTCTCCTTTAATACATACTAGTGTAATACCCGCACCTTGTGCGGGCTTGTATTTTTAAATCAAATTAACTAAACAAAGTACAACTTTTTTAAAAAAATAATTTTAAATTTCAATTTATAAAATTTATTATAGTAGATAATAATATAAAATATTTTAATTTATAAATTATTTATCTAAGATCAATAATATAATATGTATTTCAAAATAGATTTTTTAATTTAATTAAAAATGTACTAACTAATTCTATGCTATACTTAAAAAAAAAAGAAGAGAGAGAATGAATTTTGTTTTCAATGTCAAGCTCAATTTATAGTTATGATTTTAAAAAATTATTTTCAAATCTATTTATTTTTCAAAGTTAGATGAATCCAAATTTAAGTTTCATTTAAAAAAAGTGTTATAAGTAGATAATATGAAATTGTTCAACTAACTAAAAGTTACAAAAATAAAAATAAAAGATCACATTATTTATTTCAATTTTCTTAAATTAAAATTTGAGTTTTAAAATAATTATTAAAATAATTTAGAGATATGTTTTGCTGAAAATTTTGAACCCAATTTTAACGAAATATATAGATTACAAAATCTTTTTATTTATTTTGTTATATGATTTGTTTTGTTTTTCAAAATTCTGAATATTAAATTTTAATTTAAATTACGTATTTAAGATATTTTTCGACGGACGGAAAATCTTGACGGCGACACGTGGCAAAAAGTGTGTCCGTTTTAATATATATAAGATGACATTGTATGTTCAATCCTAACCTTGTGCAACGTCAATTGAAATCCGAAGTCTTGTTTTTTAGCTCAATGGATGGTTGTTTGAAGCTACAAATTACAACCCATAAAATAGTTTACGATCAAAACTTTTCATACTTTAGGTACGTAATAGGGTATATTTTTCGATACAATACTTTATTTTATCATTCTTATATCGCAGAATTATTAAATACCCAAATATTTATCTTAAATAAATTGAATTACATGATAAATGCATCTTTTAATTACCACTAGATAAGTATTTGTAAACCACTTCCATATTCGAACCTTCTTCGCAATATCCAATAAGAGATGCCAAATTACATGAATCTTCGTCAGGAGTTCGGCATGTGAATTTAGAAACAAATATCTATATAATTAACAAATATTTTATTTATTTATTTTGTTTTATTTTTATTAAACAATATATAAGATAGATACTCAAACAAAATTTTTGTAATGACTCGGCTCTGCACAAAATTGTTTCATTGTGATAACATACGATGCATTGTTGAGTATCTTGACAGCCACACGAGTTCCATCTTGTAGAATGGCATGATAGACAATACCAAATCTCTTTTTTTTGACGGTTTTCTTGAAATTATCGGTTATCTTGACTAGGGGTGGGTACGAATCACGTCAATTTCGGTCCCGTCCCGGGCCCATCCCGATCCCGTCCTGATCTCGGCGGGTTTTAATTCAAATTTATATAAATTCCGGCCCGAACCCGTTCGTCCCGTATATAATAAAGTTTTTATTTAAAATAATAAATAAGAGTATAATCCATAAACATTAGTGAAAATACTTATATAGTTATTATATTGTGACGTTTATATATTTTAAAAAATAAATCAGGTTAGCCAAACTATCAAAACTGACAAATGTACCAAATTCGTTTAGATATGTTTTATTGTATATATTTGAAACTTTAATTTAAATCTAATATGTTATTATGAAAATTCTGGAAACTTTAATGTTTTTTGCATTTTAAGTACGATATATACGAATATTTTGTAGATAAAATGTAATATTTAAAAACATTAAATAAACTAATGAAAAAACGGGATAAGGCCCATTCCATCCCGTCCCGTCCCGTCCTGGTCCCAGCCGGGATAGGACCCGGTGGGATTCAATCAAAAATCCCTAAGGCCCGTCCCGATCCCGTCCCATTTAAAATAGCCGGGACGGGTGTAACGCCCGGACCTTATTCCGGACTTAGAGCGCCTTGTAGTTTATCCCGTAGTCCCGAGATGCCGAGTGCCGGGATTTATTCCTAAGAAAATCCCGAGCCGACTCGTCGTTTTTCCTCCTTTTCCGCGTTCCGACCCTTCGTTCCGGGTTAAAAATGACAAGAGGTCAATTCCGACCCCTCGGTCCGTCTGAGGGACAAGAGGTCAGCTGACCCCTTGATCCCCACACCTCCTTTTCAGCCTTATCTCCCTCTCTCTCCTCCCTTGCTCTCATTTCACGTTAGACACTTCCACACTCCTTCTCTTCTCTTCTCTTACCTTCTCTTCTCTTCTCTTCTACATTGTTGATTGAGGAGCTGCATGTGTGGACTGCAGCAGGAGAACTACAGATTTGGTTTGGTAAGCTCCTTCCTCTCCCTCCCCTCTCTTCCTTGTTGTTTTTCCCTTCTTCTTCTTCCCTCCTTCATCCATGGCTATGGAGGAAGATCTTGAGGAGTTTTTGCTCAACTCTTTGCATGCATAGGTTCTTAGCTCGTTTAGGTCAAGGAGAGGTGTCTAAGACCAATGGTGGGTGTTTGGAGAAGATCCAGCAAGAGAAGAAGGACGTTGGAGCCAAGGATCCACGATCGAAGACGAAGAAGATGACATTCTGCACAGAACCCGCGGGGACGGCTCAACACGACCGCGGGAGCGGCCAGCCGCAGGGGCGGCACAACAAGGCCGCGGCTGCGGCTCAGCACGCCGCGGCTGCGGCTCGGCACGGCCGCAGGGGCGGCTCCTACACTCGACGCAGTCCACCGCGGCTGCGGCTTCTGGTTCCGCGGCTGCGGTTTCTGCAACAGTAGGCTTCTCCTCTCCTTTACTCTTCGTTCCTTCCTTAGATTTGTTGTTGAATCATGTTAGTACCATGCTTAGGATGGCCTAGAGTAGCTTGAGAATGCCACTTAGTGGTTGTGAACCTAGGAGCTCTTAAGGCTCGATATAGTTGATGGATATGAACATGTAAGTATGATGGATCTTCTAAGCTAGCTTGTGCCTCTTGGTTGAGGATTAATATTTTGTGGAATTATGAACTGTTGTGGGTTGTTTCATGTGTGGAGAGTGTGTGGTGAGTACTTGAGACCTAGGATGCATTCCTAGTTTGAGGGTTAGGTGATCTTGCATAGATCACTAAGAGTGAAGTCTAAGACTTCTTGAGAGTGAGTATGTATTGATATGCATATCTCTTGTGAGCAGGTTGTGGGCTTCCTCCGTAAGGAAGCAAGAGTGTGGTGACTTGGGTTTGGTAACGAGGTAAGTCTCCGGACTTACTTAGCTCGTATTTTACGTATTAGCATTGATGTCTGTTTGGTGGTGTGTGTTTATGTTCTTGTATAACATCTAAACCAGTAAATAGGACCACCGACCTTTTATAATTTGACCCAAGTGTATGATAACGGGCGGTAACATCTTGCCTAGCTTTGCGTGAAGTTAGTGGGATCTCGGCGACTAGCCCGACGGGTTCGATGGTCAGATGCATCCGTACCATTCCTGCCGGTAAGTGGGGACCTAGGCGAGACCACGGTGGTTCTCGTGTCACAAACCTAAGTTGAATTAGAACGGGATATGACTTAATAATAAAAAGATAATAAACCGGACTTGTGTGTTTTATGTTATGTGCTATATATGTGGTTTTGTCTTCACCGCTTTTCTAATGCTAAGAATATTAGCTAACGGTTTTAAACCGTTTGTGTAGATGACTTGCAGGTTAGGGATGCCGCCGAGTGAGGCGGAGGAGTGGACACCCGGGGTCTCCGTACATTATAGGACGGGGGCGTTTTTGGGTTATGTTTCATATCGTTAGTTTGTGGATGTTATTGTACGATTTAGACTATCGTATTCGGGTTATGTCGTTTTGAGGACTCGGCTGAGTTTCCACGTTGTATTCTTACCTTTCAGTCGTTCGCATACATTATAAACATTTTCGAGTTTTGCTTTTATTTATGCCTTGTTGGAAAGGTCCGGTGAAATTGTTGTCAGGCTAAGGGTCGGGACCCATTGTGAGGTCTCGCCCGTAGCATCCCGAGTCCTGCGGATTTGGGGTGTTACAAAAGTGGTATCAAAGCCATAGGTTGAAAACAATGGCACTCGCAATCTTTTTAAAGACCGAATGAGGAATAAACAGAACCCCCACGGGTTCTGACCTTTTGTTTTCAAAATCATGTGCATGAGTCGGGTTTTGGGTTAGAATGTACGGGACCACCACTCCTTCCGCAAACCTCGGCGACATAGATCTCTGGATTAGAAATAGGTATACATAGTTATATTTATATGACCTTAGGATGTTTGTGGATTTGTATGTACCTAGCTACGTATGTGGCCTTAGGATGTTTTGGACTTTTATGTTTTGGATGTGCTTTATGATTATGCTTACCTTATGCCGTTAGAAGATTTATCATACCGAAATCATAAGTAGTACCTACGCAATTATACTTAAGTAAACGTTACACGCTATCAGATGGCACGTACGAGAGTTACCGCTTACGTAGGACCCGCCAGGGGTAGACGCCCTCTTTTCCCTATCGTCCCGAGAGGGCAGGGACGTGTAAAAAGACCTCCAGGAGTGAGAGGTTGGGGACATATCCCCATTGCGGACCCGCCAGTTGTGGGTGCACCAGCAGTCGAGGCCCCATAGACGACGTCGCGTAGAGCATTGCTCCCGAGGTTAGGGATAGGACCGTTTTGAGGTATGAGGCGCAGGGTTCTCCACCTGTCAGGACCGGGGAAGCGTCCGTTGGAGCTATCGTATTTTGGGACTACGTACGACGAGTTAAGGAGGCGTTTAGGACTGGAGCACCACCTCCCGTCCCACCGGTGTCTGCACCTGCACCTGCGGGGTCAGCCGAGGTCTCACAGAGGGTGACTCAGATTAGGGCTACACTAGAGATAGTTGCACCGGCAATAGTTGCACCCGAGCCGGTTATGGAGGTTGTTAGGGCGAGAGACGAACTGAGGTCTCCGAGACCTGATTCATGGTTGAAGGCTTTCAACCAGCATCATGTACCCTACTTCGACAGGAGGGTAGGGTTAGAGGTCGAGCACTGGGTTAGGCATGTGGAGTCAGCTTTAGAGGCGATCCGTTGCCTAGAGGAGAGGCAGGTTGAGATAGTCCAGACCCTATTTCGATAGCAGGCCCAGTATTGGTGGACGATAGTTAGAGGAGGTGTGACCAGGATGGATCAACTACTGAAACTTGTTAGGGAGACCTTTTGCCTGGATTCACGGAGGAGAGACAGAGTCCAGGACTTCGTGGAGGCAGGATTCGAGGACATCCCAGTCATTGAGACGATTAGGAGATTTCAGACGGAGTTAGCCTTGCTGGGACCCGCCGCACCTACAGCGGACCAGCATGTCTATCTCTTTTCCAGGAGACTGAGGGAGTCCACCCATGCTTACCTTGCGAGATTTCGTTGTGCCTCACTGGCGGAGTACCAGGACCGGGCTTTGGACTATGAGAGAGACCGTCTTGAGTCGAGGAGGGCATCACAGTCCGGGGGACCGGACAAGAGACAGAGGACAGTACCAGCTGGTTCAGGGGCCGGAGTAGCATATCAGGGACGTAGCCAGACTCCGGGACGCCCCGGTCCTTAGACGTCGAGGCAGGCAGCAGACAGGGGACGTCAGTGCTACAATTGTGGAGACTTTGGACACATGAGGACTTCATGTAGGAAGCCACCTGTGGCTTGTTTCACTTGTGGCCAGGTGGGTCACCGAGCCGCTTTTTGCCGTCAGGGCAAGTCACAGGGCTCTCAGCAGAGGGGCCAGGATCAGGTTCAGGCCCGCACTCAGGGATCAGCTCAAGTAAGAACGAAAGAAACATGGATTTATAGTGGTTCGTAAATAATAGAATGACAACATCCACTTTTAGAGAAATTTATTAAGGAGTTTTGGATTACATATGAGATAGTAATTAGAGACAAAGAAAACGCTATGATATATAGTCATATAGATAAAAAAAAAACCTAGAGAATAATTAATCATCAAGTTTAAGATTGAGTCAAACAGTAAAGGTTCGGGGTTACTCCTCGTGACATTCAAGACTTATCAACAATATGTATTATTGAATTATTTATATAAGACTTTCACTTTTTAAAATAATTGTAAAATCTCGACAGCCATATATAACATGGAGGTTCTAGCGCATGTTCGAACGCATATAATAATAGAATTAGTACTCCGCCAATCTTATATATTAAGTTTCCTTTATCGATGTGCGAACTTTCATCAGCGACCTAATCATTATTAAAATTTGGATAATTAGTTATAAGTAGAAGTCAAACAATATAACAAACATTGATGCAAATTGCTAATAACAACAAATTAAATCTGACTCATTAATAATTTATCATCTATTTTTTTTTGTCTCATTCATCTATTATAATCTATATATTCCACTCTTCTGACTTTCATTATAAAAGATGATAAAATTCTAATTTAAAAATTATTTATTAATAATCTAAAATTAAAAAAGAAGAAGAAGACTGAAGTAGGTGAGGTGATTGAGACAAATAAAAAAGTAAATTAGTGGTGAGAGTATAATTACCTGGATGATCAATATGAGTGAGTTGCCTTCTTATAAGAGCCTCAGATTGTGCAGCTAACTCTCCAACTAAGAAGAAAGCTAACCAGAAACATACACAACACCTAAAACAAATATCTATTCCTGAAACTGAATATAATATATATATATATATATATATATATATATATATATATATATATATATATATATATATATATATATTATGAAGCTTTGTTTCGATATGATAAACTGATTATATGTTCGAGGTCTCTGGTATAAATGGAGTCATGAATCTATAATGGACACGAAAACTAGACTGAGTCAACATGCGTGTTGTTTGGGTTGAAGAAGTGGACCGCTCTGACTTGTTTTTTTTTGTATTTGTACGTACTCGGGTGTTTAATGCATTGCATGATGGACCGGAAGTCAGTGTGTGTCCATTCAAAACTCGTCGTTTTGAGGATAGTTGTAAGACGGGTGATTCACGTTCCGGATGGTCCAGATAGCCATTCATAAGGGGGGGAGTTACTTATTTCACACAGTGTGATCATGGTTGTGTTTGGCAATGGAGGTGAAAACACTAGTGTTAGCTAGTATTTAGAAGTGATTATGGACAGGGTTTGTGGTAAACACTAGTATTTATGTTTAAAAACACTAATAAGTGTTTGGTTGTACAACTCAATTAAACTAGTGTTTTCAGTTTGTCATGTGCATATCACGTGCTTGAATATGTGTAGGAACTGTCAATTTTTGGTTTCTCTTCACACTGAGAGAAAATTGAAGGCGACGAAGAGGACTCGAACGAACCGAAGCCAATCTCTAGTGATTATACATTGATGCTCAGAAATACACATACATATGTTCAAATTCAAGATTTGAATGGTGCTGATTAAGAATTGCAGCAAATATTGCACAAAATTCAAAAGGTTAAAAAAGTTGAGACATAAAAAAATCTCCATGTTATAAATGACTGTTGAGACATAAAAAAATCAAGGCTCAATTGGGTATCTAATTCCTTGCAATAATAGGTTTAGTATTTCTCCCCTCTCATAATTTTGTTAGAATTTATTCATTTTCACTAACCTTTCATTTCTGACTCGGATTTTTAATAACCCAAGTAGTCACTTGGCTAGGGACCACACAGTGGGTCCCGTCAGTTAGCCTGAAAACAACATCACTTATAGGACCTTGCAACAAGAAGCACAAACAAATAATGAAAACATTCAACTTGTTATTTAAAAGTTCACACAACAAAACATGCACATGCATATGCCCCCATAAGGACAACATAAGAATTAACTGTAAAAAAACACAACCGCCGTTCCTGCAAAAACAACATTTGACCACGTTGTACACCGGCAAGTGTACACCTCCGCCAACAAGCGGGAAACTCAAAATAAAACAAACTAACCCCTGTGAGATCACTGCCCCGGCGGACAACTTCCAACAGTTGACGTCCCTGCAGCGTCCCTATGAGCAGGAATACTTAAAAAATGTTGGTATAAACCGTTAGTTCAAGATCATAATTCTGTCCATGAGAGATTCTACTAAACACATATACAATATATGCAACACATCAACCTAGCCATACTATATGCACATGCACCTATGGCTGAAACATTCATTTACATGCTTATTATAGGTCGGTGATACCAGTTTATTATTCATTTGCACTCTGGTTGCCCCATGGAGCCAACACCCTCTATTGGTACTCCATGTTAGCAGGCAAACCTTATTTGTTTCGGTCGCACCCTCCACTCTTAAAATTGAGGGAATCCCGGCCGTGACACTAGGAGTCCTATTGCCAATTAATACAGGCCAATGCCGATTCAGACGCGCCATGCATTTCAGGCTGATACGGCATATATATTTTTACCCAAGTTTATATGGGTTATGACCATATGATAACAGGCTCGTTCTCACATACACACATATCACGTGTGTTCACACATCTTGCCCATTAGCTATATGTCACAAATAATTAATTCCACTTTAAATTAATATATATATTTTCACACATAACCACACGTTAAATCTAATTGTTGTATTATATATAATATACATACATATATATATATACCATAACAATATATGAGCATGCTTATCCATACATTTTCAACATTGTTTCAAGATAATTATACCACACAACATGCTCAACATTTCATACAAATATCACAATCATCATGGTATCACATTCATCATGCTTTCATAACAGAAATAACGCCACACAAATCGAATCTCTCAGGTAGTAACCTCTGCATATCAAGACTAAGTAAGTCCGAAGACTTACCTTAAAATTTGCAAACAAATAAGTCAACCTACAGTTAGTCTACTGCCTCCTGCAACACCTGTAAGGAATATCAGATTCCTCGTATTAAGTTTCTCGCTTCAAACATCAATTAAATTCATTTCTTTGAATTTAATTAGCTTTACGACATTTCCTGAATCTTAGTTTAATTAATTAATCCCTTAATTAATTAATTAAATTTCGATATCGTTACATTTTGTCCGAAGGCAATTTCCGAACCAACCTGTTATCAGATCTCAACAAGTAAATAGCCAAAGTTCACCAGAATAGTATAACGAGCATAATGGAATTTCCATTTATCCATTTTGACAATCCTAAGGTCATATTAGAGTAACCCTCAATACGGAAAACGTATAAATTCATAACTTATTCGTTACTAACCCGATTGACGAACCGAAAGAAGATTCGGAATCACAGGGACGAAGGCTACGCACGGACACCGCCAAATTCACCGGAAACTGAGCGACGGAACCGGCCAGGTAAGGGATATGCACGACCTGGCCTTAACTTCGACGGAAATGCGAAACGTTGGTACCGAAATGAAGAGAATGAAGAGAGGAATCCGAAACCTCAAACGGAATTGAAATCGGATTACAGACAAAGAGTAGATCTGAGTTTGAAGGTTGAGAGAAATCAGAGCTTTTACGAAAAAATGTGAAATGAAATGATTTAAAAAAATGAATTTACGCTATTTATAGCGAAGACGATAATTATCGTTTAGCGAAGTCGATAATTATCCTTTTACTGTTCCGAAGGTGGTTTTAGCCCATTCTCCAAACTTCTCGAAATTAGAGTGATAAATCCGGAATATTGTGTGGATAATTATTCCACAATTTTCTCGGAAAACGCATAATCCTAAGCCACCTTTCTTAGCCGCTAAGAAACAAAATAGCGAATTTTTTGGCCATTTTGCCTTTTCATATTATTTCACATCTAGGACATATCCGATGTGCTGATCATTTCTCTCGATTGCAGTTTTATTAATTGAAGCTCCCAAATGCTCCAAATAACACCGGAGGGTAAAAAAAATTGTTCCATAGAGGAAAAAGTGAAAATTTTGTCACAAGTCCCAAATTACGCCACGAATATCATGGTGGAATTCATACTCATCATTTACGCACTGTTCGCGAGTTATGAGTCAATTACTATCGATAATTAAGTTTATCATCATTAATTAGGATTAATAAATCCTAACTTTACATGAATTTTCTCCCCTATTCAACTAGAAAGAGGACATTTTCTTAGTAAATTATTAGACATAACAAAAACTATATTAATTCAAGAAGGGTGGACTCTCCATCCAATTTTCTCAAAAATCAATCCAACTAATAACACTTTGTTAAATTGGTCTAAGAACAGACTTGAATAAATTTCAGATCAGACCAATGATAATTTTTCTGTCGGGGTCCAATTTGGTACGTACTAAGCGGGTGAAGGTCCTACTCACACACTATTTGTATACTAGTTAAGGAAACGCGTTCTACGCACGCGCCTAAAATGAATTCGATCGGGAATCTTTTCGCTATACATTAAATCTGATATCAACCGTTTAATGATAATCGAAACGATTAATTTTTTTTGTACATTAAATCAAGAACGTTTTATTGTTGCACATTAAATCATTATTATTTGAACTTTTAGTTAATAAAAAATAACATATAACGATAGCTAGACGTCTTTTAGAACACTGCTATAATCTCCTCTTCAAAAAAGCTTCCATGAAAGCTAGCTTTCGTAATCCCCTCTTCCTATAAAAGTCGTACATCGGTCTTTGCTTGTTGAGTTGTTGAAAGCTATAAAGAATACTCCCTTGCTCTGTGGGTGGTGAAAACTCGCCACAAGATGAAGCTTATATTAACCTTCCAAGTTTCAGTTGAAAATATATGCAATAAGTTACAATGTTATTCGTACCTTAACTGGGCTTATTATCTTGATGAGATTCTACCGCCTTTCCAGACTATTCATATATCTACTTTATAATAATGTAAGTAATGCCATGATTTCTTGCAGGGAACAGGGTTGTCAACCAAGGAATATGAAATATGTGACTTCTTCGTTTACGTTCCACAATATGGATGTGGAACTGCCTCTTTGAATGTTACAGTAGCAGCATCTATTGTACTTCATCACTTTGCTGGTAGGTATTCATAAGAATTTCACATATCATATGAATGAAGCATAATTTTCATGTACCCTGCCACAAGTTTGATGTGTATGTAAACGTCAGTGATATGAAAATTTGCTTTGACTCCATTGTTGCCTAGGTTTGCAACATTGTTATGTGAAGTTGTCTTGTGCATTTGAGAGTGTTTAAGCTTGATCTTAGGCTTTCAGTCTAATTAAGTTGTTCATTGTTTTTACACCCATATAAACCTTTATCAATAATGATAAAGACCTATAAGTTAGTAAAACAAGGAAGGGATAGTTTTATATTTATAACCTATAATAATTCTCTAAATAGCAACGAACCCACAGTGTAAGGGTCAATCACAGTAAAGATAAGTATTTTAGGGTCGATCTCAGGGACTGAGAGGATTAATTTGCAGCAATGATTAAATATAAAATAGATCTCAATTAAAGACAGGAGGTTGGAAAAGAAAAAGGGAAAGAAATCAAAAGGATTTTGAAAAGGGATTTAAGGACTCGCAATCAATTGTCACTATTGATTGAAAGTCAAAACAAACAAACAAAAGGGAAAACAAAGATAATCAAGTTATAGGAAAGAAACTTGATTCCAAGGGTTCAAGATCATTGTTTATACATATAGATTCAAGAAGATTCATAAAGATATATGGTAGAAAAGCCACAGGGATGAACATTTCTAGGCTGACAGTCTATTACCAGGTAAGTCTCTATCTAGTTCCAAACCAACTACCTATTACCGGGTAAGTCTCAAGGTAGAGAGGTAGAAAATTCTGAACAAACCAGACTACAAACTAAGGGAAAGGTAAACCATTACCGGGTAAGTCTCAGGTATTACCCTACTTAGCAAGGAATCTAAGCACATTCAACCAATAAAGGATAAACCTTTATTACCTATGATCAGTCTCTCATGTATCTATGAAGGAATATCATCGGGTAAGTCTCAATTCCAACTTAGGTTACTAGCTAGAAGGATTCTAACTAGGTTCAAGAACAAGCCAACCATTAGGATTTCAAGCTAAACAAACCAGAACCCAAGGCACATCATACCATCATAATCCAAGGCATAAACAAATCCCTGTCAACCTTGGAACCACAAGGTTCTAGCCAATAACAATCATATCAAAGAAAAACAAATAAATAAATGACAAAGGGAATAAAAAGAACTTAACTTGAATAAATGTAAACTTGCAAATCTTGACAAAACTCGAATCCAACGAGGTCTTCCAAACAAACCTCAAGCAAAAGTATGAATCTTGAAGCTAAATTAAAGAAGAACAATGGTGGAGAAGAAGAAGGGAAAGGAGGGGAGGCGGCTCCCCCTATGGGGTAACCTAACCCTAAAAGAAACGGACTAATTCGGACCCTTAGAAATAACCTAGAGCTTCCCTTTTATAGGCAACAATCTTCCAAAGGACGGGCTGGGCCAAAACCGATCCAAAAATAAGATAAAATCGCCTAACAGAAAATCTCGGGCAAAAATCTCGGTCAAAAATCTCGGCCGAGATCGGGACCGAGATTTCACAACAGAAACTTTCCAGATCGACCGAAGTTATGGATCTCGGCCCCGCCCGAGATCAATGGATCTCGGCTGAGATCAGGCCATCTCGGCCCGAGATCAATGAATCTCGGCCGAGATCAGGCCATCTCGGTCTAGTCAGACCGAGATCAAGGCCGAGATGTCATCCCTTCGTTCCTTCGTGTCTTCAGCTCGATTCCTAGCCCTTTTCCGTGCACGTACGCTCGCTCCATTGCGTCCACTTCGAGGCTTGATCCTCATATACGTCACTTTAGCTCCAAAATGTGCCAAATCACCTACAAAGCCACAAATAGTGTGTGTAGACATCTATTCTTGCAAAGTAAAACTAAACAAGCATAAATGGCACAAACTAAGGCTAAAACATGAATGCGGAAAGGGGAAATCTAACTAAATGCATGAGTGTAACAGGTCGATAAATCATGTTATCATAAGCCACTAATTTAATGCATTTCGCATCAATTGACAAACCTTTCTGTAGTTTGGGCAGGATTTCCTGAGAGAACACGGGACGGAAACAAATATGTTGTAGTTGAAAAGCCAGCAAGACAGATGAAGAAAAATATATGTAGCGAAACAGATGAGAAAGTAATTGAGGAGCGAAGAGCAAAAAAAAGAAAGTGCATCAATGGGATTTTTTGAGGAAAATGGAACGGGTACTTCATCATCCAACCTTCTTGAAACTTTGTTTGATGGCTAGGTTAATAACCACAATTAAAAAAAAAAGTTATATTGGAGATTAAGATGGAGAAAAAAAAAAAAGAACCTGTGTTTTTGTTATAAATTGGAGCCGATGAATGTTGGTAATAAGACAAAGTCAACCTCTGTTTCATAACAATAGGATGATCATGCTTGCTCCTTGAAGTAGTACTTATCCTAACAACATTTGTCAACTTGATTACAACTTTCTGTTCTGAATTATAAAACTCACAAGGAGGTTGTAATACCCTACCATGTCAGTTGTCCTTTAAACTGATATTAAGGAGAGGGACTCAAACATAGAAAGAAAGCAACAACCTTACATTATCAGGCATAGAAAGCAAGCAACATTGAAACAAAATAGCAAGACAACAATATCCGTAGAGTTGGCTGACTAATGCCAAAACAGCAAAAGAAAAAGGATTATTGATAACAAGAACAATGAGATCTCTAGATGATTTGAATCCCCAATATGTTATTTTCCTTTCCAATTTGTCATTCTGCACATAATTCACAAGAAAAATAAATGATGAGGAAAAAAAGGAAGGAATGAACCAACATTTAGTCATGAGCTCATGGTTCCTTCACAAGGTAAAAAATGAAAGCACACAGTAAAGATTTCACCTTTTTTTTCCTTTCTATTTCAAAAACAAATGAGAAGACGTCCAAGGATTTTGTATATGTGAAGTTACTTCATAACAATCAACATAGATATGTCCATGTCTACTCACATGTATATGTGAAGTTGTTTTGTGAGATGCACTTTAGATGATAGCATAGCCATTGTAACTTTATAAATGATGGCATAGCCATTGTAACTTTGTCTCTCTATTTTTGATCTCTAGCTTAACCGCATCAAAAATTGGCACTGATGTACCAGAAGGAGAGAGTATGAGTAGAAACCTACAAAAATCAGGGGATAAATTGCGTTCCTGAAACCAAACTAAGCAATTGAGAAGTTAGGGGAAGACTTAACAATGTAAGAATCCCGTCAATAAAAAGGTGAATGTCTATATATGAACCTCCTGAGTACATCATACTGAAACTCGTATCGTTTGCACAAAGCAACATAGACAAATAAAATAATAGCGAAGATAACTCTAAACATCTTTTAAGGATTATATTTAGGATTAAAATATATTGGGTTTTGTCTTGTTTGTACTCATATCCACCTGCCACATTAAATAGCCTAGTATATGTTCTAACTTCTCAAAGATTTTTAGTATGTGTTTTAGTTTTTCAAATTGAAAACCATGAAAAATGTAAAATGTGATGCATCTCATCTAGGTTGTAGTACGTATTTTTAAGTCAATATGCAATTTTTGGAATGCACAAACATTTCTCTAGCAAATCATTCTTAACTAAATCACCATGTTCTATCATCCATTTTGGTCTGTCTTAATAAAGTCAACTTTGAATAAGGATAGAAATAGTTGAAAAGGGGTTATTCATATTGCACAATCCTCTTTAGTTAGTCTTTAAACATAAAGTAAGAAGTCATTTGATGAGTAGGAATTATATTCATCGAAGTAAGAGGTCATTTGATGAGCATGAATGAACTTTAAAAAAAAAAATCACCAACCCATCAAGCAAGAGATTGGTTGCTCTTGACAAATTATTTAGCTTTACAATTAGCCATCAATTACCAAATTCACCTAATAGAGTGGATAATATTAATTAGAATCACCAAATATAAATATATATAACTTTCCAAACAATACCATTGGCATATCACTATAAAAAATAATTTAATAATGTTGTTTCTTGAACAACTCCTTAATCCATCCACAACATACAAACTTTAACTAATAACAACTCTACTTGTAGTTTATTACTTTATTGCATATAAAACCTTGTAATAAAACACCAAAGTCGATAGTACTCACCGAATTGTAGTGCACTGACATGTATTTGATGCCAATGGACACCAGAATTGTACACTTTCTTTAAGTATTCACCATTGAAGAGCTTGTATTTCTAGCTTGCAAAGTCTTTGTATTGCTCAACAACCTGCACATTATGCGGACAAATAGATAGGTTTAATTCAAGTCATTATGTTTGAGCATTTGATAAAACATACTCTTAATTATGCTAGAAATATCAGAATAAAATAAGAAACTTGATAGATAGTGATGATAGATATAGAGTTGGAAATAAAAAAAATGTTAGATGAAGTTGGACAAATCTTGCCCATTACCAAGTTAAAACTAATTTAAGTTTTGTGATTTTCATGTTTTTCGTTTGGAAATTTCCAAAACTTTAAATGATATTTGAAAGAAGCTTGGGAATTTTCAGTTTTACAGTACTACCAAGAAAGCTAACAAGATAAAATTTTAAGCCTCTGTAATAACCTTTGATTCCATATCATGGTACTCTTCTTCAAGCAGCTTCCAGTTTTTGGCTGATTTAAGAGCTTCATTGCCACCAGATGATGATGGGATATCATCTGACCTGATGGTGAGAACAATAATTAGATCTTCAGCTAATTAAATTTAATGTATAAAATTACTCGAATAGCGAGTCATACCCACCCTTCAGCTTATCAGAATAGAGGCAAAGAAACCTAAAAAGTGAAATTAAAAGCAGAATTAAAATTTGGAATATTGGAAGACATAAACTGTTAAACAAACAAGAATATCTACGTACTTACCTAGCTTTCAGTAATGGTAGGCAATTTCGCAGCCAGCCTCTTCCTCGTCCTTCTTGTTTCTCCAATCACGGTCTATGGAGCAACGTATAATGTTGACTGGACTCTTGGTACTGATTACTCTTCCTGGGATACCAAAACTTGAAGTAGGCTATACCATTGGTAAGTTCAACATTATTCAGTTATAATTCTCAACTATGTTTGGCATCCGCATATAACTAAGTGCTGCAACAATTCACTATATACGTTGTAATAAGACAATTCACTTAGTTGTGTTAGCTTCATAGTCCATGAATTAGCTGAAATACAATTGTAATTTGTCTAATTCAGAAAGTTAATGACTTCATATGAAGAAATACATACACAAAGTTAATTGATCCTGAAGATGTTGTAAAATTCATCTAAACAGATATGTGATTTTATTATGACTAGGGTAAAACATGAGTATAATTATTTATATATGAAATAACAAATAGGCTTTTAAAAATAGGTTATGCCCATCTATATTCCAATCAGGTCAAGTTTTGTACATCGTGAAACCAAGGTCTAATAATCAACTCTAGTTAGAGAAAGATGGAGGTTCAATTCCAAGAATGATAGCCCACCAAAAACAAGACATCACAAATTCCGACATCTAAGCTCCCGTAGGGTATCCATATCTTTTATAAAGGTATGGGTATGGGTATCACTCATGCCCATACCTTTGTTTGGTATATCAGTATATCGGTATCAAATGATACCTGGTTGATATTGATATCTGAATTTTCCCTATTTTGATATACTAAAATTTTTGGAGGTATCGATACTTTCTTTTCTTCCTCCTCTTCTCCCTCCCTCTATCCTCTTCTACCAACAACGCCTCTCGTTTCTCTTTTCTCTTTCCTTATCGATACGGATTCTGGATTTTCTTTTTCACTGTTAAACAACATATGCACTTGGAGAAGACAGCCCTATCACGGTTGCAGATTCTAGATTTTCCCGATTTTCAAACTTTGAAAAAGAGAAAGTATGGGAAGAGAGTTGAAGAAATCTCCCCAATTTCTCCTCTTTTCAAACTTTGATTTTCTCCTCTTTGCCTATGGTTATGGTGCGATTCTAGAAACCCTAGAATTTTCCCTAATTTATCCTCTGTCGCTTCCTAATCTTTGTTGTTTTCTCCTCCGATGCCCATACCCATCCGTACCAAACAAGGATATGAGATATCACTTTGATACCCATATTTTGATACCCATATCCGATATCCATACCTGATACCTTTAATCAAGGTATCGATACCAAACGACCCCTAACTTCATTCATAACACTTTTATAATATGGAGGAACACAAATAAGGGAACTCTTTGTTATACCCTCCATGACCATCATAAACACCAAAAAAAATGTTGAGCAGTCACCAATTAGAACCCAAGTTCAATAGAACATGTCAAAATTCAGAGTAAGAATTACAAAATCAAAAGAAGAAATTTGAAATAGAAAAACCCAATTCAACATCCGATATAGAGAGAGCGAAATTGTGTGTAAAAGAAGGGAGAAACCAAACCTAATATGCTACCTCTCCGGTTCTTCTTCTCCGAATTCAATTCGATAGACCCAGTGAGATACGTGATTGCGTCTCCGGTTATTCTTCTTCGCCGAATTCGATGGAGCCACTGCTTCTCCGGTTCTTCGTTTCTCTGATTCCCTGATCTCTGAATTCGATGGAGCCACTCATGCATGAGGTGTAAAGCAGAAGAAACCCTAAAATTGAGAGATGCGGAATAGTAGGGTTTCGTGGGTCGGAGAAGAAGAAAGAAGGGCGAAGAAGGTGAAGGGCGGTTGAAGAGGTAGCCATTGGGACGGTCCTGGTGGCCGGCAATCGACCAGCGGCTGACTCCTTCTCCTCCGCCGCAAGTACGGATGGCTTGACTCAATAGAGAGCGGATTATTCCAGCGGCCGCTGCTAAGGGTTTCGGCGAAGACATATTCGTCGATTGCAGATGAGAAAGGGATCGAGCAAGAACAAAGCGGTTGTCCATTACTGAAATGTTGAGGGAAGAAAAAGAGGAACGGAAACCGTGAGAGATCGACAGCTGTTTACTGATGACTCATCAAATAAGGGTAAATACGGAAATCGACTGTTGTAAGGAGATACTCTCCTTTTTATAATATTATAAGATAGGATATAAGATTGGCCCAAATAACTCTGAACATGCAATTTCCTCGTACTTGTAACATATGTACATTCACTTTAAAGTTAAGAATTAAATTCACTGGAATCACAGTCGTTGAGGACTCCATCAGTTCCATTTTGCTTGTAGCCATAAAATTTATCCATGAAGTAATTTTACTTTTGCAAAATTTATTATGTGAGTCTATGTTATTTTTAAATTTTATTTCATAAAAGTCTAATTTCATTCGTTTAAAAACATCTCTTTTCCTTTTATATAATTTTTTCCTTATAACTACCCATGCTCGAAAATATTGTAAAATAAATTTAACCAATTTATAGTTGATTTTTAGAATATTGTCCCAAATCTGTTATAACAAAATAATTATTTTTATTACTAATTTTATGTATCAAGAAAAAAGTAAATACTAGTTTTTAACTAAATATACAAAATAAATATACGAAATGACGATAAAAATACATAATTATACGCAAATTCAGCCCAGTTTGAATAACAAATTGATAAAATGTTAAGTAATCAAAATAGTTGACTCAGCATTTTGACCTTAATTTCGCACTGGGATATTAGTTACTAGTTCTCAACTAAATAGTTAACTCAACATTTTGACGATAAAATCTCGAGTAACAAATCGATCGATCAATTATTCCTAAATCCATCTTATACTCAATTTCATGGGCATTCTTCTTTTATCCCATTCATTTGTCGCATGTCGAATTGGGATTATCAGTTATACCAAAATGTTCAAAAACAAACCAAAGAAGTCAAAAATGCCCACTCCATGCAAATGGTGAAGCTTCGTAGATCATCTAATGAACAAATCTCACCTCTGCCTCTGCCTCTCTTCATATCCAACAGTAGCCATTGACGATTCAACATCTATACCTCTCACCCAAATCAATTAACAAATGAACAAATCTTTCGTTCCATGACAATGAACCTCTTAGATCATCTAATGATGCAAACTAATTAAAGAACAACTCTATATGTACAAGATCTTGGGACTCTATAAACATTGTGTATTAGGGTTTGGTTCGATCAAACCCGAAAAACCGATCATTTGATCTTCTCCGGATCAAATGATCATTTGTTCTAACTTGATGAGCATATTCCACGACGGCTTTGGCCCATTTCTCGATCTCAAGTTTGAGTTGCTCCGAATCAATCTCCTTCAACGATCTTCCTCTCGGATCCATTGAGATCTCCTTGAAGATAGATGAAGAGTTATTAAGCTTGCGATGCTTCGATGAACTCGAAGCTTCTTGTTTCTGGTTTATTTTTCTGAAGTCTATGGCTTCCTTGATGGACATGGCTTTAAATTGTATTCTATATAGTTATGTCAAACTTCATGTTTTGATGGTTTATATATGTGCGCGTTATACTTGGGAACAAAGGAAACGAATATTATCAAAGGGAATATGTCTACTAAGGTAATTGAAACGTGTAGGAGAAAAGTATATCTTGTTTGACCATTGGAATGGTTGGATATTTGTACAAGTCTTTCCACGAAATTTACCATTGATTTTCATGTGTTCTGAAGAGAATAATTAGTTTATCCTTCAAAATCCGAATATATATTTAATATATCTTATTATTCATTATGAATAAACTTGATATATCCTACTGATAACCGGATAGTAAAATCATAATAAACGATCTAATAAGTTTGTACTATATTATAAAATAAAATAAAACTACAAAATGGGTATATAACCTTTACGTATACTTAGATGTGATATTATGAAAAAAATAAACTAAAATGTGAAATTTGGTATTGTATGAGAGCACATATAACAGGACTAAAAAATTCTCTTAGAGAATTTTTTTTTTTTTTTTTATAAAAAGTCTCCCCACTAATAAAAATTCTAATAAAAAATTTGGATAAAATGAAAAAAAAAAACAAAAGACAAAAAAAAAATTCTTCTTCTTTTTTTGGCCCATATATTTGTCCTTTTAACTCTTCTTGCTTCGAGTTAACGTGTATTTTGAAATTTTTTTTCTCTTTGTTTTTATTTGGTTAAAAAGGAAGAGAGATAGTTGTTACAAGAAATTTTTGTTAATTGGTTGGTGGGATGAAATTTTTTTTTTTTGAATAATGATGATTTGGAGGAGAGATAAATGAGGAGAGAGAGTTGTGAGGGTTTTTTTTTTCCTTTTACGGGTGAGAGTGCTCTAAGGAACGAATAAAAATAGCCGATTTTTGGTTCACTAATCTGAAGATTCGATCATGAATTACTAATATGAAAATATTCATCTTTGTTTCGGTTTGGGAGAATTTCTCGAATCACTCGATCGAATACGGACTGGGTTTGCAGGGGAAAAAAGTTGGATCGAATATATCTAACTGATCTTGTGATAAATACTCGCATCAGACCGGATGTCCAATCTATTTTTAAAAAGGATCCGGATATATAAATACTCTTAATTGAATTCGAATCGACATTCTATAAAATTATCGGATATCTGAACTCACAAATCAGATCGGATCGATCCAATTACACACACCTAATTATTTCAAGCAACTCAAGTACAATTTCTCATTCACTCACGGGTTAACCGCTTGATAGAAGAGTCAAATCCATGATGTCAGTGCTTCCATGGCAATTTCATCGATCTATGATGATAAATTGTTTTAATTAGTTTATCGAATTTGATTGAAGACACATATTAAAAAATGACATTTAAAGCCTAAAGTAAACTGCGGTTAAAAGTATATAAACTAACATTGATTTATCCGAGAATCGTATTTTTTTAGTCTAGAAGCTGTTTTTTAATTTAAAAAAATAACAGATTTTCTTTTTTTTTAATGTGTAAATCTATTGATGTAAGAAGCATTATAAATAGACTAAATAGTCTATAGATGACCTCAATAAAAGAGATAGTTGCGATATATTTTATTTTGGAATATACAGCATTACGTGGGATCATGTTCTAAATGAATGTTGACCGGGTCTTCCAAAAAATGAAGTTGATCGGCTATAGGTTATGTACAAATAATATTTATAAATGACTATATATATATATTGACAATCACAAGTCTTATGTAATGATATAAGTACATCAATACTTGCGGAGGAAGACAATTTTAAATCATCTACCTTCACCAGAAAATACATCTTCCTAATATAAATCGAATCAGAATCTTGTTTCGCTTTTTTTTAAAGAGTCTTTTTATGTAAGTTAAGGGAATTTTATATTAAAATTGATTTCAAACTTATCTTCTTGCGAGAACTAAAAATTCACTAACTCATTTAACACTATAAGTTGAATCAAAACGGTCATATAGAAAGATTTGACAAACATTTTAGGGCTCATTTGGAACGGGTACAAAAATTTGACTGAAATCAAAATGGGTCATATAGAAAGATTTGAAAAACTTTTATGGCTTATTTGAAACATGTACAGATTTGAAATCAAAATAGAATAAAGAATGATTTAATTTGATTTCTAAAATATGGTATTTTGATTTTTTAAAATAATAGTTAATGTCCTATTTATATAATAAATGAGCTAAAAGCATTGTATTGGGAAAGATAACTTAGAACGACTCAAATCCTAAAAATTCCAGAATTAGGAAATGATAATATTTAAATCACTCATCCCCTCAAAAAGTTTATTCCAATACATATTTATTACCCCTACCGTTTCTCAGTAGACGTCGTAATGGTAAAAAAACACATATTAAAAAATCTAAAAGTAAAAATAATAATATTTAATGATATATAATAATTTTAAAAAAGTGTATAAAAACGATAGTAGAATGTAGAGAGTTGTATGAGAAAAGATGAAATATTACTTTAAAAATACAAACAATAAATAAAAAGGTAGTTAAAATTATATTTATAAAAAGTTTGCGTATTAATAACGCCGATTCCCGAATTCTTAAAAACCGTATCAAACCAGGCCTTTTTTTCCTTCTTCTAATTGGGTGTCTATTTTCAGTATTTTGGCCCATGACACTTTTGGGCTTGAAAGCCCAATTCAGAAAAATACAGCCATTGGACTCTTGCAATCACAATAGCATCGAGAGCAAAGAGTTTGAAATTTTGTGTTTGGTAGAGATTAAACAAGATTATGTTGTGGGGCTAAGATCAGCGAAGAGAGTTGAAAATTTTTCAGCTATTATACTACATCGAAAGCAACGAAGAATGATATGCATATATTGTTTGAGAGGAGGCATATGCTAATATGCTATATTGCTATGTTACCCAGAAACGGACATTAAACTGAAAACGATCGATACTAACACAAAAACACATCATTGTTGGTATATTTTACATAAGGACACATGTTTTAAAGTGTTTGTGCTTCCGAGTTTTCTTAGAGAACGGGTGCAAACACACTTCGAGTAACATATATATTACATAGTTAGGGTTTCTAAACTTACGATTATTGATTTGACGGACCATCTAGCTCTACGATGTTGCAAGTTTGATTTCACGATCCTCCAAGAATTGTTTGATGTCAATAAGAAGCTCGGATCGTTGTTTGTTCTTCTTTTGAAGGCATTGCGAGTGACTCACATCTTGAACGTTCATCACGTGTGTGAAACAAACGCTAACCTTAATAGTACTTCCGATGTCTTTCACTGCAACATGAATTTTTCTCTCATACCCATGTTGATCATTGTTCTTAAAGAAGCTTCAAAGAAGAAGAGAAAGTTACGTACAAAAACAAGTTAGTAAAGCGATAAATTTGATTAACTTGCATGCAAGATCTTTGAACGTAAAAAAAATCACAATAAAAATGTATATTTTGCGTATATATGTACCTCTCAAGATCTTCTCTCAAAGATAGGATCTTCAACTTTGTGGTAGAAGAATCTAAAACCAAATCTATCATGTCACTTGGATCAGGTTCACCTTCAAGATTAGTGATGACCTTAGTAACTAAGCTTGCGTTTGGGTATATCACTCTCTCTTTGGTTCCAATCCTTACAAATGTTGTCGTCAAGATAGCAATCCTCTTCACCTCCAACTGAAGATCAACATTAATGAATAGTTGAGATTGATTAGAAAAGATTGAATTACAAATCCAAAAATAACTATATATTGTTAAAGTCCATCATCGAAGTGATTCCGTACTAAAACCAATTAGTTACACTAGGTTAATCGTACTGATATCATGTTAAAGTCAATCGGGCTATAGAACAGGAATAAGGGATATATATATATATATATATATATATATATATATATATATATATATATATATATATATATATATATATATATATATATATATATATATGAGTGTTAGACATAAGCTCAACACATAAGATCATTGGAGTTACGTCCTAAAATCAATTAGCAATATGAGTAGCCAGTCGACCTTGTATAATATATATGCTTGGAAGTTATTGTTTCAATATATATCAATTGTTATGCATAGTTTGGCTGGGACATGATTAGACAAAAGTTCAAATCGGGCTCGTTTAGATTACAAATCAACCGAGTATGAAGACGTTGGGAAGGTCGAATTGAGCTCAAGGTGAACCCGATATTTTAACAAGCCAAGTCGATTAGGTCATGTATAAATGTGTTTTACAAAAATGGACCTACTTATAAATGATCACGTAAAAGTATGCAAAAGGATTTCCAACTCGAGTTGAAAAAAATAAACCCAAGCTCGAGCTTTGTGAAAGGATCATGCCTAGTATGAGCTTAATACTCAACTTACTTTAAAATTTAGATCCGACTCAAATTCAGATCGATTCCAAATGAGTTAAAAAGTATACACATCAAAGCTAAACTCGTATAGTTCATGTAATTAACTGTTGGAGATAATTAGTTCCCACATCGAAAGATTGGGACTACCCAACCTAGTATATAAGGTCGGTGGGCTACTCCTCCTATAGCCAATTGGTTTTAGGATGGAACCTCATCGGGTTTATGTGCTGGGATTGAGCCTAACGTGCATATGCGCTCATATGCACACGACCCCCGCTTTACCCGGTCTGTTTGTATCGGACTTTGACATGGTATCAGAGGGATTAGCCTCTATGTGGCTCGCGATCCTAACATGTGGGCAAGTGCGACTCGGTCTATATCCTCTAGTTGCACTTGCGTGGGCGTGTTGGAGATAATCAGTTCCCACATCGAAAGATTGGGACTACCCATCCTAGTATATAAGGTCGGTGGGCTACTCCTCCTATTGCCAATTGGTTTTAGGATGGAACCTCATCGGGTTTATGTGTTGGGCTTGGGCCTAACGCGCATGTGCGCTCGTATGCACACGACCCCCGCTCTACCCGGTCCGTCTGTATTAGACTTTGACATGGTATTAGAGCGGTTAGGCTCTATGTGGCTCGCTATCCTAACCTGTGGACAAGTGCAACTCGGTCTATATCCTCTAGTTGCACTTGCGGGAACGTGTTGGAGATAACCACATCAAAAGAATGGACTACCCATCCTAGTATATAAGGTCGGTGGACTCCTCCTCCTATTGTCAATTGGTTTTAGGATGAAACTTCATCTGGTTTGTGCTGGGCTTGGGCCTAACGTGCATGTGCGCTCGGATGCACACGACCCCCGCTCTACCCGGTCCGTCTGTATCGGACTTTGACATTAACAAGCCTACTTGTATGGTCGTACCTTATATTCAATTATGAATACTAACTATAGCATAAATATAAAGCGATCAAATAAGCTTTACCTCTATCCCGTCGATGATACACCGGTCACCGACGTCGTAAGGATGAGTCACAAACGAAAATATGATCCCTTGAAAGAACGTTTTGCATGTATCGCCAAATACAAAGCTGAATGTAAGAAATGGGGAGGCGATCAACACAAGAACTTTCGTTGTCGCGAGTTTAGTGATGAGCAACCATACCAAAATGACCATGACCACAATGAAGCCAATTATGACCCTATTCAAAACGCTAACCACCGCGAATGCATCGATTAGGGTATAGCCGACAGAGAGACAATTTTTGTGTGCATCAACCTGTCCAAAACGAAGAGTATGTCATTATGAATTTAGAAACCTGAATTAATTAGTTGATGATTTTTATTTTGTTCATTGATTTAAAATATATAAAACTATCATTTATCAAATAAATAAGGATATTATAAGATTATTAATAGAATTTTCTATTTGTTAAACAGATTAGGTATGTTTAGATTTTTTTAATTGATATAATAATATAAATATTTTATTTATTTGTTAAATAACTTGAGATATTATGATAATAGTTATAGAATTATCTATGTTGCATTGATTTTGAAAAACTAGTATTTTTTAAAAAAACTGGAAAAAAAACTTTTATTTAAATGGTGAAAATGAAATTACGATTATGTTTTTTTTTTGTATTTAAATAAAGTATATAATATTATTATTACCTTACAAATATTATATTTTTAAACTTATAGTGGCTTTTCTGTAAATTTTTAATGATATTTAGTAGAAAAAAATATATACCTAGTCAACTTTTATCAAAATGGTCACTGAGCTTTGCAAAAATTTAATACTCAAGTTCTTAATATTAAGTTCCATATATTTTTGGGAAAAATCTATAATAGATTTCTAAACTTCATTTGATCAACTAAAATTTCAAGAATTCAAAAAACAATTTACAAACAGCTAATCAATCTAACTGACCCAAAAAATGTAGGAACATATTTCTTTTTTTTTTTCCCCCACTTTTGCAAATTTGACTTTAGTAAAAGAAAGCGATTAAGTTTATTTTTTTCAGAAGTAAAAGTTTATTCAAAAATATTTAGAAAATTGATTTATAATTTAGAAAATTTTATTTTATTAAAAATAATATTTGAAAGGTGAATTTTGTTGAAAAATATTTTAAAAATAGATAAAAAGAGGAAAGGCTATCAACACTTACTATCCATTTCTGAAATGCGTCATATGTAATTTCGTCGGACAATTGCTCTCCCCTCAGCTCTTGTAGCAATAGTTGTGCATCTTCCTTGCTCAATCCAAATATTTCTTCTAGAGTTTCCTTTGTGATGTATTGTATGGTACTCCTGAATTATCGGAGATAATAAGTTTCTGTTTTTAAAGTACAAGAAAAATAATGAAAATTTTTTACTCAATAATTATCGAAGATAATAAGTTTTCACATCTAAAGTAGGAAGATTTTGATTCTAGTTTATAAGATTGGTTGATTATTACTCCTATCAATTTATTTTAGGAAAAAATTACAACAAATTCATGTGTGTTGGACTTGGGACAACGCACATGTGTGCTCACGCCCCCAAAGCCCGTATGTGTATGGCTTCAACAATAATCCACTTACAGTCATTAATTCAAATATGAACATATATATGATAAAGCAGTGAAGTTGAAGCTTATAAAATTTACTTACTCGTCACTTGTTGGAATTTTCTCTTGACACTTCGCAACGATTTCTGGAATACCATCGTTTTCTCTTAACGTCACTTCTGCAAGATCCGTGACAAATCTTGCGACGTTCTCTATTTGATGTATTGGCACAACTTTTGATAGCATGTAATCTTGAATGCTGAGGTTTTTTCTGTCCTTTGTAGTTGATGATTTACAATTGTTATCTATTATCTCTTCCGTGGTTTTTTCATCACTTTTCATTTTCGTCGTTGTCTGATCTTGTATTAACTCGTTGTTGTCCCTCCAAGGTAACAACGACTCGAACGTCAATGCATTGATGATAATAGAAAGAAAGTAGATTTGGAATCCGGCCGTCAAAATCCTCCCCTTGAACCTTTTATACACAGCATTCGCCTTCCATTCCAAAAGCGTCGCACTTTTGGTTACCCAAAGGATCGCCCCGACAACAATCGACACAAAAGTCCATGTTCCAAACTTGTCGACTTTCTCGGAGGGATGTAGACCGTGATCAGTACGAAAATAAAACAACCACAAAAGAAGGAGTAATGTGAAATGTATGAGCGACGCAATACTTCTTTCCAACCCCTTGATAAAATATTCCAAGTTGTGTCGTTTTACTGAATGATTCTCGGTGATTATGAAGGATAAGACCATAGTGCAAATTACCGTGAGAGGGTAGCCTAACAAGATTATAACGACCAAAAACGACCATTTACAAAGTGGATAACCGAAGATGGCCACATGGGTTAGACTTGGAACGCAAATATTCAACACTAACCAAAGTAAAGCGATACACCCAACTCGCGTTGTGGTGAGGAGATTCAAGTGGTGCAATTTCTCCTTGGTGGACTCAAAATCTTGCATTTTCTTGTAAATTCCCTTTGGTCTTGATTCTGAATTGGAAAGAACCCGGCTCACATTGTCTTCGCTCGACGAGCAACACTCGTCGGGCCATATAACTTTGCCGGTGAAGCATATGGAACCGAGCACGTAAACCATAAAGAGTGGAAACATTAAGAGGATAAAGAAAAACAAGAGGGTGTACAAAATCAAAGAAATAATAGCATCTTCCATCTTAGAGGGACACGAGGTGGTTGTGGGATTGGGGGAGGATTCTTCCACCTTCACATCCGGCTTATCATTGACGTTTTCAACATCCATACTCACGATGGTGGTGGTGGTTGTCGTTGGTGGTGGCAGCGGCGGTGGCGATGGAGATGATTGATCATGAGGAGAATCCAATAATTGTTTCTCAATGTCACCCGACTTGTTATTATCATCAGTTGCCATGGAAGAATTTGATGTGGCTAGCTAGCTATGGTTTTGGCTATGGCTCAAGGTTGCATTGGTAGGAGATATGAATGCAAACAAATCATCCAATAATTACGCACTTATAAATTTAATTTGGTGTCATATATTATGCAACTTGTATTGTGTACTATTTATATATACATGCATGATTGGTAAACTTGAATGGATGTTTATGCAATAATGTCTATACCCTACTTAATAGTTACTACTTTTCTTCTTTTCTAATAGTGGGAGTACTGTAGTGGATCCGTTTGAAAACTTGATTTTATTAGAGATAAGTTCACGTTATTGTTGAAGGTTGATTTTTGTAAAGGAGGTACGGTACCCTGTGCGTACTAGTTGCGTTTATTATATATAGAAAAGATAGGTTAAGTATTCATCAAGCGGGAGATAATTTGTCCCGTTACATCAACATCAATAGTATCCACTATACCCTCGGGAGGGTAAATCAATACATGAAAACCAATGTCAAAATTAGAGGCAAAATTAGCAAGGAAGCCCAATATTAACTTCCGTACAAATATGACGTGTTTTTAATAGTCCAAGCTTTTTGCAATAAGTCTTGACACCGAACCAGGTTGGATAGTGGATGACACCGTAGAATGTTCTTTTTGAGGAGAGTAATGTCAAGCTACAAATCCTTTTCAAGGATTATGTACATGACTTACCCTTGCTCCTTGTTTCCATGCAATTTCGAGACCATGCACAATACTCTATAGCTAAATCCTAATTACCGTACACATCCGATTTTGTGAATACACCCACGTGCCACTCACCGTAACATTCTCATTGGTATATGTTGGGTAGTTGAAATATATATGCGTGTAAACAAATTTTATTATTATTTTACGGCCTATATTCTCTCTTAAAATCTTATAATATCTGTTTTTATTTTACAGAGTAGATTCTACAAATTTATTTTTTTAAAAAATTTAATCTTCATATTTAGTTTACAAGTGATAAGGGAGATTTTAATAAATCTACGTACATATGAGTCTTTAACTGGATTCATTAAACGGTCAAATTTTCTTCTCCGTCGGCACTTTCACTGTTTTGAAAGTGTTATTATTGAAATTTGAAACAAATAGACCGTGATTCACGTCTTTATCTTTAGTATATAATATATTGACTTGGTTTACGTTACCTAAGTGACGTTATAGCACGGACGTCATAAGTCTCTACATGCTTTATAAGAAAATTTGTAGAAATTAGATAATAGGAATTCGAAACGTATGATTTATCAACGTGGTTTCTAAACATATTGACGAAAATCGTTATTCGACGCAAATATTACGTACGTGTAGTACGTAGTTATAGTAATAAATAAATAAAATTTCTCGGTACGTCAACATAATGTATATATTTTAGTATAAACTAGCTTAGTACTCGTGCCTTGCACGGGACGACACAAAACCTATTATAAGAATATTTATATATAAACATTAATATACCACATGTATCTCTTTTAAAAATAAGGACAATGATACGCCTCCGGATGGCGATGCCATCCGTGGACCTGCTAAGACGACCTGGCAAGCGGCGTGCCTATCCATGGTATGAAGCTAACATATATTATTATATTTTATTATAATTTTGCATTTTAAATAATAGACTTTTAATTTTCGGAACTTTAACTCCGGAACTTAATTCCGGGAGTTAAATTCCGACCATTGATGGTCTTACCCTTTCATTTCGGGAGTTAGCCCCCGACTTTATTTCCCGCCTTTATTTCCGTCATTTATTTTTCGACTTTTGGCGTGACCTTCATCCACTATATAAGGGATGTTTGACCTCACTTGTAAAACATGTTCAAATTAATTAAGTATTGAGAAGGTAAATTCCTCCTACTTAGTTTGGACATCACTCCCCCTTCCATCCTCTTAAAGTTCTAGTCTTTGATCCAAGCATTCATATTCGACGATCCTTTTGAAGGATCAACTATCATATCCACTTCAACGGCTTGATCGATCTACCTTGATCGAATCAACCATTCGCCTTCATATCCATCTCATAGCTTCCGCCACCCACGTTCTATTTGTTTGAACCCCATCCGCAATCAACAACGGAGTAATTGAACGCTTAGTTCGATCTAGATCCGCGCTATTTCTATCATTAAATAAAAAACAATTTAACTATTACAAGAAATAAACATAGACGATTTTTTTTAATTAAATTAAACAAAAAACACAAACTCGTGCATGACACGGGCACTGAACTAGTGAACTAAATATAAATAGGAGATATGCAAAGTCCAATTAATGTAGCTTAATGTGGTGGTGACATGTGGCAAAATCTTAGGTTGCTTAATGTGCTGATGACACGTGGCAAATTTCTAAATGGCCTAATGTGTTGTTAACATGTGGCAAAATCTACTTCTGTTTTAGTACTATACTAGTTTTAATACTCGTGCCTTGTACGGATTAAATGATAATTTTGTGTCATAAAAAATGTTTGATGATTCATTATGTTGTCTTAATAGTTATGTGATACTTGTTGTAAGGCTGTATTTTTCACATTATGAATAGAAATCAAGCAAGAATTCAAACCCTGCAATAACAATCGGGAAAGAGGATTTCAGGACAATTTCTTTTAAGATACTCGAATGTCAAAGTTAATAACAATTTCATAAAGAATTAGGGTTTATTAAATTAAATGTTAAAGTACGTGGTGTGAATTAACGAATAGACGACACTGTAAAATAGTTGGCGTAGTTTCGTCCAGAAAAAATTCTAACTCCGGTGATGATTTGACAACTAATTTTTTTACATGTCATTAAAAAAAAATATGATTATAAGTGTAATGTGGATTTATTTTATTAAAAATAAATTAATATGTTAAAAGCTATAAAGTAAGTATATATTTTTGTAATACTTATGTGTAAATGACAAAACCTTTTTTGTTAAAAATATTTGAATTATTTTTTTAAAAATCGTTATTTTTTTTAAAAAAAATCGATTTTAATTTTTTTGATTTTTTTTCCATGTTTTTTCAATATGAAATTTATGAGTGTTTATGAAAAATTATTTTTAATTTTTTTTCAAAAAATATTAAAATTGATTTTTTTAAACAAAAAAACTTATTCTAAAAAATAATTTTTTTTAATTCTAAAATTTTCTTTATTCTAAAAATGAAGAAATATATTTTTTTAATTGTTTGATTTTAGAAAAAAATAAAATTTATAAGTTTCATAAAAAAAACAGTTCAATTGAAATTTAAAAATATGAATAAATAAAATATTAAGATTTTGAAAAATTTTGAATAAAAAATTAGTTTTATAAACTATAGAAAAAGTAAAAAGCTTGAAAAATATATATAAATAAAAAAAATAAGAATTTAAAATAAAGTTTATAAATTTTATAAAGTATAAATTTCAATTAAAAATTAAAAACTATATTTTAACAAAATATTAAGATCTTTGTATTTAAATTGTAAATTTTAACTATTTTAATTTTTAAATTATAATTAATTAAAGGTGACTTAATAATATGAGACACTAATAAAATATTTAAAATAAATTTAAAAATTTAAAATTTAAAATAATTTATTTTAACATGATTAGACATAGTTTATCAAAAATTAAAACATGTAAATTTAATTGACGTGATTCTTACCAAAACATTACATGATTATCAATAATTAAAACATATAAATTTAATTGACGTAATTCACCGATATATCACTCGTAAATTCAAGGAATGTTTAATATATAGATAGAGTAGATATTAATGCATTTTACTTTGCTAGGTCAGCAGGACACGTGTCTGGTTTTTATTGAGCAATGAAAAGAACCCTAGCTGTCTATAAAGAGACAAGATTTCACTGTATGCCTCAATTATGTAATGAATGGACCCACAACCATAATGAGATATGCTTCATGTATGTAGGGTACGTATTCAGTGTGTGAAAGTGAAAGTGTGAAACCCATTGCTCGTAGGTCATATCCATAGACCGATAGGCATTGGCATAATGTTCGGGTGGACGATGTGCGCATAATGTTTCGGGTGGACGCTGTGCGAAGATTTTAGGGTAAACTAGTTCAAGTTCATTGTCCGCACAAGGTGCAGGTTTTATTAAAAAAGCATATTATATTATCATTTTTATGTACTATTTATTGAATATTAATTTATCGAGAATTTTAATTATAGGTTAAGTTAACTTATATACATAAAAACTTATATTTTAATATCCTACGACTAAAAAAAGGTGTAAAAATACCTATATTTTAAAAAAATAAATTATTTTTTAGATATAACAAATTACTTTAGAAAACTATTTTTTTACAAATAGTTGAGCATAACTATAAAATAAAAGATAATAACTAATATTTAAATAGCAAGAATATAATGATTTTAATTAATATAAAACTGGTGTGTTATCAAAAAAATAAATTAAGATCACCTACACCTACGTAACACCTTGTTCTAAAAAATTTTTTTATTAAAAAAGATTGATATTCTAAAAATGTAGGATTTGATTGAAAAAATATGAATAATTTCTTATATTCATCATGTGTTTTATATGTTAAGTTATTTAAGTAAAACTATAAAAATGACCATAAAACTAATCAATGTTGATCTATAGAAAACTAAATTTAAACTAAGATTATAACCATATTAAATTTTAAACTAATTAACTTTATAAAATACGAATCAATGTTGATCTGTAGAATTACTTTTTTTGTAATAACTTTTGAATTTAAAAAATATACGAAAGTAAACTTCAAACTAATTTTTGTATCAAATTGTTATAGAACCAAATAAATGTTTGAGAAAATATCATTCTGTTGATTATAAGGTTGTTTAAGGAATCAATTAACTAAATTAAGGGTAAGTTAAATAAAGAAAACAATTTTTATTATCAAAATAATGATACGTAAAAATGACATTAATACAAACAAATCATTGTTGATTGTTCCGTTTTTAACCAATTTCTCAACTTTAATATTATGAAACACTCTCTTAATTTTAAGGTGTATTTTAAATCTCTACCGCTAATTATTTTATTTCAGTGCATAAGTTTTACGGTTATATTTTTTTCATAGATTAGGTAACTTGCTTTCGTCAAAGCATACCCTAAAAATACTAATCAATAATTATAATTTATAAGTACAAACAAAAAGAAAATAAAATCTTTTTACTCCTCGCTTTGGATTTTTCTCCGGAATTTATTTTTCTTAACTTCAACCTTCTCTTGCAATTCTTTCCTTCTTGATGTAATAACTGAAAAATTTTAATAAATTTTATCGATTATTTTAATTTTATTTTGTTTATATGAATTAACTAATTTTATTTTAGGAAAAAAAAACCGAGAACCCAATCGATTGAGAAGAATTAAACCGATCGAATAATTACTTTTACCAGACCGGACAACTCTTATAATTAAAGAAAACGAACCGGGTTTTCCTTTGTTGGGATAGTAATGTTAGCCTTGTACCGAGCCCTGTCCTACCAGCCAATATTGAGGCCTGAACGTATGTGATCTTTCCTGTTGGATCAATGGGCCAAGTGGGGGCTGACCCATGTATCCACCTTTCTTCATTTGGGCCAAGTAAGAGAACAGACCAAGCCAACCAAGAACGCTAGTTACGCTGCTCCCCGTCCACGTCATCTTATCCCCTACCTGTGAACGGTTCAGAGTAACGATGTGAGTAACGTCGGGGAGTTAAGATCGAATTGAAGCACCATCAATGATGGCATTCCCCTAGCATTGAAGAAGGAGACCGACGCTTGGACCAAGGTGAGTTAAACGAACTAGAACTCTCTCCACTGCACCCCGCCACTGGTCCACGACCCCCTTCTTGACGAACTCCAACCGGCAATCACGATTGAAGCTTCGGCATTCCTCTACTCCTCCCCATCTATGCGTGAACCTGCCATTTCTAAACCTTGACGGACAAACAACCTCCTTCCTGCCTGTCTCTTGCCTTCCGCCATTTGCCCACCGTAAACACCGTCGTCCACCTCCCTGATTTCACTCCCCGCACATCCGTTTTCTTCCTTCTCCCGCCGCCTGTACCACTAACCACCTCCGGTCGGCGAGTTAAACCGGCTCTCTATACCATCGACGACCATAGTGGAAGAGACTCCGCCGGTGAACGGAACCGCTCCTCCACCCCTGAGTTTCTGCAATCTCGCGTGCCACGTCCTCTGCAACTCTTCCCAAGCTTCCATGTGTTCTACCACCACAGTAGTCGAGCCTCCCTTCGGTTCCCTACCACTCCGACCCCTACTCCAACGGTGCTAAACCCGGAGAGACCTCCCTCCTCAACTTCCTGCACGAGCCTAAAATGTCGAGGGATGGATGGAAGAAAAAGAAAAACGGGATAATTGAAATGGACACGTATGACGTGAAATTCTTCTTCATTGGGCATGTAACTGTGTGCAGTGTCACGTACGGGACTCGAACCTCAGATCCGTGGGGTTGCTATCTAACACCAACTCCGACACGTTTTACTCCTAACCCGATCCGGTTAGACCCGAACTCGTTCTAATTTCGTTAATTTATTTTTCGTGTTAATTAATTAATTTAGATTATCAATTATTATTTTATCGTTTGTCGTAATAACAAAATGAATTAATTTAGGAGATGTTAATTTTGGGTAATGTTGAAAGGACCGATAGTTGCGGATTTGCTAGAGGAACAGGAATTGTTGGATTTATCAGATTTGAGGAAATGTATTCTTAGAACCGAACCGCCCAACGTCGCTAATTTAATTTCCGTTAAACTAATTTCCTGATGATACATAATTAATTATAAAATTATTCTAATTAATTTAAATGTGAGGTTTATGTTGCTAGAAAAGTAATTTAGTAGAATGATGTTGGAGAATTACTTTTAGAATATTGGAACTAGAAAGATGTGAGAAGTGTTATATTAGTGGAACCGGAATGAGAACGTTGAGATAGATATGTAGATATATAAGATAGACGGAATGTGAGACGCCCGAGATAGCGGAACGTTAGTGAAAGGATTATGCGGATGATTAGAGAACTTGAAACGGATGTATAGAACTTGAACAGAAGTGTCGAATAATGTCACGGTATCGATGCTAGATATCATACCCTGATTATGATAGAATGATAAGTCGTATAGTACTTAGAGTTGAACTCGTTCTAAGGATGGATAAATGTGGAACAGGATAATCGGATCTCTGACTGACAAGATCGCGAGACGTTGAGACTAGTACTGATAAGGTGAGTTCGTAGGACTCACTTAACTACCTTTTTATATTGAGTGTGCACTAGAGTAATGTGTGTTATGCTTGTGAAATAAAATGAACGAACTAGATCACCGTATATTATTTCTTAAGAGAGGCACAAGTGTATGATAACGTGCCGTAACCGTCGGTCCGGGCCGATGGTGCCGGAGGATTGCCCCGCGACCAGTCCAGTAGTGTATACGGGGGAGATGCATCAAAACCAGTCCTACTGGTAAACGGGGACGGGGGCAAGAGTCGGGAGACTCCTGTGTTACAAGTAAAGTTGGAAAGTAGAACGACTCGATTCACGTAATGAAAGATAATAAACCGGGACATTGTGTGTTGCATGCTGATTGATTTACAGTACTTCCTTATGTGTGTGTGCGCTTTAGTGACCTTAGTATTAGAATTGTAGCTAACGGTTTTACCGTGTTGTTAGCTATTTGCAGGATAGATCTCTACCGAGAAATCGGGAGTGGGGTGGCCAGTCAGGTTTCCGTACTAGGAAGTTGGGTATTGCGTTATATAATTCCAGTTTATTTATTTTATTACAGTAGAGTTGTTTGTTAACAGTTGGCTGATGTACGGGTCTAGAATCTGTTGAGTTATATACGTTCTTGAAAGAATTTGTATTTAAAATATTTGTGCCTTGTTGCAAGATCCAACGTTATCGACGTCAACCTAAGGCCGGGACCCATTGTGAGGGCCTAGCTAGTAACGCTCCGAGTTCTCAGAATTCGAGGTGTTACAACATGGTATCAAAGCTCTAGGTTGGCAACAATGACACTCGCAATCTTCTAAAAAGGCCAAGTATAAACAGAACCCGAAAAGGGATCTGGTTTTCCAAAATTGAATTTCAAGGTTATGGTTATAGTTGAGTCGGGTTGGGTAGTAGTACAGAAACCACCGCTCTACTCTGCAGATCTCGGTATTAGTAAGTTAGTGTGATTTGTACTTAGAAACAATAATACTAGTTATAGTCGCCTGTCTCGTATAGACGGCGCGTACCAGGATAGTAGCCGTGTCGGGTTGGGGTAAAGGTAACTGCCTTTCTACCCTTCCAACACGGAATAGAATTAATAAGGCACTATAGATCAAGCACGCGAGTGGAGGGATAAAAGCTTTCCAAAGACGAGAAAACGGAGCGTAAGACTGCTGAAAGTATGACCCGACGATACTAGGAATTCAAAGATATGACCAACCAATAAGGTCACACCATGAAAAACAAAGGTTCACATAATGATTCCGGACTCTAGAGATATAAATGTCGTGATTTTCCAAGGATATAAGAATAACGAACGGAACCGCAGTAACTGCAATTACATCAAGTGTACATAAGAAGAAGATCATGTGAAACGATGCAGAAAAGGCGCGAGAGCCAATAAAGGCGTCCTTGGGACAAGGACTAGAGACGCTAATGTCAAGAGATATTCCTAAGAAACCGGTAATTGAAGAAGAGAGTATCATAATGCTTGGAGGAACGCGATAATAAGTCATTACACGATGTCCTGAAGTACAATCATGTCGGTTGGACGGCGAGAAGGGTAACGCCCGGGAATTTTATCCCGGACTGAGAGCGTTTTATGGATCTTTCCCGAGTATTTATTTGGTTTGGAATACGTTCACGTATATCCGTAGAATTATTTTCGTAAAAAAAGTCGGAAAAATTTTCCGAGTCAAAACATTTCCGGTTCCGGTTTTCGGGTTACTTATTCCTATTTTAAATTATTTATTGATTTATTTATTTATTTTTCTTTTTTTTCCCGCCGCTGCTTTTCTTCCCTTTCTTCTTCGGTTGGGAGCTGCTAGCCGCCCGCCTACGTAGCCTCTGCAGGAGCGCCCCCTTGCCGCCCGCCTAGCCTACTCCCGACCCCTCGCCCCCTTGCAGCCTACCTCTGCTCTACGCCAATCACCACACCTCTCTCTCCTCACTTGCACACCCCTCACCACTCCCTCTCCCTCAGCTCTCACACCATCGTCTCCCTCCTCCCGGCCGGAACCCCTCGTCCCTCCCCTGCGTCCAGGCACCCTCGAGCACCGGAGAGCCACCACCACCTTGGAGCAGGCCCTTTCGAACTCGCCAGAGAACCACCACCGCCCTCTCCTCCGGACTGGAGCTCTCCTCGACTCTGCCGTCAAAGCCAGAGAAGCCCCGGCCCTCGCCTCGCCGTGCCCTGCGTGCACAAGCCCAGCCGGAGCCGCCGACGCCCGGCCACGCCTCCTTTCGCCTCGCCCTCTTCTCCCCTCGGCGGAGCTGCTCTGTGCACCCTCCCCTGCGCTGTCCTCGCCGGAGCTAGAGTCCAGCCGCCACCCCCTGCAGCCGCCAGCGGAGCTGCCTTCCTCCCGGCCGGAGCCCTGCCGCGCCTGCGTCCTCCCTGCCGCCGCCGCAGTCCTGGAACAGCTCTTTTGGGCTATTTAAATCGGGCCCCTCCTATTTGGTATAATTGCATTTCGGCCCCCTCAGTTTTGTGTTAATTGTAGTTTGTACCCAGAGTTTGATTATTGCAGTTTTGACCCAGATTTCTGGATTTGTTGCATTTATACCCTCTGTTGGGTTTTTGTCGGAAATTGCCCCGAGGTTTTAATTACGGTTGATGACCCATATGTTTGGAAAATGTATACTTGCCCCGGAAAATGTGTTAGCGGTTTTTAACCTCGGATTTTTTATAAACGAGTTTTATCTTAGGTTTTTATATACTATATTTTATGATCAATTTAGCGTATGGGCTAAATTGTGTAGTTTGATGCTAGGTTCCGAAGCACTATAAAGGCCACGAAGCCATATCGATATTCATAGATCGTCTTCCATCCTTTGATGTCCCGTGAGTAACCTCTCCCTCGAGCTAATAATCTTATCGCGATCTAGTTACGTTTTAGTAGTATCATGATAGGTTGGAACTAGCATAACTTAGAAGGAGTGCCAAGTAGTGGCTTTTGGGACCTTAGGAGAATGTGATGAGCGTGTTTAGACCTCGTTGGCTTTTACGTCATTTGACGGTGTTTATGATAGACTCTAGGATGCGGTCCTAGAATTTGAGTCAAATGATCCTGCGTAGATCATTTGTGTAGAAGTCCTAGACTTCTCGAGTTGAGCGGGTTTTTATGATATCTTGTTGTGAGCATGTTGTATACTTCTTCCCAAGGGAAGCGAGAGTGTTGTGTGAGTTAGCGTTTGGGACGAGGTAAGTCTCTGGACTTACTTAGCTCGTATTTTATGTATTGGCATTGCTGTGTGTTTGGTGGTGTGTGTTTATGTTATGTTATAACGATTAAACCGGTAATTAAGACCACCGACCCTATATGTATATGTTGCCCAAGTGTATGAGAACGGGCGGTGACACCACTGCCTAGCCTTGACTGGGGCTAGGAGGATCTTGGCGACTAGCCCGGCGGGTATACGGGCGGGTGCATCCGTGCCATTCCTTGCCGGTAAGTAGGGACCGAGGCGAGACCATTGGGGTCTCGTGTCACAACAGAAGTTGAACTAGAATGGAATACGACTTAATAATGAAAGATAATAAACCGGACTTGTGTGATTTATGTTTTGTGTTTTTATGGATGTGTTTGTGCCTTCACCTCTTTTCTAATACCTAGAATATATATATGAGCTAAAGGTTTAAAACCGTTGTGTAGATGACTTGCAGGTTAGGGATGCCGCCGAGTGAGGTGGAGGAGTGGGCAGCCGGGGTCTCCGTACATTATAGGACGGGGATGTTTTGAGTCAGGTTTCATGTTCTTGTTTATGGATGTTGTCGTACGTTTAGACTTCGTATCAGATTATGTTGTTTTGAGGACTCGGCTGAGTTTTCAAGTTGTAGTTTCTTACTTTTCGGTTTCCGCATACATTAAAAACGTATTGAGTTTTCGCCTTTATTTGTGCCTTGTTGGAAGGTCCGGTGAAATTGTTGTCAGGCTAAGGGTCGATAACCATTGTGAGGTCTCGCCCGTAGCACCCCGAGTCCTGCGGATTTGGGGTGTTACAAGAAGAAGTTGAGCAGCGGGATCGCTTGCCAAGAAGGCACTAGTAAGCGAACAACACCGGTTAGGGCACGAAGAAGGAAACAAGCAACATAATACAAGAAACCGAAGAAAGGGGTACCTGGACCAACACGCCGAGTTAAGGGAAATGAAGTAAGAGCAGTGACGTGTTTTTCGATGAACGGTAGAGTATCAAAACCAAATACAGTAAAGAAACTGACAAGAATGAATGATGATACAAAAGCCACAAGGAAAGAACATCAATACATGTGAAGCGGACAAGATGACATCATTGCTAAGCAACGACTGATTAGACAGAGAGTAATGATTAAAAAGTACAGTTGATCTAAGAATGATCCGAGTTAAGGGAGAAAAAGAGAACAACAGGAATAAAGAATCATTTCTTAGTATAGAACTCACTAAGAGTATGAAATGGCATGGACACGACTACACATCAACCTTATATGGATATTATGAGATCAAGTGAGCAATCCCACGGAGACAAATAGTCAAGAGATGAGAATACCCGAATAACTGAAAATGAACAGTTAAAGAGTAAAGACGTCCAAAGAGTAGCGTTGGCGCTCGATAGTCACTATATGGATGGAAATGATAGTTATGAATACAAACGACCTGAGACGCGGTATCACCAGGAAATAGCAAGGACGAGTCCGATAAGACAATCCGTAGACCGGAATGATCATTGGAACAATACCGTGCAAAGAGAAACCAGAGAATGGTGAACGTACACAAGTAAAGACGCCCCACCCGAGCAGAATTGTGCTCGGAGTTTACCCGACAGTAATTAAAGTACTAGTTAATCAAGTCAGAAGGGAGATATCACACATAGTGAGAAGGCTTGCAATGAGACTTGGAACAAGATTAGACTGAAAGCTTTAATGTTAACCCAATAAATGAGGGGTTGGGAGACATCAATCAGTGGAAAGAACAATGAATATCTGAGCGACAACATCATGGGTGAGTTAAAAGCGACATTGAAGCATGAGTCGAGAAACCAATCCGATACCCAAGAGGGGGACTAACTATCTTGGGTGATCTGAACTAGATCAAGAGAGCTTCAATAGCTAAAGAGAAAGGTTCAAGGCTAGAGGACGTACCAGTAGCGAGTGCATGGAGGTATTTTGGGATGACTTCCCTAGCCTACCTCCATAGCGGAGTGTAGATTTTAGTATTGAGTCGGAGCCTAACACGAGACTGATCTCGAAGGCTCCCTACCGGATGTCACCTATTGAGAGGTTAGAGTGAAGAAGCGATCAGAGGAGTTGGCATATAAGGGGTGCATCCGACCTTGTGTCTTTCCTTGGGGTGCCCCGGTACTGTTTGTGAGGAAGAAGGATGGATCCATGAGACTTTGCATAGATTACAAGAGTTTAAACGGGTAACAATCAAGAACAAGTACCCGTTACCCCGTATCGACGACCTCCTAGACCAGTTGCAAGGGCTTCAGTCTTCTTCAAGATCGACTAGAGGTCAGGATATCACCAGTTGAAAATGAGGGGTCATGATATCCCTAAGACAGCTTTCCGGACCAGATACAGTCACTATGATTTTTTGGTGATGCCATTCGGGCTCACCAATCCGCCGGTCATGTTCATGGAGGTGATGAATGGAATATTCACCGACTAACAAGATCAGTTTGTAGTAGTCCTTATTGAGGATATCTTGGTGTACTCCCGGAATAGAGATGAGCATGTAGGACACTTGGGGACGGTATTACAGGTACTACTGGACAACCAGCTCTATGCTAAGTTGTTCAAGTGTGAGTTCTGGATGTCGGAGGTAACCTTATAGGTCATGTGGTTACGGCTGAGGGGATCATAGTTGATCCGACCAAGATTGAATCCGTTTCGTTATGCAACCTCCTAGGAACGTTAAGGAGGTGCGCAGTTTTGTAGGGCTAGCTGGGTATTATAGACGGTTTGTGGAAAGTTCTTAGTCATTGCCCGACCACTCACTGGTCTATTGAGGAAGACCACCCGCTTTGTGTGGTCTGAACCATGCTAGAGGAGTTTTGAGGAGCTAAAGAGGACGTTGACTTCTGCTCCGATCTTAGCCAGTCAGAGGGCACAGAGGACTTTGTGGTGCACAGCGATGCATCCAAGCTAGGCTTGGGTGCGTATTGATGCAGAGGAATAAGGTTGTAGCATATGCGTCTCGTCAATTGAAGACGTACAAGAAGAACTACCCCACTCATGATCTAGAGTTAGCAGCAATAGTGCACGCCCTTAAGATTTGACGTCCCTACTTGTACGGGACTGCTTGTCAGATCTTCACATATCAAAAGAGTGTGAAGTATATATTCACTCAGCGGGAGTTGAATAATCGGCAAAGGAGATGGCGTGAGCTGATTAAGGACTTCGACCTGGAAGTTCTATATCACCCGGAAAAGGCGAATGTAGTAGCCGACGCCTTGGGCAGAAAGATGCCTCCAGAAGGCTATAGCTCGTTTGACGGCTCAACCCGAGCTACAAGGGGATCTTGCCCGCTGGCTAGAGGTAGAGATTCAGTTTCCGGAAGTCGATTAGCACTTAAGTTCATTGGGACTTGTGCCGGACCTATTAGACGAGATTCGACAGGAGCAGGGTACTTGCGCTACCATATCCAGAATCCAGGAGAGAAACTTCCGGAATGGTGCACCATAGTTGTGATAGGTACAGATGGAGTGATGGGACACCAAGGGCGTGTTGATGTTCCTCTGGATGAGGAAGTCGAGATAGAGGATACTGCAGAAGACTTCTTCTACGCCCTACTCGGTACACCAGGTACAAGTGAAATGTACAGAGACTTCAGACGCTTCCATTAGCGGAGGGGTCTGAAGCGGAGGTGAGCAGATTTGTGGCACAATGTGCGATCTGTCAGCAGGTCAAGATTGAGCACACCGACCGAAGAAGAGTTCTAACCACTGCAGGTTCCGTAGTGAAAGTGAGAAGACATAATTAAGGACGTTGTCACATGACTGAGATCTAGTAGGAGATTTGACAGTAATCGGGTCGTGGTGGATAGACTTACCAAGACCGGTCATTTGAATCCCCAAGGAAACGGGGGAGGTGAGTCGGTTAGAAAAGGAGTTCACGGGAAGGATAGCGGGAGTACATTGCATGTCTAGGATCAACGTCTTTGACAAAGATGGACGGCTCAATTTGAGATTTCGAGGAGTAGATACATAACGACATGGATTGGGTAATCTTGATATGGGAACGGCTTCTAGTAACGTAGAGTCGCCAAAAGTCTTATGTGTATACGAGGCGCAGACCTCTAGAGTTTCGAGTCGGTTCATAAGAGGGTTGAGAGTACCGTCGACTCGAGGTGTTAAGCATTTCGACATTAAGGTATTGGAGTGAATCAGAGAGGTGGCATACCGGTGAGCCTCTCACCGCCTTAGAGGGTATATACCCGGATTCCTCGTATTGCAACTCGAGGTGTTAAGCATTTCGACATTAAGGTAGTGGTCACTTTAAGTTCGACGGGCTAACCTAAAGCCCGCTTATGTGTTATATGTTTATAATATAATTCGCAAGTTGACTTGAAATATTATATAGATATATTGATGGTTGCCCTCGGGATGCGTATGATACCGGCTCGTCCGGGCTGAAAGAAAGGGGAAAAGTTCTACTAAGAATGGAAGTAATTAAGACTCGGAAGTCCGAAACTTGGAGTAATCGTACATCACCCTAAGTTTCGGGACGAAACTTATTTTAAGGGGAGACTAATGTAATAACCGGAAAATTTTAATAGATTTTCTCGGTTATTTAAAATTTATTTTGTTTATATGAATTAACTAATTTTAGTTTAGGAAAAAAAAAACCGAGAACCCAATCGATTGAGAAGAATTAAACCGATCGAATAATTCTTTTTACCAGAACGGACAACTCTTATAATTAAAGAAAACGAACCGGGCTTTCCTTTGTTGGGATAGTAATGTTAGCCTTATACCGAGCCCTGTCCTACCAGCCAATATTGAGGCCTGAACGTATGTGATCTTTCCTGTTGGATCAATGGGCCAAGTGGGGGCTGACCCATGTATCCACCTTTCTTCATTTGGGCTAAGTAAGAGAACAGACCAAGCCAACCAAGAACGCTAGTTACGCTGCTCCCCGTCCACGTCATCTTATCCCCTACCTGTGAACGGTTCAGAGTAACGATGTGAGTAACGTCGGGGAGTTAAGATCGAACTGAAGCACCATCAATGATGGCGTTCCCCTAGCATTGAAGAAGGAGATCGACGCTTGGACCAAGGTGAGTTAAACGAACTAGAACTCTCTCCACTGCACCCCGCCACTGGTCCACGACCCCCTTCTTGACGAACTCCAACCGGAAATCACGATTGAAGCTTCGGCATTCCTCTACTCCTCCCATCTATGCGTGAACCTGCCATTTCTAAACCTTGACGGACAAACAACCTCCTTCCTACCTGTCTCTTGCCTTCCGCCATTTGCCCACCGTAAACACCGTCGTCCACCTCCCTGATTTCACTCCCCGCACATCTGTTTTCTTCCTTCTCCCGCCGCCTGTACCACTAACCACCTCCGGTCGGCGAGTTAAACCGGCTCTCTATACCATCGACGGCCATAGTGGAAGAGACTCCGCCGGTGAAAGGAACCGCTCCTCCACCCCTGAGTTTTTGCAATCTCGCGTGCCACGTCCTCTGCAACTCTTCCCAAGCTTCCCTGTGTTTTACCACCACAGTAGTCGAGCCTCCCTTCGGTTCCCTACCACACCGACCCCTACTCCAACGGTGCTAAACCCGGAGAGGCCTCCCTCCTCAACTTCCTGCACGAGCCTAAAATGTCGAGGGATGGATGGAAGAAAAAGAAAAACAGGATAATTGAAATGGACACGTATGACGTGAAATTCTTCTTCATTGGGCGTGTAACTGTGTGCAGTGTCACGTACGGGACTCGAACCTCAGATCCGTGGGGTTGCTATCTAACACCACCTCCGACACGTTTTACTCCTAACCCGATCCGGTTAGACCCGAACTCGTTCTAATTTCGTTAATTTATTTTTCGTGTTAATTAATTAATTTAGATTATAAATTATTAATTTATCGTTTGTTGTAATAACACAATGAATTAATTTAGGAGATGTTAATTTTGGGTAACGTTGAAATGACCGATAGTTGCGGATTTTCTAGAGGAACCGGAATTGTTGGATTTATCAGATTTGAGGAAATGTAATCTTAGAACCGAACCGCCCAACCTCGCTAATTTAATTTCCGTTAAACTAATTTCCTGATGATACATAATTAATTATAAAATTATTCTAATTAATTTAAATGTGAGGTTTATGTTGCTAGAAAAGTAATTTAGTAGAATGATGTTGGAGAATTACTTTTAGAATACTGGAACTAGTAAGATATGAGAAGTGTTATATTAGTGGAACCGGAATGAGAACGTTGAGATAGATATGTAGATATATAAGATAGACAGAATGTGAGACGCCCGAGATAACGGAACGTTAGTGAAAGGATTATGCGGATGATTAGAGAACTTGAAACGGATGTATAGAACCTGAACAGAAGTGTCGAATAATGTCACGGTATCGATGCTAGATATCATACCCTGATTATGATAGAATGATAAGTCGTATAATACTAAGGGTTGAACTCGTTCTAAGGATGGATAAATGTGGAACAAGATAATCGGATCTCTGACTGGCAAGATCGCGAGACGTTGAGACCAGTACTGATAAGGTGAGTTCGTAGGACTCACTTAACTACCTTTTTATATTGAGTGTGCACTAGAGTAATGTGTGTTATGCTTGTGAAATAAAATGAACGAACTAGATCACCGTATATTATTTCTTAAAAGAGGCACAAGTGTATGATAGCGTGCCGTAACCGTCGGTCCGGGCCGATGGTGCCGGAGGATTGCCCCGCGACCAGTCCAGTAGTGTATACGGGGGAGATGCATCAAAACCAGTCCTACTGGTAAACGGGGACGGGGGCAAGAGTCGGGAGACTCTTGTGTTACAAGTAAAGTTGGAAAGTAGAACGACTCGATTCACGTAATGAAAGATAATAAACCGGGACATTGTGTGTTGCATGCTGATTGATTTACAGTACTTCCTTATGTGTGTGTGCGCTTTAGTGAGTATTAGAATTGTAACTAACGGTTTTACCGTGTTGTTAGTTTTTTGTAGGATAGATCTTTACCGAGAAATCGGGAGTGGGGTGGCCAGCCGGGTTTCCGTACTAGGAAGTTGGGTATTGCGTTATATAATTCCAGTTTATTTATTTTATTACAGTAGAGTTGTTTGTTAACAGTTGGCTTATGTACGGGTCTAGAATCTGTTGAGTTATATACGTTCTTGAAAGAATTTGTATTTAAAATATTTGTGCCTTGTTGCAAGATCCAACGTTATCGACGTCAACCTAAGGCCGGGACCCATTGTGAGGGCCTAGCCAGTAACGCTCCGAGTTCTCAGAATTCGGGGTGTTACACTTGACCTTTCATGGTCGATGGATCTTGAACCAAAGCTAGTTCTTATCAAACTCAACCCACCATTGTGACCCCATTCCGAACCTCCCCTTGGCTCGTGTGAAATCATAAACGGCTATGCACATCCCTCCTTGCTGCCGTTGAATTGTAAATTCCGGCGTCTCCATCCAGTCGAACTCCGGCCAAGTGTATGATAGCGTGCCGTAACCGTCGGTCCGGGCCGATGGTGCCGGAGGATTGCCCCGCGACCAGTCCAGTAGTGTATACGGGGGAGATGCATCAAAACCAGTCCTACTGGTAAACGGGGACGGGGGCAAGAGTCGGGAGACTCTTGTGTTACAAGTAAAGTTGGAAAGTAGAACGACTCGATTCACGTAATGAAAGATAATAAACCGGGACATTGTGTGTTGCATGCTGATTGATTTACAGTACTTCCTTATGTGTGTGTGCGCTTTAGTGAGTATTAGAATTGTAGCTAACGGTTTTACCGTGTTGTTAGTTTTTTGTAGGATAGATCTTTACCGAGAAATCGGGAGTGGGGTGGCCAGCCGGGTTTCCGTACTAGGAAGTTGGGTATTGCGTTATATAATTCCAGTTTATTTATTTTATTACAGTAGAGTTGTTTGTTAACAGTTGGCTTATGTACGGGTCTAGAATCTGTTGAGTTATATACGTTCTTGAAAGAATTTGTATTTAAAATATTTGTGCCTTGTTGCAAGATCCAACGTTATCGACGTCAACCTAAGGCCGGGACCCATTGTGAGGGCCTAGCCAGTAACGCTCCGAGTTCTCAGAATTCGGGGTGTTACACTTGACCTTTCATGGTCGATGGATCTTGAACCAAAGCTAGTTCTTATCAAACTCAACCCACCATTGTGACCCCATTCCGAACCTCCCCTTGGCTCGTGTGAAATCATAAACGGCTATGCACATCCCTCCTTGCTGCCGTTGAATTGTAAATTCCGGCGTCTCCATCCAGTCGAACTCCGGCCACCTCCGAGCTGCTACAACTCGACCAAATTCTTCTGGATTCATCTAGTTTTCAAACCAAATTCGACTTGATTGCACTGGTGGCCAGGAGGAGGAAAAATTGGCGGTGGAGTCGGGCCATGAATTGAGCATAAATAATAGAGTTGTCAATGACCTGGTAAAAGTGGTAAGAGAACAATGTAGCTTGACACTGCATTTCTAATATGACTCAAAGGCTACACAAGTTGGGTATGAATTTCCAATAGGACTCAATGGACTACACCTCTTATAATCAAGCTAGTAAGTAAGGGAATAAAAAAAAGTAGTAAATTGTGTTCTTCGTGAAGAACATACCCGAAACCCATAATGCACATAAAAATTTAATTAAAAAGGAATATCAAAACTACATTTCTCTACCTAGCACATTCCGGCACAGATTTGAAAACAGTAGAGTTTAGTAGAGATCGAAAGACGTAAAAAAACAAAATCGAAACACATAAAAACGAATTTGAATCAATCGAAATATGTAAAAAATGAAATCAAAACACGTAAAAAAACGAATTTGAAACAATCATAACACGTCAAAAAACGAATGCAGAAAATGTAGCCAACTACAAATATGAATCGAGAAACGAATGAAAAAACGTAGTCAACTAATCGTCAATCGATGGAGCTTCTGAGAAAGATGTCTAGTGATACCGGTGGAAAGAAGTTTCTGCACTAAAAAACAGAAAAGAACAATGTAGTTAGTTGTGACCGAAACTTATAAGAATAAGTATATATAGATGATAAAGTTATACTATGAGGCTTCCTCAAGAAGATCTACAATGAAACTTTCTCCATAAGCTTGTAGAATAAATTGGTTATAAGAAAATTTTCTTTGAAGAAGATGTACTTGAAATGTTTTTCAAAAATAAATTAAAATTAGAGAAAGGAATAGAGAGATTTGGTGGCTTAGTTAGGAAAATTTGATTATCTACGTCACCGTTGAATAATATTTTTTAAAGTGAAATTATATCTAGCAAAATTTGTAACGTGAAAATTTTGGTTAACAATATTTACCTCTCAAATTAGTTAGAAATAGAATTGGTTGAAATCTGATTACGTTATAAAGTCACTAAAAAAATCTTTAAATTTGAATATATACGCTTCGAAACTAATAAATTAATGCAGATTTAATCTGATTTAGTTCGTTTAGCAATTTTAAAAAGATTTCAACGAACCGTTATTTTCATTTCCAAATTTAAAGTATTTTACGAGATTTGTTAAACAATTAAAAGATTTAAAATTTTATTTTAGTAACAATGATTTTGTGGCTTAGAAAAAAAAAGTTTTAATCACTCAAAAAATTATGGGAGCGCCACGTCAGCACAAGTGACGGCTCTTTTAGTATAGGTATATAGAGATTTTGTGGCTTAGAAAAAAAAGTAATAATCACTCAAAAAATTCTGGGAGCGCCACGTCAGCACAAGTGACGGCTCTTTTAGTATAGGTATATAGATTGTATGGGTGGTCATTAACTTTTTAAATTTTATAGGTTTTTAAAATTTAAATGGATTTTCGACTATTTGTATGATTTATCCAAGTCCTTAATTTTTAGGTAGAATTTATTGAAAGTTCTTAACCTTTTAAATTTTGTTTAAATAAGTCTTTAATTTTTTTCTTACTGCATTAAAGTTCTTAAACTTTCCTCTTTGTTCGTATATAATCCCTTCATTTTAAAATCAATTAAAGTTATATTAAGTTTTTTTAAATTACTAAGCACTTTTTTTTTAATTTTTAATTTTTTATTTAACCACCCTTATAATAAAATTTTTAATTCACTAACCACCCTTTATTTTTTTTTCCAGTTTTTCGTGAAGATTTGATTTAGGGGGTGTTTTTATTTGAGGATTTAGTTTGTTTTTAATTTAAGAAAAAATAATTTCAACTTAAAAGTATTATTGTGGGTTTTAATTTATTACTTTGTTTCATATATAATACATTTAGAACTGAAAGGGCCCCACTAAACTAACGCGAATGTAATGAAATTTCTACGTGGAGCCGAGCACACATGCGTGTTGGGTCAGAAAACCTATTGACAATATGAGAAGTCCACTAAACTTATAAATCAGGCTCATTATCCCTTTATTATAGATGTGAGAACATTAAATCCTCCACACTCCCCTCAAGTACAATTGTCTAAGGGTTGACACTAGACGACATATCTTAAGACCACCTAAAGATCAAATGTCTTAAGCCGACAAATCCCAATAAGACGGGTCATATTTTACATGGGTTAAGTTGAAAAATGCCCAAGATACCGTGCAATCGAAGTGCTCTATACCATGTGAAATTTTGATAAGTCATATTTAACATGAGTTTAGTCACACATCCGATTGTACATGCATGTGTGTTGGGGCCTAGCCCGACTAACACAAAATCTAAACGTGGTTTCTAAACGCGGTTTCTAATCGTAGGTGAGTCATATGGACTTCGTAGTCTAAGTTCAAAAAAAAAAAGTGGTTTTAACAAGTGATTATTTATTCATAATTTTCTCCACGAAGTGTAACCAAAGTGAAAATTTTACCCGCTTTTATATCTAACATGCGCATATAAATTCTCAATTATCAATAATTCAGAATTAATGATTAATTAAACCACTACAGGGTTTGAAAAGAACACCTAACCAACTTTGTTGTGTCGGGATAAATTTTTCTATACAATAAGTTTTTTTTACAAGCAATTCCATACAATAAGTTAAAGTAAGTGTACGATTGATTTTGGAATCAAAACTTGGTCCACAACGTGAATCGCGTGTGATCGTGATTGGAATTATATATCCATATAAATATAAGTATATATTTTCTTTTAACTTTATCTTTGAAAATATGTAAATAGAAAAAGAAGATAATTAAATAATAAGTTTATTTTTGTTGAAAATAATAAATATTTACATCTAAGAGGAATGTCTTGAGTCTTACTAGGTTAACCCCATGCAATTCACGGTCACCTAATTGATATGTAATTTGTTTTGAATTTATAGTAAAGTCTTCATTTGTTCATGAAGTTCAAGTTATACAATGCTATATATGTATGGATACTTATATTTGTATCTGGTGGAACCGTATGCTGATTTAGGGATGTGCATACGGTCTATACCGAACCGTTAACTTTCATAATTCTAAACCGTGGATGGTTCGGTCCTATCCAGGTCGTAAAGACCGGGTTGGCTATATTTTGTTTGATTTAACTCATTTTATTATATATTAATTAGCAAAAAAATATATTTTCTCACTTCTCATATATTTTTTGAGTATATAATTTATTTTAGGTTTGATTGGAGAAATTCATACCTCCATGTTCCTATTTTGAAGCGATCTAAAAAAAAATGTAGTGTATTATTACTTATTTTTCCATATAATCTATTAAGTAAATGAAACAAATAGAATTTGTCCTATTATAAAACTTTATGTCACTCGTATGATTTGGTGTTAAACAATAAAGCTCTATTAAAAATAATCTAGTTAAATTTTATAAACTTTTTAGATTTAGATCACAAGAACCAGTCTGCCTCCTTAAGCCCACTCGACCCTTTATCATCTTCTCTAGTCATGAGGACGGTTGGCCCAAATCTCCTTTCTTCATCAGCCGGCCCATCTTGCTTCTTCTCTCCGCGGGTAAGCAGCCGGCCTGTTGCTCCTTCTTTGCCTTCCTCGTCAGACGGTTACGTACGAGAGATTGAAGCCGACATTGGTGGTCGGTGGAGCATCGAAACCGACGACTTACACAGGCGCTTGGAAGACTCAGCATTGTCATCTCTTGCACCAATCTTCACCTTCCCTCCCAAGCACATCTCCTCCCGACAACCTTCACCAGCGCCAAAATCGAGCCCTACCGGTTCCAAGAGCATCGGCCCTCCTCTTTCATCTTCATCAGAACCTGGAAGCAAGAATCGCCTTCTTCTCCTTTCCCTTCCTCGACTAGGCTGGTGAGCATCCTCCCCTCTCTCTCGCTTCCCCCCATTCTTTTCTCTGGATTAGGCCTCACTCGTGCTTCTCCCTCTCCTTCTTAACCTCATTCGAGCTACCGGGAGACCTTGTTAGGCGTGCCGGAGTTGGGGGCTTCTTCTTCTTCCTTGTTTGCTGTAGCGTGGAGTAGGTATACATCTCTCCCATTTCTTCCACTCCTTCCTGTTGTCTTCACGTGCAGGTTGCATGAGAAGTTATATCTTTCCCTCCTAGCCTCACGCATGAATCGAACAACAAACGTCTGTGCTTGTGCCAATTTTCCAGAAATTTTAGTTTCAAGCAGCAGCTTCATGATCAAGTTTAGGTACTCTAAACCCGTTGAATTTATATTATGTTGTAGATGATAGTATGTAGTTTATTGTGTTAAAATTTGGGAAAGATCAAACGGTTAGATTTAGATTTATTAGCTTGTAAAGTTGGGGCTGAACTTAGTTTGTTAGGAAATGTGTGAAATTTGGCAAAGTATGGATGTATGTGCTCATGAAGGCAACTTTATAACTTTGCATGGATCTTATGACTAGATGTTTGAGGATTTTGATCACCTCTAGTTGGAAGTAGGCATGACATAGTATATTTAAGAATTTTTTCGAAATTTTTGGGATTTAGTAGAATGTATATATCCTAGGCCAAAGTAGGCCACTTGACTTGTTCCTTAAGAAGCCTCCTTAGGGTTTTGAGTTAAGTTGTAAGTCCGAGTAAACTCTCAAACTCGTTATGGGTCTCTTAGTGTTTTAATGTGTTGTTGAGCTATAGTGAGAGACTTAGAACCGTTTTGGAGACTTTTTGTAATTTTAGAAAAAGTTAGGGGCATTTTGATAACTTTCTTAAAAGTTAGGGTTTCTTATTCTTTCTTCCCGGAAACTTATTTGCTAGTCTAAGAATCTTCTAGAAGTTGTCTAAGTGGTAGAAATATGTTGCTAAGACGTTATTTGTTTGATCAAATAGTTGATAGTGTATACACGTGTAGACGATAACTGGTAATGACTAGTCGTCGATTAGTTCAGGTCAGTCTTACAGACTTGCTTAGCTAGCTTTTCCTTGTATTAGTATGTGTTGTTATAGTGGTGCATGTTGGATGAATTATAATTATAACTTGAGTGGGACGACATTACCATATGATTAGACCCAAGTATATTAATAACGGGTCGTGACGTCACTGCCCAACACTGCCATGTTACTAGGAGGCTCTTTGCGACCAATCCACATCTGTATACGGTGATATGCATGAGATCCATTCCGGTTGGTAAACGGGGACAAAGGCGAAGGTCGGGAGACCTTTGTGCCACATGGTAAGTTGAAAAATTAGAATTGAATCAGCTAAATGAAGATAATAATATAGTTTGAGTGTGAGCATGTTGTTTGTTTAATTTTCTCATTGTATGTGATTTTGCTATAGAATACTATTTGATACTTAGAATTGTTAGCGAATGGTTTCTACCGTCGTTGTTAGACGCTTTGCAGGGTAGGTCGCTGCCGAGTGATCTGGAGTGAGGTGGTAAGCTAGATTCCCGTACTTGTGGTTTAGGTGTTGGGATTTATTTTGTGACAAGACTTAATTTGATTTTCTTTGGACTCAGTCACGTACTTGGATGACTGATTATTGTTCTCTTTTAAGACCATTTTTCCCTATTTAAAACTTTTATTCGGTTTTCTTTATTTGTGTTTTGTTGAAAGATCCGGTGAGATTGATGTCAAGCTAGGGTCAAGACCCACTGTGAGGTTCTAGCCCGTGACATCCCAAGTTCTTAGAATTTGGGGTGTTAATACATGGTAATTAGAGGTGCTAGGTTGACAACAATGACACTCGCAATCTAATAAAGGGTCAAATAAATAAATTGAATCCGATAAGGGGTCTAAACTTTCAAAATTAAATTTCATTTGAAATTTCATGCATAGTCGGGATGAAATAGTCAGTACGGGAACCCACATTACCCTCCGCGGATCTCAGCAACGTAGTATGATATAATTATTCTAGACCCTTAGTTAATGATGTGTTAATTCTAGTCTCGATACTTCGTGTAGATGACACGTAGTAGAGTAGCTACCACTACGGGTCAAGATCGTCCACCTCTCCACCATGTCGGGCGTGGTAAGGGTGGTAGGGTACCAACAGTTGGGGAACGTGGTCGTGGATGTAGACCTCTAGTTGCGAGAGGACGGGGTCGAAATCCTACATATGAGTCACTAGTGAATGAGCTAGTGTTTGAGGTTAGAGAGGAAATTACAAAGAGTGCGGCTCCTACTATTATGTTAGAAACTTCCATGGCACGTACAACCAACCAACTCAGATTGCGTCTCGATGAGAGCTACCGAGTTTAGATAGTATGTCTAGTAGGTGGTTGAGGTGGTTAGGAGGGGGGATGAGTTATAGATCCCTCGACGCATGCAAGGTCTGTTTGAGGTGTCACAAGGAGTGACCCTTGTGCCGAATGTACCTGGGAGAGTTGTTGAGGTTGTCAGAGCTAGAAATGAGCCACATGCACCGATGTCGGATGCGTGGTTGAAGACTTTCAACCAGATGCAAGAACCTCCCTTTGATGGAATGTGAGATTAGATGTGGAACACTGGTTATGCCACGTAGAGACCACCTTAAAGTTTATATGTTGCCTAGAGGATTGACGGGTAGAGTTGGTACAAACGTTGTTTAGAGATCAGGCCCTGTACTTGTGGAGGACCGTCCGTAGTGGAGTTACAGGATTTGAGCAGATGTGGAGTTTGGTTAAAGAGCACTTCTATCCGACAACACCGAGGAGGGAAAGACTCCAGGTTTCTACAGACTCAATATGAGGATGTTCCGATATTTGAGGCTATTAGGAGGTTCAGAGAGGAGTTGACATTGCTAGGACTAGCTGCTCCTCTGACAGACAAGCATTTATATTTGTTTTTGAGGAGGTTGAGAGGATTTTCTTGTTACCTTGCGGGATTTCGTTGTGAGTCCCTTTTAGACTACCAGGATAGAGCTTCAGCATATGAGAGATATATAGACCAAGACCTAGGAGAGTAGCTCAGACTGGAGGCCAAAGAAGAGACAAAAGATAGGGCATCCAAGTCTAGTGATAGGAGATGCTAGTTATGGTCGAGGCTAGTCGTATGGACGGAAGAGTTTTCCGCCTAGGGGACATCCTTCGGTAGGGGAGCGATGCCACAACTGTGGCTGCCATGACCATATCCGGGCAAACTGTAGGAAGCCCGTGGTTACATGTTTTACTTGTGGTAGGCCCGGACTTTAGGGTTGTTCATTCCCGGATATCCGAACGGTTTGAATATCCGGGAATTTTTTTCTATAAAATCGGTATCCGGATATCTGAATTCGGATATCCAAAATATCCGGTTACACTTGATTTTATTTTATTTTTATCAAATTTGTATAACAGCGGTGAAGAAGACGAAAGGAAACCAACTGAGACATGGACACCGGGAAGAAGTAGTAAGGACACCGGGAAGAGACAAAGTAGAGGATTCCATCATGCCGGAACTAGCGGCGTGGATCCTCGCCGCACCGATAGTGATGAAGAAGAAAGGATACCGGCAAAGACATGAACACTAGAGTAGAAGAGAGCTGGAGACCGGAGAGTGTAGAAGAAACGAATAGAGAAGCCCTAAGTTCGCCACATCAGTCGACTCACTACCGGTACTCTTGTTCCCCACGCTCAGATTGTGAGAGATTGGGACGGTAAAAAAGTCGAAGTGGAGACTGGAGAGAAGGCGAAGAGCAAGAAACTCGTAGTTCGCCAAACAAGTCGCCGACTCAATCGTAGCTTGGTAGCAGTGTAGCCCTGTAGTGAAATAAGATAATTTGTGAAGAATTGTGAAGCGTAAATTTTTGAGAAGTAGAGTCGGAGACTAGGTTTAGGGTTTTAATCTAACCTGGAAATAGACTTACGTATTAGGCTTATTCTAACTTGCATCGAACCTGATCCTATTTGGATGACCCTAATCTGAGGTCTTTTGTCCACCTTACTTGAAGTTTTAGGCTTAAGATGTGCGTGAATGGGTTTTGGATCGATAGACAACTTTAATTTCTGGTTGTTAAAACGAAATAATTTTAGTCGTTGATCCATCTAATCGGGTCAAATCTTAGTTCTTCATAAAGAGAATATAGTATATCTCAAAACCCTTTTTCCAAGTAATTAAGTAAATTAGCCATCGTTCAACATATATACCAACAAACCCTTACAAAACGAGAATCAAACCAAATGCTAAGACAACTTGCTTGCAAATCGATCTCTAGCATTTCTTAACCATTAAATAAACTCTTACGTGGGCCGATGAGCATTTGGACTACTTGTTTGAGCTATAAGTTCTTCTAGTGAGATATTGCCTTGTAAAACTTGAAGTACCTGTTTCATATGTGAGGATAAATGTACAAAATTAGGTTGATATGTGCAAAGTATACACGTGAGAGTATGACACAAACGAAGTGTAAAACGGGGTTCTATTTCTATCCTAAAGTCAATTGACAATAGGAGTAGTCCATCAACCTTATATAATTTGTTTTTTTTTAATAATTATTATCAATGTGGGAACATTCATCCTCCACAACACAAGTAAATGAAATCAATCATGTTTGACCTTTTTAATTATAATCGTCAAGGAAAGACATAACAAGTTACCTGGCTCATCCGTGGTCTACGATCCGGGTAAGGACAAACCGAAACCGCAACACAAGCAACCATTCGATTCATTTCTTCATTATCGTAATTATGTTCTAATTTTGGATCAACAAGTTCACTTGAAAACTCGCCACTTTCTAGTGCTTGATCGAGTAATGTTTCCTGCATTAATTAGTTCTCAAATCCTCACTCAAGACTTAAAAAAATCACTCCGGTATATATAACGTTGAGACAAGTGACCTAAATTTGATGTATCCTTATCTTGTTGTCTACTAATTTTATGATAAAACTCTGATCAACAACATAATAAATATAAATAGGTTACGCATCTCAACGATCACAAAATTAGACTTTTGTTACCGATCAAGAAGAAACCTTACCCATTCACGTAAATTACCCGGATTTCTCCCGATGATCAACTCCAGAAGCACAACCCCGAAGGAGTATACATCTGATTTCTCGGTTAGTATCCAAGTTGTCGCGTATTCTGGATCTAGGTAACTGCGTTTTTTTTAACAAATTTAGGTGTAAGAGAGTACATATATAGTTGTAGTTGACAAATTTCAGTTGAGCATGGGCTTCTACATGTTTGTAAACTGAATATCTACAAACTGAATATGCACACACGAGATACTATAGATAAACCTTACCCGCAAGTTCCTATTACCCTAGTAACAACACGAGTCTCATCATGGTGCAAGAGCTTGGCGAGTCCAAAATCAGCAACCTGTATGTGATCGGGTCAAACTTGAGGCGAAATATTTCATGTCGAAACATATTAGGGTCTATCTATGTTTATATCGATGTTGTATGTTCGTAGAAGAAATACCTTTGCTTTATAATTCGAATCAAGAAGAATATTGGTCGACTTAATATCTCGATGAATGATTCTCGGACAGCCTGTAAAAACAACCATTGGGTTGTAAAATGACTAATATACATACAAAGAATACGAAGAACTCACATTTCTCGTGTAAATACGCTATTCCTGTTGCAGCGCCCATTGCTATACTCATTCTAGTTGAGCAATCAAGCACCGCTGTGTTTTCTCCTGCAAATTTTAGTTCACAAGCAAACTCATTTGACACTTGGATAGACAAATTTAGCATCCCATTCTCGATAATTACAAAAAACAAGCCGACACAATCAATTAGAAATAGAAGCAGCAACAAATCTTTTATAATAAAATTGAAATCTCTTAACTTTAGATGTGAAAAGTTATTGTCTCAATAGAATTTTAGTAAAGTTGTGGGTTCACTATTATGCATACAAGAGAATAAGATGTTATAGATGTACGTCCAGTTAATGCAGATAGCTTATTAGAATGCTAATTTTTCGACTATAGATGTAAAAGTCATTATCTCAACAGAATCATAGTAAATTTGTGTGTTTCTATTGGACATAGAAAGAGAGTAATATGTTAGTGACGAATGTCCGATTAATGCCGAAAGCTTACTAGAATTCAAATCTTTCGGTTATAGATGTGAAAAGTTATTATCTAAAAAAAAAATTAGTGAACTTATGTGTTAAAGTACTAGATGTAAAAGTGAATAAGATGTTACAGACATGTCCAACGCAAATAGCTTACCGAGCAAATGTATGGCCAAGTTGTTATTCTCGACATACTCGTAAACAAGCAACCTCTTGGATCTGGTAATGCAGTATCCTACTAGAGAGACGAGATTATGGTGATGAACACGACTTATAACTTCAATCTCGTTGTGAAACTCGCGATCTCCTTGGAAGCTATTATCCTTGAGCTGCTTGACTGCGACAATATCGCCAGTAGCAAGGGCTCCTTTGTACACGGAGCCAAATCCACCTTGACCAAGATAGTTATCCTGGCTGAAATCTTTTGTGGCATTTGATAGTTCTTTGTAGGTAAATTTTTTTATTTGTGCATACTCTAGCAGTGTTTGTGCACCATCAACGGTTGATTCCGATGAAGAAATTGAAGTGTTCTTGGGAGATTGGAAAGGAGGTAAGTTGAGCTCTTCTCTTGGACTGTTGGATTCTAAATTGCAAAGATTTTTGGAAGATAAGATTATCCAAAAAAGTATCATATTTTCATGTATAAGGACCACGATATGTAACAAGTGATGCATATGTCACATCAAATTTCAAAAAACCAAATGAAAATAGGCGGGGTAGTTCACCCGTCATTGTCCAAGATCCGGTATCATGAGAAACTTCGGGTGGGTCAACTATAACATGAACCATATACATTAGCCCAATGGGTTTAGGGAATTGGATGTGAATTTCCGGTTAACCGTGAAAATTCCTCGATATGGTAATGTGGACGAGTCTTTCAAATGGAGATGGGTTGGTGAACTATAATATAGGTTGAATTCTAACACATTAGTCCAATGGGATTAAGGGTGTCAATGAGACGTAGATCTCTTGTTAATTGTGAAAAGTACCCGATATGGTGACGGGAACGAGGATTTCAACTAGAAATGGAGATGGGATGAAAAGTTTTTTATTTCACGGGGACAAGGACGGGAATAGATGTATTATAATCTTCCTCTTATCCATTCCAGGTCATTAGGAAATCCAATACAAACAAGATGAGAACAATTTTCAACCCAAAACAGAGATTGGACCGACACTAACATTATGTTAAACGAAGATGGATAGAACATTCTCCGTCAATTGAGTTTCATGCTAAATCCAATTGAAGATGTGGAAAAAAACATATGCTTGATAATTGTTAACATAAAATGTTACTTGATTATAAATATGATTAACGTAACATTACCTTCTTGCACTCCAATTTCTACCGATGCATTAATTGACATATGCCTTTCCTATAACATTTGACACAAAATCACCATCGATCCAATCACAAAACAAACCGTAGAAGGAAGAAAAAAAAAAAAAACCATCGGAGACAACGGCAACGATCTAAACTGAGGATGACCCACATCATCGTCGGCTTCCTGACGTCGCCGTCTCTTCAAGCTATCCTCCAAAGATTCCGCTAAAGACGTCGTTACTATAGCAATGAACTGCACGGTGTTCAGCAATGCCTCCAAAATCTTGTCTCTCCGGCTGGGTTTAGACGTTTATGGCTCGGGACCCTTCAATCGATCCATTGCTAATTGCTATACAAGTAGAGCCTAGAACAAATTATGCAGGGGATATCAAACGAATTTCTTAATTATGTATTAATATCTTAGTAAAATTTATATATGACTTATTCAAATGAATTTTCTTTATTAGGTAGTAATATTTTAGTTCTTCCTTACGAAGAAAATATAGTATTATAAGAACGATGTGACTCCGTATAAGCAACAAAACAATTTGGAGTAATGAGTTTCAAATTTATATTTGAATATTTGATAAATGATCTGCAAGTTCTTAAAGAAGGGACATTTATCAGTAATGAGATAAGATCGTATGATAATTATTATTATAGCACGAATATCGAAGCAGTCACACCATCTCATATACTCAACGTAAATTTTGAATAATTTTAAATAGGTTTTTTATTTTAATGTAAGGTTTTTTCTCTTTGTATTTATCAAATTTTAAATTTTTTTTGATACTCTCAAAATTTTACTTATTTTCTCTTTATACATATTCTTAATATATTACATTAAAATTTCACTATAAAATAATTATAAAATTATAAAATAAATTTAAAATTAATGATGACTGTATTATTTTAAAACTAATAAATTTAAAATAGATTTAGTTTTTATATAAAATTTTAATTTTTCAAATTAAAAATATTTTTTTGAATTAAATAAAAAATATATATTTATTTTTGATTTAAATAAAATAAATAAATTTAAATTAAGAACAATTTTTTTAAAAAAAAATTTTGAGTCTAAAATTTGTATAAATATAATAAAAATTTTTTAATTTTCGATTTAATGATGACTGCATTACATATTTACTATATTTTTAAATTTTTAGACTCTTAGAAAAAAAAATTTCAATATATTATTTTAAATTTAATTTACATATTTTATTTTAAATCGATAATACAAAAAATTATTTTTTTAATTTTATTTCAAAAAATAAAAATTATCTATTTATTTTTTTTAAAATTAAAAAATACTTCTATTATAAATTTATTAGTTTAAAATTTAATGAGTTCATAATTTTAATTTTAAATCTATTTCTCTGAATTTTTAAATTATTTTAATAATGAATTTTAATGTAATATATTAAGAATGGATATAAAGAGGAAACCAATAGAACCATGAAGGTACCAAGAGAAATTTTAAAACTTAATAGATACTAACAGGAAAAGTCTAAGGCCGTCATGAGAAAAAATTATTTTAAATAAGTGTCGCAATGACTATTTTTAGATATAAATATAAAAATAATTGTATAAGACTACCCATCATATCAAATTTATTGCAATATATCTAATGTAATAATAAATAATGTAATATTATTATGAAGTATAATGTTGTTCATTAAAAAATCACGATCATGTTATCCGTTAATGGAGGAAGTGTGAGCTATCGTTAGGCTAAACAATCATTAGACAGAAAGAATGGAGATGAGTTGATGGCTTTAACAATTGTTTGTCCATTGTTTAAAAACATACGTTAAGTAGAAAAATAGAGTTAAAGAATTTGTTCATGGCTGATATCAATAATACGAACATAAATCAGGCGGAAAAAATCGCTTTCTTACGGATATACAAATTCGAACAATAAAATCGGATAACTGACCTCTAAACCTTCTTGAACAAAATTTTTGGTGTTGGTCTCTTTCTTGTTCGTGTTGGTTGATTTTAATGGTTGAAAAACGGATAAGACACAAGTAAATATGAACAACTCAATAAAGACTCTATGATATTCATTATGCATCTTTTATTATTTAATCCGATGAATATGTTACTCCGGACTATAAGAATGTTTTTTTACTTGATGTTGACCTTATCTGTAATAACCGTATATGTTCATGTTAAAAGCTCTTTTAGTAATACGATTTCAAAAAATTTGAATAATATAAAATATGTTAAATTAATATAATAAAATCCTTTATATATATATATATATAGTCAAATATGTACTTAGCACGATCATTACCCATGCATTTGTATTTTTTCAAAAACAATTTTCTATTATAAGAATGGTTTTCACTTGAAACTGACTAATAACCATATATATTTATGTTAAAAGTTTTTTTTTTTTTTAAGTTATGCGATTTCAAAAATTGGATAATATGAAGTACTTTTAAATTAATATAATAAAATCAATCGATAAATATAGAAAGTCAAGTATGTGCTTACCACGATGATTACCAGTGCATTTGTATTTTATTTCAAAAAAGCTATTAAACAGAAAAGGACGGTTTATTATTGTACTATATTTTATTTGTTTATAGTAATATATTGCGATAACTTCTCATTTCCAAAATTATATGGTATATTTGAAATAAGGACTAATTACATTACGTACCTATGGAATGGTGAAACTGTTCTAGAAGATTCCGCTATATTTTAAAAGGTTTAATCACAAAGTCGTAAATTACAAAATTTATCAAAACTTTACTACATATTGCACGTTATTTCTTGTTTTTTCCATATCGATCAAAGTGATGATGATAAGATGAAGATTCCCAAGCCTCAAATGGTGATAGGAATAGTAAAGAAAACATTATAGGTCTATATTTTTTTGGTTAGACATTATGGGTCCATATTTGAAAATCGTATTTATAAGTTTATCAGACTTATCGGGATGAAAATTATGAAATTTTCTTCGCTCTAACAAATTATGTTTATTATGGGATTTATATAATTCTTACACAATAGAAACTTTAATTTAATAGTTTGACCTTATACCGATCATAATAATTTTGGGTATTGATAGGTCAAAATGTAAGTCATATTCGATGAAGGGTAGATTATCGGGGTATATTTAGGTGAGATTATTTTACGAGGTTATACTGATCTTTTTTAATTCATCTCAACTTGAACAATCGGAATTATTATGGAATTATAATCTCCCAAATAATCTCAAAGAGTTCATCGAACAGACCAAGGTTGGATTCTAAATTTATTGGATTTGACTGTATTTCTCTTTCTTTTTTCTTTTGTATCATGTGATTCGAAAATATAAATTAATTATCGTGAAATACAATAATAAAAAAAACTCTAAATTAAATACCGGTAACCAACCAACTTCTCATACTGATAAACAAAACCTCATAATCTAAATTATAATTAACTAGTATAGAGGAATATCAACACACACTAAATTAGTATTTATGTAGATCGAAGCTAAGTAAGTCCAAAGACTTACCTGAATACGCTCACAAAGCAACTAAACTATAGATAGACTCATGTCTTCAACACCACCGGTCAAGAATATCATATTTCTTATATTAAATTTTCCGTTTCAAAATCAATTAAATTTATCCATTGAATTTAATTAGCCTTGTAGAATTTATGGTAATCTTAATTTGATTAATTAATTTTTAATTAATTAATTAAATATCACCAGAATAATGTTTTTCACGCAGACAATTTCTAAACTAACCTGTTATCAGATCTCAACAAACAAATAGCTAACAATCACCAGACGATGTCATTAGTAAGAGCATAGTAAGAAACACAACGTTCGACGGCTCGCGGTGGTCGTCGAAGTTCCGATAACATTAAATGGAGACTTAACAAAAAGCTCGTAAACGAAAAATAAATTTATATCTCGATGAAGAGAACAAGATAAGGAACTCATTGATACAAACTAATTTGAAAATGGATAAAAGTCGGATAATTTGGGGTTAGACGAAGATGGGACGATGTTTCGCTTTGCTCTCGTATTTCTGTATGTAATTGCAAATCAGAGTGAGGATGTAGATGCATCAGCCACCTCTCACTCTCTATAAGTTTATATACATATTATATAATATTTTATTTGGTTTCATTAAATGCTTGAACAAATGATGAGAATTATTTGTCTGTAGGTTGATTTCCGCAGCTCCTTTAACTTAAATTCCCAAATTCCCGGTGAAGTAGGAACTAATTTGAAGGTGCATTGATCCAGTTATGAACTTTTCTAATCCCAATATCTTATCTTTATCTTATATCTTATATATATATATTATAGGAGTAACACTTCTTGTCACGTGTCACGTCGAAAAATACTCACTGTCACGTGTCATTTTAACATTTAACCATAGTCCACCAAAATATTAATTAAGTTTATTCATTATAAAATTATTTAACGAAATATTAAAATCAAATCTTAATTAAATTCATCCCTTTCAATCACCTTTTTTTGTTACCTGAGATGTGTATAACAAATTAGAATCAAACCTATAACAAATTTTAACAGTACAAAAAAGAAGAAGAATTAACTAAATCCACTTTTAACAATTAAATGTTATTTCGTAAATTAATTTATATATAACAATTAATTTAACACCATATGCTACCAATGTACTATTTCTATTAATATATAAATCAGTATAATAAGGGGGAGAAAAATCAAAATATGAATTATTATACGGTTAGATATTTTATTAATGTATTATATAATATTATAAGTAATATTATCTACTCTATCTAATGACAAAAAAATAGTTTATATATAATCCATTAAAGAAATATAATAACAAATAATATTTTTATCAAAATTCCGTGCAAGGCACGGGCAATACACTAGTTATATATTAAAGCGGACGCACTTTTTGCCACGTGTCGCCCCAGGATTTTCCGTCCGTAAAAACTTTTTTTAATTTCAGAATTTTATTTTATTTTTTTAAAATCAGTATTTTTTTAAATCAATTGTGACCCCTTTTTACGTTAGTTTTTTAATCAAGATTTTGTATCATAAAATTAAAACAAAAAATATTTTAATTTCGAATTTTTGTAAGTAAAATATTAATAATAATACTTATTTTCTTAACTTTTAATTAATATAAATTTGAGTATATTTTTTATATATCTTATCTTATCTTATCTATCTATATACTAAAGCATCCCGTGAACTTACACGTGGCACAGTCTGGTAATTCCACGTCATAAAATTTACACGTGGCACAGTCTGGTCAATCCACGTCATTAAATTTACACATGTCAATTTTGTGTTAATTCAGGTCCCACCGTGTTAAAACAAATTATTTAAATATTTAATTTACGAATTTATTTTAAATATTTTACTAACTAATTTTTTTTAATTAGTCCCTCATATTATTAATTGACCATTAATAATTTTTAATTTAAAAATCAAAATACTAAAGATTTACAATCTAATTTTATAGATCTTAATATTTTGTTACTTATATTTTTTAATTTTCTATTAAATTTTATACTTTTAAATTTTATAAACTTTATTTTAAAATAATCTTATTTTAATTATAATTTTCAAACATTGATTGTTTTTTATAACTTATAAATTTATTTTTTAATTAAACTTTTAAATATCTTAATATTTTTTATTTATATTTCTATATTTTGATTGAAATTTGTTTATTTTTTGAAAATTATAAACTTTATTTTTTTATGTAAATAGTTTTTTTAAAAACTATAAATAAAAATAATTCCTCATTTTTTAGAATAAAGAAATTTTATAACTTAAAAAAATCATTTTTTTATATAATAAGTGTTCTTCATTTAAAAAACAGATTTTAATTTTTTTTTAAAAAAATATTTCATATATTTTTAAATCATTTTGTATAAAAACTCAAGAATTTATTTTTAAAAATATATGGAAAAAATTGAAAAAGATTTCCCAAAAAATTAATTTTGATTTTTTTATAAAAAATATCGACTTTGAAAAATAAATAAAATATTTTTAATAAATTTTGTTTGTCATTTACACAAAATTATTCAAAAAAATCAGGAAAAAACTCCGAAAAGAAGAAGAAAGTTTTGAGTTTTTTAATAAAAATTAAAAATGATTTAATTAATTTATTGACTTTTAACATATTAATTTATTTAAAAAAAATAAACCACATTACACTCATAATCTTAAATTTTTAAATTTTTTTTAATGATATGTGAAAAATTAGTTGTCTAATCATCACCGGAATTAGATTTTTTTTTCCTAGAAAAATAAGTTATATTTTTTTTATAGATATGTTGATTGTATGTATCATTTCAATAATTTTCAAAGTTGATATTATTTTGAGTTTAATTAATAGTTGTTATTGTTTGGACTTTTTTTATAAACAAAATTCTTTTTAGTAATATTTATTATTTTAAATAACTTAACATATGCTATTAGTTTTATTAATTGTTAGGTAATGAACTATTTAAATTTAACTATTTTAATATTGTAAATTTTCACTTAGACATGCTACTTATATTATATAAATCTCTTTCATTTATATTTTAATATATTATTATTTAATATTGTTAATTTAAATTTTATGATTTGTTTTACACTTCTTTTCTTGTTAGTATACGTTTTACGCATGATTTCTTATCTATCTTATATAATAAAACAACCCGTGAACTGATATTTAGCATAAATTTGTGCGGTCACCTTATCAATTTTATAGTGTTGTCTATTCGTTAACTCAAATCACGTAATGTAATATTTAATTTAATAAAACCTAATTCTTTTTAGGACTGATACTATCTTTGACATTCGAGTATCTTAAGATATTGTCCCGGAATACTCTTTCCCGATTGTTATTGCAGGATTTGAATTATTGCTTGATTCCATTCATAATGTGAAAAAATACAACCTTTCAACAAGTATCACATAACAATTAAGACAATTCTCAATATAATGAATTATCAAAAAATATTTTGGCACACAATTATCGTCTAACCCGTGCAGGACATGGGTATAAAAACTAGTATATATTAAAGCGGACGCACTTTTTGCCACGTGTCGCCGTCATAAATTTTCATCCGCAAAAAAATATCTTAAATTCGTAATTTAAATCAAGATTTAATATTCAGAATTTTGAAATACAAAACAAATCATGTAACCAAATAATAACAAGATTTGTAATCTATATTTCGTTAAAATTGATTTCAAAATTTTCAACAAAGCATATCTCTAAATTGTTTTAATAATTAATTTTAAAACTCAGATTTTGATTTAAGGAAATTGAAACAATATATATGATCTTTTATTTTAATTTTTTTTACCTTTTACATTACTTGCGTACAAAATTTTGGTACTGCTCTTATATTTGCCTGATCCTAATAACCTTATATTTCGTTGATTTAGTCTATATGAGAAATGATCAAAATATCTCACAAAATATCGGATTAATCTTCTATTCTTCTCCCACAAGTTGTTATCTCTCTTTTTTTTAACTAAAATAAAATATGTCAAATCAAATTTCAAAATCCAAATTCTATCGGTTTCAAGTGTTAAATAAATTTTAGCTAATTAAAAATATTAAATTTTTTTTTTGTTGAAGCCACGAATAATCAAAAGATCTCACAACTATCATATTTATATATATAAACGTCCGTTTTAATAAAAATGATTTAAATTAGTTTTTTTGGATAATGAGAGGTGGAGCCTCTCTGCGCAAGAAGCGCTTATATAATGAAAAGGGAAAACTATTACAACTGAATGCAACGAGGAATCTTAGCCTCTCGTATGTCTTGCTGAATAAAAGATCTAGAACATAAAGGAGGAATGTCTAAAACATGCACCCCGACAACTAAAAAAAGGCAAAATTAGCAAGTGAGTCCGCCACCATATTGCCTTCCCGATACACATGATATTGCTACCATATTGTCTAAAATGATTTAAATTAGTTAATACAAAAAAATGAATCAAAAACTTGGATTGGATTGAAAAAATTTATATTTTTATTTAAAAAAATATTTATGTCCCATGATATTTGTTGAGATTTGTTTACAAATAAAGATTTAAACAAAAATATTTTACTTAATATTAGGATTAATTTAATAATGAATATTTTTGTGTGTCCCCACCAAATAGATTGACTAATCTACATAAATCATAGTATATATCTACGCAATTTTTGTTTTACAATAGATCTAATGAATAATAAATATATGTTTGAAACTATTTTTTCGGAATTTCAAAATATTATTAAATTCATTGAAATATTGTAACTAAATATTGTTAAAATCTATTAAATTTTTAATCCGATATGCCTATTAAAAAGTCTAACAATTTTTTAAATTATTTCATTTATTTAATAATATCTTATAAACCGCCAAATTATTTGCTAACTTTAAAATTTTCATATTTGTTAAACAAAAACATACCTCCACTTTCTATTTATTTATTATTATTATCTATGAATATATCTAATATTTTTTCAATTTTTCATCAAAACCGATAAATAGTTACTTATCAATTCATTTAGTATATCAATTCAATTAGTATATATACTAACACAATGATAAATCTAATACTTATTTTTTCAAAACCCGCACAAGGTGCGGTTATTACACTAGTTATATTAGTATTTTGGAAAGATTTTAACTTGAGGTTTTTCTTTTTGCAAACCCCAGGTTATTTTGATGGAGATCTTGATGATTGTTGACCCCAATTGGTTTTTTATTAAGGTAGAAGTTGTAAAGGTTATTCATTCGTAACCATTTAAATTTGAACTTGTCTTGTGGGGACTCTTATCATTTTATAATCAGGTCATTAGAGCGTGACAAAAAAATGCCTCGAGCAGGAGCATACTTGCAGGTATTGAAGGACTTTAAGGGCAACATGTGGATTTGACATGAACTGAGACAAAATGTGAACCGAGTAGGCAAGCTCAAGACGAGTGATAGACAAATAAATTAAATGACCAACAAGGCGCCTATATTTCTCCGGATCATCCAGAACAACAATAGAGTCGATTTGCAAACTATGATTGGCAGGCATAGGAAATGAAGCTGGCTTGCAACCAAGAATACCAACATCATTAATAATATCTCAGACATATTTTCGTTGATTAAGCCAAATGCCAAATGGAGTCCTGACAATTTCAATACCAAGAAAGAAACGGAGGGGACCAAGATCCTTCATATGAAAGCATGTATGTAGATAAGCCTTGAATTTGGAGATGGTGGCAGGGTTGTTGCCAGAGATAACCAGATCATCAACATAAATAAGGATATGAAGGGTTATACCTAACTTGAAGTATGTGAAAAGGGAATAATCAGCATATGACTGTTGAAATCCATATCGAAGAAGAGCACTAGTGAATTTATGGAACTAGTTCCGAGGTGCCTGACGAAGGCCATATAAAGATTTGCGCAGACGAACAACCTTACTTGATGTTCGAAAACCAGGCGGAGGGAACATGTAGACTTCTTCATGTAGATCACCGTGAAGGAAAGTGATGTAGGAGCATCTAGCAGCTTAACTTCACCACTCTGGAAGATGAGACCAACAAAGCGCATGATCATATGGAGAGCTAGGAGGAGTTATATGCATAGATTCAGGAGATAAATCAAGTTGCATGGATCCCGACTTGTACCTCATGGCACACATACATGGAGACAAGGACCCGGAGGCATGATCACATGCTCTAGCTGCAAGGACTGAGTAGAGCTCTTCATGCATAAGAGAAAGCGCATGCATGCACCACCTTGCACATTCGGAAGCAAGATCAAGAGAAGACGATTATCTCGAGAGGATAGGCATGTTTATGAGGAGATGGATGTACGAAGAGGAGCTCGAGGTCCATACATACTCAACCAAGATCACGTCCAAAGCATGGAAGACATAGGCCGAGATCCGTCCATCCGATATTCACGTGATGATAGACGACATTGGAGAGATGTGTTGGAAGAAAGCTTGCATAGAGAAGCTTGTGAAGGAAGAAGGTTTTGGGCTAATTTAAGCGGCTAAATTAGGCCCACCTAGCTATTTTATTTTCAGCCCATATGTGGACTTATTTTAATTATTATCGGCTTGCTTTTATTTTGTTTTAATTATTGGGTTGTTTATATTTGTTAGTTAAGCCCTAGATATGATCATATATTTTTAAAGATTTAATCTTATCTTATCTTTTGTTTAGTTTGAGCTCGATATTAGATATGACCCATAGATTAGATTTTATCCTATGTAACCCTGAGAGAGGCGTCCCACTGCCTATATAAGCAATGCTGGCCCACGTTTTTTACGCATGCAATTCAATAAACACAAACTTTGAATACTTTTAGTATTTACTTCTCTTGTGGAATCAAGAATGAATAGGTGAAATCCTATTCAACCTGAATCACGTTCAAAACCAACAACTTGGATTGTTTGGATTTATTCCTTCTTGGATTTCCAAGTTGATATCTCTATCCCTTTCAGGCGACTTCTCGTGCTTGGGGGACTATCGTCTTCCCCTCTGTGTGAGATTATAGCGCAAGATCTTCTTCAATCATTTCGCGTTGTGTGTTAGGGCCTTAGTTTCCATAGTGTGCTCACGGTTGCTTTAAGGGTTCAACCAGATCTATCCAGCTATGATCCATCCCCATCAATGGATCATTCATCCATCAAGTCAACGTTTTCATCTCCATCCTTCACGTCTTTCACCTTTCTTGCATCCGAAGTCTTGGTGTTGAAAGAGCAGACAACCTCACGGCTAACCCCATATCAGAAAGCATTTTGAAACATCCATTTGATGTAATTCCCAATTCCGTATAATAGCAACTGCAAGAAAGAGCTTAACAGTGACAAACTTAGCAAATGGAGCAGTTGAGATATGATGTAAGAGCCTAAGGGAAGTAGTTGGGATATGATATAAGAGCCTTAGTCTTTGGATCTGTTTTGGTCTTAGCCGCCCCTGTAGGTTTAGGGAGCCGCCCCTGCGGCTGAGCCGTGATCTACCCCTGCGGCCAAGGAACCCACCCTTGCGGTTTTCTGCGGCTGCAGCCGGCTTTGTTGACTCTTGACCCATGCTTTACCCTTTCTTTTCTTTCTCCTTAAGCTTCTCCCTTGGCTTCTGATCAAGGGTTTCTTCACTTCATTCCAGCCTTCTCACGTCTTTCTTCTTCTCTTCTCCTTCACCTTGATCTTGTGCTTGATTTCTCTTTGGTTTGGAAGAGCAAGCTTGTGTAGACTTTGGATGGTGATGATGAATGTTGTGCTGAGCTGTGAAGAACCAGCTGAGAGGTGTTAGTGTTGTTCTCCTTGCTGCCTAGGACCACAGTAGTGGTAAGTTACTCTTCTCTTCTTCTCTTCTTTCTTCCTTTGATTCCTATTCCTCTTCCTTAGCTTAGGATAGATGATCTAGGCTTATACTGATGTTGGAATGTGTATGTGTATGTATATGTATGTGTGTGGCTTTGGAATGATGAAGACGTTAATTCCTCACGAGAAGAGTCGAAGAGAAGGTGGGGAAGGCCGTTCTGCATTGTCGCCGCCCCGCGCCTGGAAGCCGCCGCCTCTGCGGGACCTTGTCACCGCACCCGCGCCAGCGAGTCACCGCCCCGCGGCCACGATCACAACGCCTGTGCCAGCGTGTCTCCGTGCCTGCGCCCGCTGCCTTTCCGCCCCTGCGTCTTTCCGTTCCGCAGGTGCGTCTTGTACAGGATCTACTTAGAGTAGTATCGATCCTTTCCTTTCCTAGTATGAGCGGGTTAGTAGCATGCTAGGTATGTGTATGAGGATAGAATGATGATGAGAATGATATAGATATATGCTGGTTATGGCTTCGAGGTTTATAAGTTGGATATGATCCTTATGGATCCCTTGGGTCTAGGTGTGACCCCTTTGATGGATAGGAGATTGATATCTCGTTATGCCTTGTTATTTGGCAGTGCTGTCCTCCAGATTGGAGTTGATCGTGTTGAGAGTATTTCGAGGTTGAGGTAAGTTCGTAGGACTTACTTAAATACCATCCTTATATTAGATGTATGCATGAGTGGTGTGTGTTATATGCTTGATAGCATGCGATGTTATTATTACCGATCTATGGTATAGTGATCGCCCACTGTAGGGCCGTGATAACTTTCCCTTTCATCCCGCTGGGAGTTGGGAGGTTCTCTGTAGGCAGGTCAAATCTGGTAAACGGTTCGGACACTCTCCATTCTCATAGGGTACACGGGGAGGTGTTCCAGGCACCACTCCAGCTGGCTACTGGACCCAGAGGCGAGGATTATATATTACTCGTGTCACATATATTCATATATATATATATATATATATATATATATATATATATATATATATATATATATATATATATATATATACATACGATTTGAGTGTTGGACTTTATAAAGATAATTAACCGTGTAAATGTGTGATAGCATGCTGACGTGTTTAGTTTTCCTTGACGTGTGTTTGTGCTGATGTATTATCTTATATATGTATGGTTAGCTAACGGTTTTATACCGTGTTGTAGATCCTTTGCAGGTTAGGAGAACTGTAGAGTGATTCAGATGGGGTGATCCGCTGAGGGCTCCGTACAATGGGTTTATGCGAGGGTTATGGGGATTTTGTATGGACAGATACATATTTATTTTGTACTTAGGGGTTCTTCTGTAAACCTTTTGATTTATATATATATAGTTTGATGTTTTGGTTTTAATCTATATGTGCCTTGTTGTAAGATCCAGTGAACTTGTTGTCAGGCTAGGGTCAGGACCCATTGTGAGATCCTAGCCCAGTAGCTCCCCGAGTCCTACGGATTTAGGGTGTTACAAAGTTGGTATCAGAGCCTTAGGTTGACAACAATGGCACTTGCAATCTGCAATAAAGTTCGAATAGATAAATAAACAGAACTCGAAAGGGGTCTGACTTTTCAAAAGGTTTTGATTTTGAAATGAGTACAAATGTTTTGGGATAGCGTGTACGAGAAGCCATCACCCCTCTGAAGATCTCGACAGTATATATATATATATATATATATATATATATATATATATATATATATATATATATATATATATAGATATTACTTTAGGTGATGTTGTGATTGACTTTATATATATCTA